>VFSX01000150.1:85000-140000 GCA_016618255.1 Chlamydomonas sp. UWO 241 | reverse complement strand
ACGGCAGACCTAGATAGGCTGTTTCTAGTCATCAATTGAGGAGATTCCGTTTGAAGGCGGGAGACCAACCGTGCGCCAGCAAGAGGGTGAACAACCTCATTCGTAAAGCAGTGGGGGAAAGGGGCAGTGGCGGGTCATTGACGGCTGTGTTCGTCAATCCGCCTCGACTGAGTTTAAACTAGGTGTCGGCAGAAGGACTTCCACAGTTGTGGAAATCATGCGAAGATGATCCACTCGGTGGTGACTCGCTCGGCGAACTCGGGGCGCTCGGGGATGTCGCGTGTGAAGTTGAAGAGATGGATGTTTGCGGAGGGCGTAGAACGTGACGGAGTGGGCGCAAAAGTCACCGGCGTGAGCCGGAAGAAGGTGATGGCGCCGCCGGCACAGAGCGAAGTCGTGTCCGAACAGCGGTAGTCGTGCAAGTGGGAGGCAGTGGGAGGGAGGCAGCGGGAGGGTAGTCGGAGGGAGAGGGGGAGGGGCGGGGGAGGGTTAGGGAGGGGCGGGGGCACAAGATGGGGTGGGGTGCAGCGGGGATGGAGGGGTGGAAGACAGGAGAAGGGAGGGAGGAGAGGGGGGAGAGGAGGGAGCCACACTGTGGCCCGGCCACATGGCGCATACATAGGCGCTGGTACACACACACACACACACGTGCGCGTGCGCGTGCAGGCCCTGCGATCGCCGCGTCCAACAGCACACGCACACACACACACACACACGCACACACACGCAGGCCCTGCGATCGCTGCGTCCAACGCGTGCGGGTTCCTCTCGTCCATCGTCGTGTCGCTGCTGCTGCCGAGCGTGCAAGAGGTGGGCATGCGCAGAGAGAGAGAGAGAGAGAGAGAGAAAGAGAGAGAGAGAGAGAAAAACACGTCAACAGGTAACAGGTAAACAGGCCAACAGCTCCATGGTAGTCAGCCTCGCTAAGCAGCTCCCTCATCCCATGCCCCGAGGGGGTGCGTACTGCAAACCGTCGGTGCCCCCCCCCCCCCCCCCCAAACACACTCGCACACACACACACACACACACACACACACTTTCACCAGGCGGTCGGCCCCAGCGGCACGTACATCGTATGTGCGGTCGTATCTCTGCTTGCGGTGCTCATCGTGCATCTGCTTGTGCCAGAGACAAAGGTGTGTGTGTGTGTGCGTGCGTGCGTGTGTGTGTGTGTGTGCGGTCGTGTCGCTGCTTGCGGTGCTCACCACGCATCTGCTCGTGCCAAAGACAAAGGGGTGTTTGTGTGTGTGTGTGTCTGTGTCTGTCCACCACCCAAACACACGCTCGCACGCACACGTCCGACCACGTGCACGCGGCAGGGCAAGACGCTCGAGGAGATCGAGATGTTCTGGGGCGGCGACAGGCTGCCGTCGTTCGAGACGTCGTCGTTCTCCGAGTGGCTGCCGTAAGACGGGATGGTGCCGTGCACAGTCCACTTGCCTATCGCGGTCACACATTCGGTTCGGTCTGCTGAGTGGCGGTCACACGTTCGGTTCCAGAGCAATGGATGGTGCCGCCGTTTACAGTCCACTTGCCTTTGGCGGTCACACGTTCGGTTCGGTACGCGGTATGGCGGTCACAGGTTCGGTTACAGAGCTCCAGCAGGCGTTTGGCAGCAGTCCTGAAGACCTGCAACGTCCTGCGAGCTCCAGCAGGCCTTTGACAGCAGTCCTGAAGACCTGCAAAGACCTGCAGGAGGGGAGACGTGTAGATCGCGACCACGGGGGGTGTATCGGGACCCGAGTGCTACCAAGGGCGCTCGTCAAGCGCTGGCGCTCGAACAGGGTTTTACAGGTTTTACACGTGCGCGCCCGGAGGACCCGGGGCGTGTAAGTTGAGGCCTAGGCTGCACGTCTAGGGGGGCTCTACTAGGAGAGCTCGCAGGGCTACGCAGCGCGCCAGCCTACCAGGTGCGTACACAGGGTGAGGCATCGCGGTCGGTGGGTTGGTGCCACCAGCATCACTCTGCGCACACGAGCGCCTTGCCTCATTCACTTCTCGTTGTTGTTGTTGTTGTTGTTTACGATCCGTGGGGCTTTGCGGGGGTGTCCCGTCACGACACGTTGATATAAAACAGGCGCTACTTTTTTGTTAACCTGCAAGCAAGTGGTGTCGTCGGACTGCCGCTTGTGAGTGCGTGCGCGCGCGATGGTATTGCGGCCGGCCACCACGCACAAGGCACCACCCAGTGCTCAGCAGCAAGGGCACGAGCGGGGCACGAGCTCGAGGTATTCTTTGGAAGCGCGCGCAGGCAGTGCAGTGCACCGGGAAGGCGTGGTGGGAGTGTGCACTGCGTCCCTCACAGCTGCATCGACTGCTCCTCGCCGCCTACGGATGGGGGGATCCCGGGTGACCAGCCGTCGGGCCAACGCCACTCCATAGGAGAGAAGCAGCAGAGACCCTCCTAGTGCAAAACAGACTTCGGATTCACACTGCGCTGTCTGCCACGGCGCCACGCCACATCATCGTTCCCCGCGCGGCTTGACGGTATTTTCAAAGGATTAGGTGAAACTCAGCCCTTGCCCTGCCGCCGCGTGCCCTTAAAACCGCCGACCAAACCGAGAATGGGACGCACAGCCGCTCATAACTGTGCAGCTGAGGTCGTGCAGACAAACGGCCTGCCAACAAAAAAACGACTTTTTAAAACAATTGCCGCGCCCTCCCCTTCCCTCCACCATGCGTAATATCTTGATGATATTTAAATGTTATTTAAATACCCAATCTCGAATTATAAAACTGTGGACCAGTTTAGGGTTTCGGGCTGGGCTGGAGTCGAGCAGAGAGGTCTTCGCACTCTGTCACGCTCGCATCCAGCCATCACGCATCGCCTGCTAAACTGTGACTTGAGATGTATTGTTGCCCTGTTCAATGGGTAGGGGAGCGCACACCGATAGAGCGCACAGAGACACAGCGTCCCTTCGAGGTCCACACCTCCATGGTCCCTAGTGCCAAAAGGGCCTGAGTGGATGCACTGTCGCATTCCATCCCAACAGCATATTAAGCATGGCCTTCTCCCTTGGCGCCCATCGCGGCCTGCTGCCTGGTGGTGGCGTGCAGAAGGCTCAGCGCAGCACTGGGCGCACTCGCGTGATCAGTGAGCCCGCCCCCACCACCTCTACGCAGGCGCCCGATGTCACCAAACAGGTGCGCACACGGCGCCACCACCAGCACACGCAACACGTGTTTAAGGGCAGCGAGGCAGGGGTACTGCCTAGCGAGCGTGTCCAAAAGGCCCATGCCCATGGGCCCATGCAGGGAGGCACGCCGTGACCGTGACGGCGTGCCACCGCCCTTGCACGGTCGCGCACACATCCGGCACGGCGAATAAGCATGCGGGAAGGTGGTCTAGCACCATGAGGTGGAGGGGGCACACTCACTGCCCCCTACAACAACCCTGCAAACGCACCCCATGAAAGTGCCTTACTGCACACGCAGTGCCTCTTCCCCCATCCTATCCCATCCCATATATATATGCCTTCCCCGCACGGCCTGTGCACTCTCCACGGCATGTGCACCCCCCGCGGCCGTCGTGCTTCCGTCCCGCCGTTTGCCCTCTCACCTCTCTCACACTCCACCCCACCGCCACGCAGCTGCACGAAACTTTCGGGCTCCCGCTCGTCGACACGCCCGGCTCGCATGTGGAACGCATGCCCAACGGCACGTACCGCCTCAAGGACGAGTTCCACAAGGTGGGCGCAAGCGGGACAGTGTTGCATCACACCCACCCGACCGCACATCTCGTGCCTGACACACACACACACACACACATATATTCACTCACACAGGCACACACACACGCACATAACACACGGAAACATACACTCACCGCAGGGGCTCAACCCGTTTGAGAAGCTGAAGCTCGCCAAGGACCCGCACGCCGCGATGTTCTACGACGACGAGTGGAAGCGCCTCGCGGCGACGCCGATGGAGGTGGGTGCATGCATGTGCATCTGTGTGCATGCATTTGCATGCGTGTGCGTGCGTGTGGTTGCCGGAAATACATGTGTTTGCGCACACGCCACGCAAGCACGTGTCCCTCGACCACCCCGCCCGTGCCCTTCCCCTTATCTGCTGCTTATGGCATCATGTCTGCCTGCTCCTGATCTCACCAGGATCCCCCCCGTTGCTCCTGATCTCACCCCCCGCCTGCTTATTGCATCTCGCTGACTGCATCGTCATGCAGTAAGCAGAGTGCTTGCTGATGATCTGCTGCTTATATTGCACCATGCCTGCTGATCCCCATTCCCAGGACCTCGAGGCCGCCGGCAAGATGGCCGAGGATGACCTTGACCACCGCCTCAAGTACAACGGCTTCTTCCACCGCCGCAAGAAGACCAAGGGCCGCTTCATGATGCGCCTCAAGCTCGCCAACGGCGTGCACAACGCGGCGCAGCTGCGCGTGCTCGCCGACATCGTGGCGATGCACCCGGTGAGTGGCCGATCTCGTATCTCTTGGTTTGAGTCGCATTGATGGGCCTCGTCTGTTGGATTTAGCTTCTTTGTACGCCTCGTCTCGTAGATTGAGTTAGATTGGTCTGCCTGTTATCTCTTGGACTTGAGTTGGAGTTAGAAGAGCCTGAAAGGGGCCCGCAGAGGAGCGCGGGCCCACACGTAAACACACGCGCAACCACCTCGAACGTGTGCAGGAGGACGGCTGCGCAGACATCACGACGCGCCAGAACTGGCAGCTGCGCGGCATGACCAAGGAGGACATCCCCGAGATCCTCTTGCGCGTCGCGTCGGTCGGGCTCACGACGATGCAGTCGGGCCTCGACAACGTGCGCAACACGGTCGGGAACCCGATCGCGGGGATCGACCCGCACGAGATCATCAACACGCTGCCCATCTGCAGGGTGGGTGCGGTTTGTTTAGCTGCATGGGTTTGCGTATGCATGGGTTTGACACTTGTTGACTTGCTAGGTGGAGCGCTCCGTAGCGCTATGGAATGGATGGTTTTTCCCAGCTCAGCCTGGTTGCAGCATGGCTGCAGTTCCCACTCATCAGGCCCTGACACCCAGACGGAGAGTGGTTGGCTACCTGGCTACTAGTAAGGTGCAAACTCATCGCGACAGCATGCGTGCGCCTAGCCGGTCCAAACCCTGCCCCTCACCTTGACCACCGCCGCGCGCACCGCAGGACATCGATCGCTACCTCCTGAACGAGGGTCGCTCCAACCCGGAGATCACCAACCTGCCGCGCAAGTGGAACGTGACGGTGAGTGTGGGAGCACTGCTTGAGGGAGTGTGGCGTGGTTGCCTCTCTCTGTGGTGAGGCGCTCTCTGATGTGGTTCTCTCTGATGAGGTCTCTAATGAAGGCAACAGCGAGAGTATGAACAGCCGCGCTAGTGCAACGTATCGGTGAGTGTGGGCGGCAGAGAGTGAGTAAGCAGCAGAAAGTGTGCGAGCAGCAGAGAATGTGTGGGCAGTAAAGAGTGTGCTAGTAGCAGAGAGCGCGCCGTGGTGTCTCTCTTGGTGAGGTTGCCCCCCCTCCCTCGAGCGAGACGCCCTAGACCCTGGGATACTGCATGCCCCCCTCTCCTCCCGCCTGCCCCTCCCGCTCCACACCGTACAAACGACCCCTTGAGCCTGCTTGTGCCCCATCACCCACCCACGCACACACCATCACACTCACACACGCCAGGTTGTCGGCACGCACGACCTGTTCGAGCACCCACACATCAACGATCTCGCGTTCATGCCGGCGACGCGCGACGGCGTCATGGGCTTCAACGTCCTGGTGGGTGGGTGGTCGATTGTACAGTCATTTGTTGGCGTAGTAGACCTGTGCTTGCGAACCCTAGGAAGCTGGCGAAGCAGCCCGAGCTGCCAGCTGGGTTGTGTGCTTGTGCGCGCGCGCATGTGTGGACACGTGTTTGTGTGGCGCGACGGCGTCATGGGGTTCGTTTTGGTGGGTGCGGGTCTTGGGAGCTGAGTAGGTGCGGGTCTCGGCAGCTCAGGGGGTTGTGCTGTGCGGCAATGGAGTATCCACCATCGCAACAACGCTCCCCGTGAGACCGTGAGCGGCACTGCCATCCGTGTGCCAGCCTGTACCCTGCCTGCCTGCAGAGCCACGCGCTCGTCCATGCATGCGCACCAACCTCCTGTACCTTCTCCCTGCTTTCCTTGCGATGCCATGCGCTTCCCACCGCCATGTATGCGCCAACCTTCCCCACACCGTCTCCCTACCCTCCGCAGGTCGGAGGCTTCTTCAACGCGCTGCGCTGCGCTGCCACCTGTCATGTTTGCCAACCTGCACCTCCCTGTAACCCTGCAGCAAATGCCATGCGCTTCCCACCGCCATGCATGCGCCAACCTCCTGCGCCCTCTCCCTACCCTCCTGCGCAGGTTGGCGGCTTCTTCAGCGCGGTGCGCTGCGCCGAGGCCATCCCCATGGGCCATCTTTCATGTGTGCCCACCTGCATCTTCCTGCCTCCCCGCAGCGAATGCCATGCACTCCTCACCACCATGCATGCGCCAACCTTCTGCCCACCTGCATCTCCCTGCAGCGAATGCCATGCGCTCCTCACCACCATGCATGCGCCAACCTCCTGCACCCACTCCCTACCCCCCCCCCGCAGGTTGGCGGCTTCTTCAGCGCGGTGCGCTGCGCCGAGGCGATCCCCATGGACGCGTGGGTTCCTACCGCACACGTCGTCCCGACCGTGCACGCGGTGCTGACGTCATTCCGCGACTTTGGCGCGCGCGCCAACCGCCAGAAGACGCGCATGATGTGGCTGATCGAGGAGATGGCAATGGACAAGTGGAGGGCAGGTGGGTGGGGAGGTCAGTGGGCGCTGTCGCATGCGCACGCTCATGGCACACTGCTGTTGCGTGCTCCCAGCTGCATTCCTGGAACTGCTGCTCACTGCGAAGCTGCTTCTGCTGCCCCACGCAGGGCGCCCACCCGCATCAACCCTCTCCCCGACCCCTCTTCCTCACGCCTGCTGCATGCGCACTCACTCCTCCTGTTGCGCAGAGGTGGCCCGCCGCATGCCCGGTGGCGAGCTCGCGCTCGCTGGCACCGACCTCGTGGACCCCTCCTGGGAGCGCCGCTCGCTCTTCGGCGTGCACAAGCAGTCGCAGCCGGGGCTCAACTTCATCGGGCTGCAAGTGCCAACGGGGCGCACCGAGTCGGAGGACATGTACGGCATGGCTGACCTCGCGGTGGGTGCCGTGCATGCAGCATGCGCTGCTGTGGCTGTGCTGGTTTTGGGTGCGGCTTGGTTGTGGTAGGCGCGGCGACGTGGCGCGCCGAAGCGGAGGACTTAACGCTGTGGCCTGGCGGTAGTGTATGCAGCATGCGTGGCGGAAGTAGCCGCAGTTGCTGTGGCTGTGCTGGCCCTGTGGCTGTGCTGGTGTTTGTGCGTGGCTTGGGTGTGGTGGGCGTCCATGCGTGGACATATGGGTTCTAAGCTTGGCATGCTGCAGCACCCTGAACTCACCCACACCGCGCTCACCGCCCCATGCGAACACAGGAGAAGAACAGTGACATCCGCCCGACCGTGCAACACTTCCTTTCCGGGCTTCCTTCCAACGCCTCAAAACTTCCCTTGGGGTGCCTTCTTACTCCCATCGCCCCCTTCCTTGCCCCCCACAGGAGAAGTACGGCGACGGCGACATCCGCCTGACCGTGGAGCAGAACTTCATCCTGTCGGGCGTGCCGGACGCCAAGGTCGCGGCGCTGCTCGCAGAGCCCCTGCTGAAGGTGGGCTGGTGGACGTGTTGCGTTCGATGTTGCGTGCTCTCGTCGCGCACACTCCACAGCACTGCTGGATCCCTGGTTCCTGTTGGATCCCTGGTTTCTACTAGATTGATACGAGCCCCTGAGCTCTCACACCCACAACCGAAACCACCTGACGACCCCCAACCCCAACCCACCCCCGCCACGCGCAGCGCTTCACGCCCACCCCGGGGCGCGTGATGGCTGGCCTCGTCGCGTGCACTGGCAACCAGTTCTGCGGCTTCTCCAACATCGAGTCCAAGCGCGACGGGTGGCGCATCGCGGAGCACCTCGAATCGGTCTTCGACTTCCCCAAGGACCTGCGCGTGCACATCACCGGCTGCCCCAACACGTGTGGCCAGATCCAGGTCGGCGACATCGGGCTGCTCGGGACGTCGGTGCGCGCGGCCGACGGCAAGGGCAAGGTCCCCGGCGTCGACATCTACGTCGGCGGCCGCATCGGCAGCGACTCGCACATCGCAGAGCTGTGGAAGAGCGGAGTGCGCATGGATGACGAGATCCTGCCCGTGCTCGAGGGCCTCGTGGAGGAGCGCTTTGGCGCGGTGCGCCTGGCGACGCCGCGCCCCAACCTCCACCTCGCGGCCACGCTCAAGAAGAAGAGCCACGAGCTCAAGGCCGAGGCGCCGGGCGCCGCGCCCACGCACGTGTGCCTCGACTGCGGGTACCTGTTTGTGCCCGAGGGCGGCAAGACGTTTGAGTCGATGCCCGACGACTTTACGTGCCCGGCATGCTCCGCGCCCAAGTCGAGGTTCGGCAAGGCGGAGGCGGCGGCCCCCGCTGCCGCCGCGCCCCCCAAGGCCGCGGGCGCCCACCCCACGGCGCTCGACGGCTCAACCACGCCCGTGTCCCTGACCTTGATCGAGAAGGAGAGCATCAGCCGCGACACGCGCCGCTTCCGCTTCGCGCTGCCGACACCCGCGCACGCGCTCGGCCTGCCGGTCGGGCAGCACGTCAACCTGTCGTTCGTCGATAAGGCGACCGGGGAGACGGTGTCGCGGCCGTACACGCCAACGTCGTCCGACCGCGAGCTCGGCTACGTCGACCTCGTCATCAAGGTCTACTTCTCGGGCACCAATGCAAAGTTCCCCGCCGGCGGCCGCATGTCGCAGCACCTTGAGTCGCTTAAGGTCGGGGACACGCTCGCGTTCTCCGGGCCCTCTGGCCGCATCACGTACGGCGCGACTGGCGTGTTCAGCGTCAAGGACTACGCAACCGGGGCCGTGGTTGCGCGCCCGGCGGCCCGCACCATCGGCATGGTCGCCGGCGGGACCGGCATCACGCCGATGGTGCAGGTCGCGCGCGAGATCCTCGCTCGCAAGGAGGACATCGACATCCGCATGGTGGTCGCCAACCAGACCGAGGCCGACATCCTGATGCGCCCCGAGCTCGAGCGCATGCAGGTCGAGTTCCCCAACGTCAAGGTCTACTTCACGCTCGACACGCCCCCGTCCGGCTGGCGCCAGGGCTCTGGATTCATCAGCGAGGCGATGCTCAAGGCGTACCTACCAGCGCCCGGGCCGGACGTGCAGGTGCTGTTGTGCGGACCGCCGCCGATGGTCAACCTTGCGTGCGTGCCGAACCTGGAGAAGCTGGGTTTCACCACTGACAACATCCTCATCTTCTAAGCGTCACCACCGAGAGAGGACATATTATTCGAGAACCAACCATCGAGATAAAATCTTTGGCAGGGGTGCTCCCACCCTCCCACCAAGCAGCCGCCTGTACGAAGAAAATGCTTGAAACTTGTCGAGATTTCATTTGTTTATGTTAATTGTTACGTGGCTGGGTCGCAGTGTCGCACCGTGGCTGGGCCGTATATATTGTATCCCGCGTACGAGAGTTGCTCGTGCACGGGAGTTGGCGCTCAGCAGTTTGAGCGAGAGAGCGATGTGTTCATGCCGCCTGTTGTGTTCCACCTTGTTGCCACAACACGTCTCTCAGCGGAGCCGGTCCGGTGTTCAGCACCTCGGTGCCTTGCCCCCCCCACCCCCCACCCCACCCCACCATAGCTGCATCCGCTCCGCAGCGCCAGCAGCTTCAGCGCTAGCTCTTCAGCCCCTATGTCATCGTCGAGAGCTTAACACAACGGGAGCGCCTGCGCCCTGAATAAAAAGACACGACCCAGAAGGCTTGGGGCTCGATTAACGGAGGCGCGTTCTCGTCGCCGAGCCCTGGACCCAGCCATGCGGCGCTGCTGGTGACGAGGATCTCCGTGCCGCTGACGAGCGGGGTAAAATACGACTGGCCCGGCTCTTGCTAAACTGCCCCTCGGTGGAACACTTCAGGAGCGGCTTGCCCGGCGCTGCCATGACTTGGCGAGTAGCCGCGGCGCTGCCGCGGCCCGTGCTGGGAGACTGCCCTTATCCTCCCCAGGAGCGGCTTGCCCGGCGCTGTCATGGCTTGGCGAGTAGCCGCGGCGCTGCCGCGGCCCGTGCTGGGAGACGGCCCTTATCCTCCCCCCATGCAAGACGCCATGCGGCACCGATCTCGACGAGTTGATCGACGAGCGGAGGAGCTGGCGCCCGTCAATGCATGCTGGACATTGGTCAAGATGGCTGCCCGTGGAGGCGGGCTACCATCACGGCTTCAGCGGTGGCGACCGCCGAGGCAACACAGAGTAAATCCGCTTCACCAATCGCAGCGTTCGTCACCGCGCTCATCCTCGGGGTCGCTCGTCTGCCGGTGACTGGCGTTGGAAGGTCTTCAGGCAGCCTCCATGACAACTCTGTCGTCCATGCACCCCTGGAGGGTGGGACCTGGCCATGCATGAGGCATGGGGCGCCAGCTGAGCCCCATGCAAACGAGAGCTGGACAGCCATGCACTGCCAGGCGGGGACCGTTCCAGTCAGCGCCAGTCGGCTCTGCCGGCTTGACTGGCCACAAGGCCACTACTGTGACCCTGAGGAAGGTCCTCTCCTATATGCTCCTTGCCAGACATGTCTCTCAAAGACCGCTGTTTGGGGTAGTCTAGCCGGCGGGAGCGGTAGTCTATCGGCCGGGAGCCGGCGGTACTCTAGTACTTAAGTGTGCTGGAGTATCGGCGGGTGTCTCTAGTAGAAGAGTAGCCTGCTGAGCTGGAAACCCCGTGTTACTGTTACTGTTACCCAGAAGGCTACAGCCAACGATGCAAACACACAGCCCCCCAACACAGTCCCCCTTCGCGACGAACTGGTTCGAGGGCCTACACGTACCGTTTTTAGACGCCCGCTACACTTCTCCCCACACTGACGTCCCCATTTCGTGGCACTGCAGCGCACGAGCGGCGTTAGAGGGATTGCTCCTTGTCGTCAGGGATTGCTCCTTGACGGGCGCAGGGCCGAGGCCAGCCACGTGGAGACGCCGCATGCCGTTGCAACGCTTGCGATGGGTGGGCGAGACGTTTTGTCCTCCCACGCACGGCCAGGGCGAGTCGATAAATTCGTAATTGATGGTGCTTCACATGAGTGCTGCCACAGCGTGTCAGCAGCTGATGGACGCGAGACTTGCGCAAGCAGCGTGCAACATGACTTCAGCATGCCGGATCTGAGGCGTGGGGGGCCGCTGGTGGCTGTGGGCGCGGTGCATGGGGAGCACGACAGCATGCAGCGCGTAAGGGGCCCGCACGCCACACCGCTTGGTGCTGGCATGGCTGGTGGGGCAGCAGGGGTGGTGGGTGGCCAGGAGGACGGAGGGCGTGCGGCGCCCAAGGCGGGCTCGAGAAGCGGGCTCAAGAAGCAGATCAGTGGGAGCATTGCTGAGGTTCTGTTTGGTGTTCAGATGCCGATGACGGGGCTGCTGCGGTGCAGCCTGACCGGGGAGCTGCAGCCAGGCGCGCAGAAGGTGCGTGTGCGTGGCGGCGCGTGTGTTGCGCGTGCTTCCTGAAGCGTGCAATCTGTTCAAGTTTGAAGTTGAATGCGGTCGCATGATCCTCCCCCCTCACATGCACAACCGCAGGTCGTGGTGTCGCGCGAGAGTGGCGGGGGCAGGCTGGCGATGAGGATCATGGAGCCGCTGCTGTCTCTCATCGAGCAACACACGCTCGTCACCTGCACGTTCAAGAGGTCCGGCGGCAGGTTTGCGCTGCCAGTGTTGACAATGGTGTTGGAAAGAAAGCCGCTGGCGCTGCACCATCACCACAAGCCGTGTCGGCGCGTGCGGCTGCACCGGTACCTGGACCTTGGTCACCAGCCTCTGAGCCCACGCCAGCCAGCGGGCAGACGCGTGCCTCAGCGGGTGTTGCCCCTCAGCACGACAGGCGCTCGCCGGGTGAGGACCTGCTGCAGCCTGGCCCCTCTGGCGGCGGTGGAGCGTATGCACGCCACGGTTGTGGTGGCAGCGGCGCCGGCAGCGAGTCGCTCAGCTCCAACGAGGCGGCGGCGCTGCTGTCCGGATGCACCGACGACCTGCGCTCGCTGCGCAGGCTGACGCGCCACAGAGACGAGCTGCCGCCCGCCGCGTGCGCCACGCGTACAAGGGAGCTGCTCACTGCGATTGGGTGTGGTGGATGCGGCTGGGCCCCGGCGCGCGGCGGCGCTGTGGGAAGCCGTCTCGCGGGTGGCCCGGAGCGCGATGAGCGGCGAGCGCCTGGCGGCGGTGTACACCAAGATCAAAATCGCGCACGCGCTCGGTGGCAGCACGCGGAACCACGCGGCGGGAGCAGCAGCGCCCAGCATGCAGGTGCAGCAGGAGCAGCAGGCAGCAGCAGCAGCAGCAGCAGCAGCAGCAGAAGCAGAAGCAGAAGCAGAAGCAGAAGCAGAAGCAGAGGCAGAAGCAGAAGCAGAAGCAGAAGCAGAAGCAGAAGCAGAAGCAGAAGCAGAAGCAGAAGCAGAAGCAGAAGCAGAAGCAGAAGCAGAAGCAGAAGCAGAAGCAGAAGCAGAAGCAGAAGCAGAAGCAGAAGCAGAAGCAGAAGCAGAAGCAGAAGCCCAGCGAGTGCGCCACCCGCGGCGGGGCCGGCCCTGCCTCCTTCTGTGGTGCCCGTGGCGCAGCCGGCGCCTCTGATGAAGGCAGCGGCTGCGCCCAGGTGCAGGCGTAGCGTGCTAGCAAGCGCGGCCAAGCCGCTGACGCCGACATCGCAGCTGCCAGCGCCGCTTATCGGTACGCCGCGGTCGATGTGCCGCCAGCCAAGCGGGGCAGGCACGAGCCGAGCGAGCAGTTGACCGGTGGGGCTCTGCCTGCGGGAGCACAGCGTCTGACGTCAGACAACCGCGGTGAGCGCACGCGCGTGCAGGGATGGGTCGTTGTGGCACAGGCGTGCACGCGCGTGTAGGGCATGGAACGCGTGCGCATGCAGGGCATGGGGCGCCTGTACAGTTTGTGACGCAGGCATGCAGCCCCGCATACGGCGTGCACACCACTGAACCCGATGCATCCTACGCCCGCGCTCAGGTGCGACGTAGACAAAGGTCGGGCGGTGGCAGGCGCGCCTCTACTACAACAGCAGGTGTGTGTGCAAATCCGGCAGACCGTCCAGCGGCACTCGCACCCGTGCGCGCGCAACAGGCGCATGCGCACGACCGTAACGCATCAAACCGCTTGTGCTCGTCATGCGGCCGCCCACTCGCATTCTCGACCCCAAACATTGCCCTTGAAGAAGCATTGTGGAGACGGGGTGGCCTGTGCCGGGTTGGCCTATGATCTGATCAGCAATGCACTGCCAATGTGGAGTAAGTGGACGGCGCCCTAACCCCAAATGCGGCCGATGAATGAATCCCGTTAACGCCCGCCGGCCGTTGTTGATTCAGCTCTTCAACCCCATCGCCAGGTGGTTCCACCTGGGCACGCACGCCACAGACGAGGACGCCGCGCGCGTGTACGACTTTGCGCTGCTGACCCTGCGCGGCTTTGGCGCGCTGACGATCACCAACTTCGACCAGGGCACGTACCGCAACGCCGACGGAGCCCTCCTGCCGGTGGACGCTGCGCTGCAAGGGATCGAGTACGAGAGGCGCAGGCACGTGCGCGACACGCTCGCGGCTGCGTTGGGTGCGGCGGGGGGCGAGGCCGACGACGGCAGCTGTGTCAGTGACAACGACGGCGGGGGCGGGAGCGCGAGCGGGAGCGGGAGCGACAGTAACAGCGGCAGCTGGGGTGGCAGTGGCAGCTGGGGTGGCAGCAGCAGCAGCAGCAGTGGCAGCCAGAGCGGGAGCAACGGTGGCAGTGAGAGCGGCGGTGGGAGCGGCAGTGACAGTGGCAGGGCAGGCGCGGCCAGCCCGTGCACTCTCGCACCGCTGCTCTGGGCGCACCGCTGCCCACGCACAGGCGCGTGCCATCTGCGGCATCCACTGGCAACAAGACCGTCGGGGGCGGCCAGGCAGCAGGCGCGCGGCAGGGCTCGCGTGCACCTCTGCTGCCACCGCCGCTGCCACCGCCACAATCGCCGCCAACGCCACTGCCACAGCAGCGGCAGGAGCAGCAGCAGCAGCAGCAGCAGCAGCAGCAGCAGCAGCGGCAGGAGCAGCAGGTGCGTCCGGCACCACAGCAGGCACAGCAGCAGGTGACCTTTGCACCGCACACCCACGCAGCTCCGTCAGCACTGGGACCTGCTCACGACAACATCCACCGGGCCCACGCACTGGGGAGTGCCATCAGCGGACCTGTGTGGGAGGCAGCAGCGCATGGTGGAGCAGGCAGCGGCGGGGCAGCGGCAGCCGAGGTGAGCGGTACAGCCTCAGGCAGCGCGCGCGAAGCATGCAAGAGCAGCGGGGGAGGAGAGGTGCTGGGGCTGTGACCGGGGATGCTCATGGCTGCGCATGCCGGCACGTGGGACGGGCACGGTCAGCAGGCGGCCTTGTGGAAGCAGCAGCATCCAGCTTGCAGGATCCAGCGCAGCTGTTGCTGCGCCAGATGGGTCAGCAGGGGCGGCACGTGGCCAGGAGGACGCTGGCCGCGCACGACCACCCGCGGTCATGGCAGAGGAACCACTGGTCCAGACGCAGACGCAGGTGCTTGCCGCTGGACCGCCGCCAGCGCCGCACCAGGCACTGCCACAGCAGCAGCCACAGCCGAAGCCGCAGCTGGCGCAGCTGGCTGTTTGCGCAGCAGCCACTGGTCCAGGTGCCGCAGACGCAGATGCAGGTGCTTGCTGCTGGACCACCGCCAGCGCCGCACCAGGCACTGCTTCGGGCGCAGCAGCAGCAGCAGCAGCAGCAGCTGCCTTAGGATCCGTCGCCACCACTTCAGCTACCACGCGCACCACCACCTCTGCACCAGCCGCTGCCTCAGGCCCCACAGGCGCAGCAGGCGCAGTCAACAGCGGCACCTCCCCGCGACTACCGCGCGAGGTCGGCCGCGCTGGCATACCTGATTGATCTGAAAGAGGCCTTCGACAAGGGTGCCCTGAAACTGGACGGATACCAGAGGGAGTACGACCAGGTGATGGCAGACCCGGGCACGATGCTGTAGGCGCGTCGGCGTCCATATGAACAGTGAGCAGGGAAAAGCAGCAACCACCCCGCGAGCCCTCCCAAGGAAGGATTGTAGAGGATCTCGAGATGTTGACGACCGTTCTCGCCCAACATGTATGTGTTGGCGATTGGCGACGAACCTGCCTTGCGATTCCGTTTCCCAACATGCGCTCACCGACTTCAACAAGCGTTTGCTGCCGCTGCGGTAGGGGACCTAGGGGTGCGCCCACGTTCTTTACAGAGTTGGGGTTCCCTACCACCAACAGCCAGCCATCTCAGTAAGGTGCTCGGGCCATACGCGCCGAGCACGGTCTTATACGCCTTTAGAGGTGTCCCTTACTGTAACATCCATCATCATGATGTGACGCACATTGCCATACCGCCTTGCCAGGGCTAGTCCTGTGACAGGAGGTCTCGTCTGCATTGCATGCGACGCTGCACTCCTGGGAGAGCTGATACACTCATGGCCAGAGCGTCCATTGCAGAGCAGCTTCCATCACCCTGTTTGACTCTGCTCTACCCCCTGATGTGGCTGCCACCTAACACAGCCGCAGAGGGCTCAGGGCGGCGGTGTCCGCCGTGCTGGTAGTGTGGGACACGCGTGCACGGCAGCTCTCATGGCTCGAGTGTGGCGCTTGGTCATCAGCCGTTCCTTCATAGATCCCACGCGCCGCACTACAGCTGCACAACTCCAGTGTCCACCACTTGTGTGCATAGGAGGCTCGTAGGCCTGGCGATGTGTCTCATACTTCAATTCCTCCGCATGGCTGATATCTCCCTTGTGAAATTCGATTCCTTCGACAGATGGGTGTCTCTCCTGGTAGAGGAAGACCCACAGGCAGGTATTTAAATAGTGTCTGTCTCTGCCACGTCACAGGCGGCGCCAGCAATAGAGTTTTAACAACACGTCGCACTCACGTCGCGCTCAAGCGCCGGTTTCTAGCACCCCCCCTCGCCCCCTGTCCCCTCCCCGCCTCTCGCCCCCCAACTGCCCAGCCGCCGCGTGTCGACAACCAGTAAAGTCGCGCACGCCCGTCTGCGCCCTTCCCTCATCCGATCCGCCCCTCATGCGCGTACTCGTATGCTGCGTCGAGCGCGGCCGACGCCAGCGCGGCAGAGTACAGCCCGCCGACGCCTGTCGCCCCCACGTCGCCCGTCAACGCGGCCTCGTAGTAGCACACGCTCCCGCCGCCCGGCCGCGGCGAGCCGCTGGGCGACGCGCTGCCGCGAGTGCGAACCGCGGTCACCCTCGCGCCGCGTGCCGTGCGGGCCTCTGTTACGCTCGTGACCTCGTACTCGTCGGCACCCAGTGGGGCGCCGCCGCCGCCGCCGCTGCGCGCGTCGGGGGTGTAGTGGGGGTTGAGGAGCGTTAAGCTAGGATCTATTGTAGAGGCATCGCATAAAAAGCGCTATTTTTTGCTGTAGGATGACACGTTGGCAGGTGGCGGCCGACTGTTGGTGGCTACTGCCCCTAACAAGTAATTGTTAGGGCCAGAGCTGGACTTGGGTCTAGGCCGTGGTACTAGGACTAGAAGGTAGTCTTCGCTGGAAAGCCGATGTTACTGTTACCGAAGAGCATTTGGCACGGTCAAGCTTGAGTTGAGGGTCGGTTGGCAGGGCGCTGGCCAGGCACGTGACAGCTCCCTCCTGCGGCAGCATGTCCGCTCCCCATAGCCCCCCCCCCCCAGATACGTCCCCCCTGTTTGTGTTGCATGATCATTGCGCATTTCTTCCCCACACAGCTCAGCAGTCCCAGGGTGGTTTGCCCTGTGGTTTGTTTGCCCGGTACCCTCTCTTTCTCAATAGACATGGCCCAGCAGCCTGAGTTGGCCTGCTCTCTGTGACCTCCCTCTATCTCTGTCTGTCTTTCTCTCTGTATCTGTATCTCTCTCTCTTTCTCTGTCTGCATCTCTCTATACCCCCCCAGCACGCCCACCTTTCCCTCCCAATCGCCGACAGTCCGAGCGTGCCGCGCAGCGGGGACGAGCCGGCAGTGGCGCCACGCGGCGCGGGCGCCAGAGACGGGCTGTTGGCGCCGATGTTGATGGGGCCGCCCGGGGACTGCCGCGCTGCGTGCTGCCCGGCCGGCGACGGCGACGGCAACGGCGCCGACTGTCCCCGAAGTGGGCTGCGCTGCTGCGAGCGGGCAGCTGCGGCGCGGCGCGGCGAGGAGGGCGCCCCCAGGGCGGCGGCCAGCGAGTGCGCCGCGTCGTCGTGGCTGCGGCAGGCGCCGGAGAGTCCAGGCGCGGAGGACCGCAGCCTCGAAGCAGCAGCGTCCGCGGCGCCGGCCCAGTTGCCCAGGGGTGCGCCCGGCAGGGGCGCCCGGCCGAGCGGCTATACGTGCGTGTGCGGTGGTCGGGGCATACGTGTCTGTCAGCGAGTGTGTGTGTGTCTGTTTGTTCGTGAGTGTGTGTGTGTGTGTGTGTGTGTCCGTTGCTGTTTCCGCCACTGGCACGCCCTGCACCGGTGGGCACAGCATGGAAGGGGGGGGGGGTCGGTACCGCCCGCCCGCCCGCCCAGCAAGCCAGCTCCCAGAATAGGCCCATGATGGTGGATTTCCCACGCATGATGCTCTTGCAGCCAGCATGTGCAACAACAGATAGGCTCACGCCGTATGAGTGTTCTAGGCGTGACAACACGAGGAGTGCACTGGCCATCCCTACCTGCTGCACACCCATGCCCTTCAGGTTGTCCCGCGTCAAGTACTTGTCGAGCATGCTGCTCCACGCGACACGACAGATAGGCCCACACCGTGTGAGTTTTCAAGGCGCAACAAGAGGAGTGCACTGGCCATCCCTACCTGCTGCACACCCATGCCCCCCAGGTTGTCCCGCGTCAAGTACTTGTCGAGCATGCTGCTCCACGCGCTCGGACCCGACTCGCGCAGCGCGCCCGGCGCCACGTCCCGCGCGGGGCTGAGGAGAAGGCGCGCACCAGACATGCTCACGGGCTGCGCGCCGCTGGCTCGGAGCTCCGCCGCCGCCGCCGCGCGCACGGCATAGGTGCCGGCGCCGGGCGCGGCCGCCGCCTTGGCCGCGCCTCGGCGCTCCACCGGCAGCGAGAACACGCGCAGCTGCGTGGGTGTGTACATACACTCATGTATGGGGTGCTATGGGGGGAGGGGGGGAGCTTATGGTGTTGTGGTGTGTGTGTGTGTGTGTGTGGTGGTGGCGGTGTGTGTGTGTGGGGGGCATGTGCAAATACAGTGCACCAGGGTCGACCAAGCAGACGCGCACACGCACGTACACACCTGTGCCGTTGCTCCGCGCACAGCATCGCTGGGGAAGTGACCAGGGGCGTCGCGGCCGCTGCCGCGACCACGTGCGGGGCTGCCCCCTGCTGCTGCTGCTGCCGCACCCACGCCAGGGCCCACAGAGCCCTCGCCCGTGGCCACCGCGTAGCGCGCGCGGCGCGACGGCGACGCCTGGCCCCCCCTGTCAACCACCCTGTCGACCAGCGGGTTGGGCAGGGAGCCGGGCGGAGGGCTGTCGGGGCGGGCCCCCGCCGCGGTGGACGCGCGCAGCAGCCACGCCGCGGGCGGCGGCTGCGTGTAGAGCCAGTCCCCGCCGCGCGGGGACGCCGCTGTGGCCTTTGCCGTGATCGACGCGCGCGGCGACGAGGGGCCGGTCGCCGGGTGGTAGCGCACGCCGCGTCCGAGCAGCAAGCCGTGCGCATGCGACCGCGCATCACCGATGTGGGTGAGGGTGACTGTGGCGGCGGCAGAGGGCTGCGGTGCGAAGTACGCGTCCGCTGCGCCGTCGTACGAGCGGCCGAGCCGCACGGCATCGCCCGCCGTGTGACGCTGCGGCGACGGGGCGTGCTGCAGGGGTGACAGCGTGCACTGTGGGGGTGACAGCGCGCGGGTGCGTGGTGGTGATGCAGCGGCAGCCGGCGGAGATGACCCGTATGTCGACACGAGGCGGCGCAGCTCGGGCGACGCTGGCCGCTGCTGCTCCTGCTGCTTCTGGTGCTGCTGCTGGTACTGCTGCTGCTCCTGAAGCTGGCGCTGCTGCTCCTGCTGCTGCTGCTGGTACTGCTGCTGGGTCTGCTGCTGCCGCTGGTACGGTTTGTACTGTTGGTACTGCTGCTGCTCCTGCTGCTGCCGCTGCTGCTGCTGCTGCCGCTGCGGTGACGCGCCCGGGAGCGGCATGTACTGGTCTTGTTGGTACTGCTGCTGCTCCTGCTGCTGGGGCTGCTGCTGGTTGTGTTGGTACTGCTGCTGCTGCTGCTGCTGCTGCTGGTACTGCTGCTGCATCTGCTGCCGCTGCTGCTGCTGGTGCTGCTGCTCCTGCTGCTGCCGCTGCTGCTGATGCCGCTGTGATGATGCACCCGGGAGCGGCATGTGCGCGCCCGCCACCGCCCCCAAACCACTGGCGGGTGGCGGCGTGGGCAGAGCGGATTCGTACAGTGGGAGCTCAAAGTACTCATCGTCCTCCGATCCTGCGGTACCCGACGGCTGCTGCTGCTGCTGCTGCAGGGGCGCAGCAACGGACGTGCACGCAGACTTGGGGGACGCCGCCGCCGCTGCCGTTGCCGTGGGCGCACGCTGCCACGGGGGCTCGAAGTACTCCTCGTCCCACGATCCTGTGGTACCTGATGGTTGCTGCTGCTGCTGCTGCTGTTGCAACGGCACAGAGACGGACATGCGCGCAGACTGGGGGGACGCCGTCGCCGTCGTCACTGCCGTGGGCTTATGCTGCTGTTGCTGCTGCTGCTGCTGCGGGGGCGCAGAAACGGGCGTGCGCGCAGACTGGGGAGACGCCACCGCCGTTGCCGCCGCAGTCACTGCCGCCGTCGCCGCTGCCGTGGGCGCGGCTGGCGGCGGCGCGCGCTGCCACGGGGGCTGCGCCGCAGCTGACGCTGAAGCCGAACCCGCGCCCGCTGCTGACGCGGGGCTTGCGCCTGGGCTGGGACTGAGCCCCGCATCCACAAGAGACTGGGAGAGTGCGGCGAGACGCGTCTGTGTGGGGCGGGGCCGACGGGGCGGCCGCGTGGGGGCGTGGGGGGGGAGTTCGGTGGGAGCTCTGCTCTGGAGTCAGTCAGTCGCACGTGCAGCCAAACGTTTTTATTTTTGTGTGTGTGTGTGTGTGTGTGTCTGTGTCTGTGTGTTTGTGTGCGTGTGTGTGTGTGTGAGCGTGTGTGGAGTCACCACCCACCGCCACCTCGTGACGGCGGTGGCGTTGGTGTTATTAAAGGTATTGGTTTTGAAGGTGGAGCATGGTGCAGACGGGGGCGGGGGCTGCGACCCAAGGGCGGGTGCAGCGTGGCGCATGCGCTCTTGCACCCCCCCCCGCACACACAGACACACACACCTGCATTGCAGCGATCTTGCCGAGGGCGCTCATGCTGCTGCTGGAGGCGGCAGCACCGCCGCTGCCGCGCGCGCGCGCACCGTGCCGCTCCACCATCACGGGGCGGCCGCCGCCGGCGCGCGCGCCACCGCCGGGCGGGCCCGCGGTGGGTGCGTCCAACAAGGGCAGCGCGTACAGCGCGTCTGCGTCCCCGCTGTCGGTCGCGGTGGCCCCAGGGCTGGCGCGCGCCTCGGCGCGCGTGCGTGCGGCCGCGGCGGCCGACAGCCCGGCAGCCGCGCCAGTGGCGGCGGCCACCCACGCGGCGTTGGGGCTGGGCGGCGCAGCAGCAGCAACGCCTGCCGCATCATCGTGCGCCCCCCACCACGCGGTGGCCTGGTGGTGGTCGCTCACGGGCGGCGCGCTCCCGCCTGGACCTCGCCCCGGGCCGCCGCCTGCCGCCTGCTGCTGCGCGTACGCCGCCACGTGCCGCACGTGCTCTGCCACCTGCTGCGCAAACGTACCACCGCCGCCGACGCCCCAACTACTGCCCGCGTCCGCAGCGTCCGCCATGTGATCCGCCGCCGGAGGCGGTGTCGCCATCGCGCCGGGCGGCAGCGGCGGCGCGGAGATGTAGGCGTATGGCGGGCTTGGTGCCGGCGTCGACCCCGACTCGCCGTACACCACTCGGCCCTGCGGCTGCGCCACGGTGATGTACGCCGGAGTGCCGGGCAGCGGCGCCGGCGCTGGCGCTGCTGGTGGCGCCGCGCCGGGACCCGCCCCCGCTCCCGTCGCTGCCCTCGCCGCCGTCGACTCCGATGCCTCCGTCTGCGTCGCCGCCCCCTGCCCGTGCGCGCGCGCGGCCGGCTCATACAGGGCCAGCAGCGGCGTCCTCGCGGACGCCGATGACTCCCCCCGCGGCGTGCCGATGCGGCCAGAGACAGAGGGGTCGACGTTGGAGGGTGAGGACGGGGCTCGTGCACCACCCGCTGGGGGCGCCGTCCATCCGGATGTCGACATGGCAGAGGTGCTGCTCAGCCCCGTGGCGCTGGCAGCGGTGCCGCGCGCGCTCGCTGTGCCGTATTGGCTGGCCGCGCTGGTGCTGCGCCCCCCGCTGGCACCGCTGTAGAAGGAACCATCATAGTGGGCGCCTCTGTAGGCGCCACCGTGCGCCGCGCTTGCGCTGGGGCTCCGTCCACTGCTGGCGTCGGGGCTGGCGCCATAGCGGGCGCTGGCGTCGTCGTATGCCGTGCTCGCGCTCACGCTGCATCCGCTGACACTTCCACCCGTGCTGGCGCCATGCGGCCCCGTACTAGCGCTGCGCCCGCTGGCGGCACCCGGGCTGGCGTCCACGCCCACCTCGAGATCCGCAACGGCTGGGTGCACCACCGCGTTGGGAACGAGTGGGCGGAAGTCCAGCACGCGCGCGTGCGCGCCGCCGCCGCCGCGCGGGTGGGGCGGGCTGGGGTCACCGTGCGCCTGACGACCATCATACGGCTGGGGCGGCGGGGGCTGCCGCGTGGGCGCAGAGTTCAAGTCTGCTGCGGAAGCAGAGGCGGGGGAGGGTGCGCTGAGGCCGCGCTCCCGCTCGCCAGCCTGCGCAAGGTAGGGTCCGGACGAGTTGTCGAAGTACGACCCGCCGCGCGCGCGCCATCTGTCGCCGCCGCCGTCGGCCACGTTCGACCAGGGCCCAGGCTGCGCTGGAGCTGGCGTTGGCCCTGTCACACGCTGCTGCTGCTGCTGCTGCTGCTCCTGCTGCACTGGCCCTGGCGCCGGCCCCGCCCCGCGCCGCTGCTGCCACTGGTGCGGCCACCGCTCCAGCTCCTGCTGCTGCGCTTTGAGCCGCTGCTGCAGCGCCTCAATGCGCGGGGCGCGCGCGTGAGCGCGGGCCTCCGCGTCTGCCGCCAGCTCCTCGCTCAGGTGGCTCTGTGCCTCGGCAAGCTCGCGCCGCTCCTGGGTGGTGGGCATTGGGGCGGGTGGGGTGGTGATGGAGGGGAGCGAAGCACAAGGTCGGGTTGATGGCGTGGGAGGGGAACTGTGGGGTGGAATTGGAACTGCAGGCGGGCCACCCCGTTCCATTCCATTTTCATCCCACCCCACCCCATCCCATTCCATTCCATTCCATTCCATTCCATTCCATTCCATTTCCATCCCACCCCAGTCCATCCCATCCCATCCCACCCCATCCATCCCACCCCATCCCATCCCATCCCATCCCATCCCATCCCATCCCATCCGATTCATCCCATCCCATCCCATCCCATCCCATCCCATCCCATCCCATCCCATCCCATCCCATCCCATCCATCCCCATCCCATCCATCCCATCCCATCCCATCCCATCCCACCCACCCCACCCCATCCCATTCCAGTCCATTTCTATCCCACCCCATCCCATCCCACCCCACCCCAGTCAACCCCAGTCTGCCTCAGTCCATCCCAGACCTCCCACCTCGTCCCGCGCCTCGTCCATCAGCCGTCGCGCGCGCGCCCGCCCCTCCGCCTCTGCTCGTGCCTGCAGCTCCCGCTGCGTCACCGTCGCGTCCGCGTGCCACACCGCCAGCCGCGCCAGCCACGCGTCGTGCTGCGCGTCGCGCCGCCCCGAGAACGCGCGCGCGCGCGCCACCTTGGCGGCGCTCGGCGGGGCGGGCGCCTTGTCGTAGCCGTCGTCGCGGCTGCCGTCCGCGCGGCCAGACGCGGCGTACACGACCGCTCCTGCGCCGTGATTTTGGGAGCTGCCGCTGTTGGGCCGCGCGCGGTGCACCCCTGGCCTCAGAGCCGCGCCTGCGCGCGCGCCCGGTGCCCCCGGCCACCGCCCCCCGACCATGCCGCCGCTGCCGCCCCCGCCGCCCATTCCGAGCCCTCCGGCCGACACTGCGACGATCGGGCGGTTGCTCGTTCGGTGAACTCGGCGTCCGTCGCGCTCCGGTGACTGGGTGGCATGGTTGCTGGAGCGCTGCATGTGGCAGTCGCGGCCCGGCGATGGCGACCGCACGTTGGCGGCCGGGCGCTCGGGCAAGGGGAAGGATGGCAGCCCAGCGGCCGGCGCGTCGTCGGCGGCGCCGCTGGCGCTGGCCGCAGCGTGCCGGCTGCTGCGCCCGCCGCGGCCGGGGCTGGCGCCGCGCGCGCCAGCCCCGCCTCCGGGGCTGCCCCCCATTCCCATCCCTCCCCATCCAGGCGCTACTGCTGCGCGGTCAGGGCTGGGAAAGCGCTGCGCGTGCCAGACCTCCCCTTCGCCAGCGGGCCGAGGCGGGAAGGGCCGCTCGTCGGGGTCGGTCGCCCACGGCGGGTCGGACGAGTAGCCCCAGGGGTAAGGTGGGGGGCTGCCGGGTGAGGACGAGCGGCGGACAGATGACGGCCGGCCGGCCGCGCGGGTCGGGCTGGGGTCGCGGGACGCGGAAGCAGTGTGCTGGTAGCGGTCGGGGGAGAGAGAGCGCGAGCGTGCGCCGCGTATGGCGGCCGCGTCGTAGTCGTGGGGGCTGGCGGCCGGGGGCGAGTGTGAGTGCAAGGTGGCGAGCCCGGCGCCGCGCACGTACCCGTCCCTCGCGTGCTGGTAGCGGTCGGGGGAGTGAGAGCGCGAGCGCGTGCGGGCGCCGCGCGTGTTGGCCGCGTTGTCGTGATAGGGGCTGGCGGCCCGGGGCGAGTGCAGGGTGGCGAGCCCCGCTCCGCGCGCGTAGGGCGAGCGCGGCGATCCAGATGCTCTGACAGGGGGCGAGGGTGACCGCGGGAGTGGGTGGCGGGAGGAGGATGGGTCTCCTGGGGAGGGGCATGCGGGGCTGGGTGAGCGCGAGCCCATGCCGCCCCAGCCATCGCTGCGTTGCGCCGCAAACAGCGGCTGTACATGCGCAGCGGGCGCAGCCCCTGCCGACCCGCGCCGCCCGCCCCATGAGCCGCCCGCTCCCTTAAGCTCCACGCCGCTAGGACTCGGCACGTACAGGTGCACTTGCCAGTCGTCGTCACCCGGGCCCGCCGCGCCCTCGCCAACAAAGGAACCGTCGCCTCCGCTGCCACCGCCGCCGCCGCCGTCCTCCCCAAAAAAGAAATTGCTGCCGCCGCCGCAGCCGTCCTCGCCGACAAGGAAACCGCTGCTGCCGCCGCCGCCGCTGGACATCATGCGGGGAGCGAGCGGGCTGTCGGCGTAGGGGGCGCGCACGACGACGGCGCGCGCCCTGCCGCCGCTGCCGCCACTGTCACGTGCACCGGGAGGGCTGGCGCTGCGCCAGCGCTGGCCTGGCGGTGACGTGGCGGCGGGCCGCTGCTCAGCTTGCGGCGACGCTGACCGACCGTGCTCGCGCTGCGCTGCGGAGAAGCTGAACGTGGCGTGCTCTCGCGCGCCGCCGCCGCCGCCGCGCACCGGACTGGACGACGGCGACAGAGACGGACGGTCGCGCGCAGCCAGTGGGGAGGCCGAGGCCCGCGCGGCGTGGGCGGGCGGCGACGTGGGTGCGCTCGCCGCGCCCGCGCGCGCAGCTTGGAGTGGGTGGAAGTGCAAGTGGACGCCCGGGACGGCGAGGGCGTCGAAAGGAACGTGGAGCGTTGCGGTCACGGTGCGCTCGCTCCCGCCGCCGCTTCTGGCGGCGGCGGCCAGGGTGGCGGGGGACGGGGAGCGGGCGCGCGGCTGAGGGTGGGGCCGTGCGGGGGGCGGTGACGGCAGGCGAGACGGCGTCGCCTTCAGCCAGTGGCCGCCGCCGCTGCCGCGCTGCTCCGCCTCGGACCTGTGCCCCTCCTCCTCCTCCTGCTCCTCCCCTCCCTCATCCAGCGCCCCTGACTCTCGGAGCAGCTGCTCCCCCCGCTCCTCAACCACCCGCCCCAGGGCATTGCCACCCCCCCTCGCCTCCGTGTGCGCCGGCTGCGGTGGCGGCGGTGGCGGCTTTGCAAACACCAGCACGCCAAAGTTGCGTGCGCCGTCTGGGAGCGGCGGCGGCCTCGACCACGTCGGCTCCACGTGGTCGAGGTGCAGCCTGCAAGCACGCACGGGGTAGCCCAGGGTGTGTGTGTGGGGTGGGTGGGTGGGGGTGGGTGGGGGTAGGATTCGAACCCGACCATCGCAGCCGAGGTGCTTTGCGCGGGCGTGCCGCTGGACCACCTCCCCTGCGTGTTTCTGCTGGGGTTGCTTAATTGATTGGTGTGTGACACGACTTTTGAGGTGCAGGAGGCCTTCTAGGGCATCGTGTGGCGCAAGACCCAGCACCCAACTAAAACTGGCTGGCTGACGGGAGTCTGCTGCTCTGCTTGGGGATTGGGGGCTAGGCGGCTGCGAGCATGCACACACAGCCACGCACAATGGTGCAAACACAAACTGGCAAGCACCCACAGTGTGGGTCCAACACACGCGCGCACGCAAGGTCGAGAGGGGTGTCGCATGTGGCTCGGGCACAGGTGTGCACATATGAACACATACACACACACACACACACACACACACAACCAACCAAACGTTACATGAGGCCGTCCGCATGCACCGGCAATGCCTGTACTACTAACAGCAGTACACCCCGGCAATTGTTACGAGGTCTGACCCGTGCACTGGGATGTCTTTCGAATAGTGGGTGACCGACCAGCGCCTGAATCGAGTGGATAGTATCCTTGGTTTGGGGGGGGTTGAGGGGTTGGCTCTGAGGCACTGGCATCTAACTAAAGGCTTGCTGACTGAAGGCTTGCTGACTGTGACCACCATCATCATCATGATCTACTTTGTTGGCTGGCTGCTCCCGCATTGGCTGCCATCTCTCTGCAAATACCATTCCACAGGCGTGGGAACCTCGCGAGGGTGAGCCACCCGGGAGGCCGCCTGCGGGCTAGGATCACAGAAAGCTCGGGGACGGTCTTCAGCTGGGACTCCGGTGGGGACTCGGCGTACTCCTTCTTGGCCTTGTCAAACTTGTCAAATACACACACACACACACATACACACACACATGCACACACACACACGCACACACACACACACGCATGAGCCGCAACACTCACGGCTGATGTGGCTCGAGCGCCACGCGCGCGTGGTCATAGCGCAGGAAGCCCCGCTGGCGCGGTGCGGGGTCGTCCTCCGACGCGTACACCGACGCGCGCGCGCGCTCGCGGCCCCCGTGCGCGCCGCCGCCCCCGCTGCCACCGCCACCACCGCGCGCGGGGCTGGTACTGCTGGTGCGTGGGTACTGCTGAAACCCGGGCCCGTGCCATGGCTGTTGCCCCACGGCTGAGTCCCGCGCGGCACTGGCGCGCGCGGCGCTGCAGGACCGGCGTGCGTCGCGCGCGGCCGCCAGCTGCTCGAACGCGCTCGCGCCCCAGCTGTCACCGAGTCGGTCGGTCGGGTCGGGCGGCTGCCAGCGGCGGCGCTGGCTTGCCGGGCGATGCAGCACCGCACCGCCGCCGCCACCGCCGCCGCCGCTGACCGCGGGGCTGCCGCTCGCCGAGCGCGCGCGCGCGGGGCGGCCGGCGCGCCATGGGGTGTGCTGCGTGTCACCGGAGGACCGCCGCGCCGCCGCCGCCGCTGCGCCACCGCCCCCGCTGCCAGGGCCGGGTTGCCAGCCGCGGCTGCTGCCGGGCGCCGCAGCATCGGCCGCCGCCGCAGCAGCAGCAGCTCCCCAGCCGCCACCGCTCGCGGCGCCAGCGTCCCATCCGCCGCCGCCGCTGCTGCCCCGGTACGTCGCCGTCGTGTGGCGCGCCCGCGGCGGCGCGCGGTCGAGCGGGCGCACCGCCTCGCGCCGCGCGGCCATGCGCTCCGCGAGTGATGAGGAGTTAAGTGCGCTGGGCAGTGGCAGAGCAGCGGGGGGAGGTGGTGCGGCGGGGGCGGCGGCCGCCCCGGGGATGGTGGACAGCGCGGACGCGGCCGCGGCGGCGGCGGCGCGCGCGGCGGGGGCCTTGTCGTAGCGCATCGGCTCGATGGCGGCGAGGATGGCGGGCGCTGCCTTCGCGACCGCCTGGGAGTGGGGGGGGGGAGGGGAGGGGGGAGAGCCGTGTGTGTGTGCACGTGTGCGTGCACGCAAGCGCACAACCCGCCTGGGGGCGGGTGGGTGGGGGGAGGGGAGGGGTGTGTGTGTGGTTGGCGGACCGCGTGTGTGCACGGATGCGTGCACGCAAGCGCACAACCCACGTGCGCGCGTGCACACAAACACACCACACACACACACCACACACCACACACGCGCGCACACACATGCACACACACACACACACACACACCACACACACACCGCACACGCACGCACCTCGCACGCGGCCACGAGCCCCTTTTTCCTCCTCCTGTGAGCTTGCCCTCTCCTGGACACAGCAACACTCACACCCACACATGCACCTTGAGTCACGAGCCTACCCTCCCTCGGGATGCGCAACACTCACCCATACCCGCCACCCACCCACCCGCCTGTCTGCCCACCCACCCACCCGTCTGCTCACCCACCCACCCGCCTGCCCACCCACCCACCCACCTACCCACAAGCACCCATGCACACCTTGAGCGCGGGGGTGACCACGAGCCGTCCCTCCCCCGGGAAGAGCGGGTCGGCCATCTGCACCGACTTGGCCAGGCGCTCGAGTGTGACGGCGGCCTGATGGCGGAACTGTGACGCAAATGTGCAGCAGGGCGGGCGGGCAGCGGATTAGAGAGCGGGGCATTGGCAAACAACACAGGGGCAGGCAGGCGTCGGATTTGGAGGTGGAGTGGGCGGGGCACTTGAGCGTGACGGTGGCCTGATGGCGGAACTGCGTGCGACGCATGAGGAGGGTGGGTGGGCAGCAGGGGGGGGGCGGATTAGAGAGCGGGGCATTGGCAAACAGCAGGGGGGCAGGCAGGCATCGGATGTGTGAAGGTGGAGTGGGCGGGGCACTTGAGCGTGACGACGGCCTGGTGGCGGAACTTTTGAGCTGTAGCGACAGCCTACGGTCACACATTGACTGCCTGTATATCAACAGGAACTGCGTGTGATGAGGCCCCGGGTGGTGGGGAGGGAGGTGTGTGTGGGGGGGGGGGGGGGCAGGCTGCGAATTGGTCAGGGAGCGGAGCTTTGGCGTACAGCGGACGGGGTCACCCACAGCCTGAAAAAAAATCACCAAATTCTTCACCCACATCTGAACCCACATGCCACGTCTGCGACTCCGTGCCCTTTATGTGCAGCGCCACGCGACCACTGTATGGCTTAGCGCTTCGGGTCCCACCTCACCGTGAGGGGTGACCCCTAAGCCCTTTATGTACAGCGCCACAAAACCACTTTAGGGCTTCGCGCTTCGGATCCCACCTCACCCCCAAGCCCTCCTCACTGAACCCTACACCCACCTGCCATGCCAGCGACTCTGCATAAAAGGTACAGCGCACACACAGCACACACAGCACAGCGCCATGCGGACACTAGCCCTAACCCCACCTGCCATGCCTGCGACTCCGCGCCCACACTGCGCCCATAAGGTACAGCGCACACACAGCACACAACCAGCACAGCGCCATGCAAACACTTTAGGGCATGGAGTTTCGGGTTCCACCTAAACCCCCAAAGCCCTCCTCAACCCTAACCCACCTGCCAGGTTTGCCACGCGCCACTTTCGGGCGCCATGGCGCATTCCTTTAGGGTTTAGGGTCCCACCTAAACCCTAAAACCCCCAAAGCCCTCCTAAACCCTTAACCCCACCCGCCAGGTTTGAGACTCCGCGCTCTCTTTGTGCGCAGCGCCACGCGCCACTTTGGGACGCCATGGCGCGTCACTTTAGGGCTTAGGGCTTCGGACCCCACCCAAACCCAAAAAGCCCTCGTAAACCCTCAACCCACTTGCCAGGCCTGCACCCCGCGCCCTCCGCGCACAGCGCCACGCGCCACCTTAGGGCGCCATGGCGAATCACTTTAGGGTTTAGGCCTTCGGGTCCCCCTAAACCCTAAAAGCCCTCCTCAAAAAGTCAAGGCAGCATGAACGCGGAGCCCGCGGAATTCAGACTTTAAACCCTAAGCCCTCCTTAACCCTGAACCCACCTGCCATGCCTGCGAACCCGCGCCTTTGCGCACGGCGCCACGCGCCAGGGTTTGGGTCCAAACTAAACCCCCAAGTCCACCTAAGCCCCCTTTAGGTTAGGCTTAGAAGCCCTCCTACACCCTGAACCCACCTGCCAGGCCTGCGACTCCGCTCCCTTCGCGCACAGTGCCACGAGCCGGCGCACGGCCGACGGGTCGAGCGCGATGGAGAGGAGATCGACGCACCGCTGGAGGGGAAGGAAGATCTGCAGGCGAAATCAAGGCGCCATAAGTTGGATTTGAGGATCAGCAGTGGGCGATGGACGCACAGTCACTGAGTGGCCGACGGTTCAAGCGCGATGGACAGCAGGGGTCGACACACCGCTGGAGGGGGAGGGAGATCTGTAGACGCAATGAATTACGTATGATTGGAGTGAAGGTCAGCAGCAGCACAGACAGTGGCAGTGCGGCAGCAAAGGAAAGGCTGCTCCAGCAGTGATTCCCCTGCGAGCCGTATACCGCTCGGAGCCGGATGTCCCATTTACCAGAAAAAACACCCCGTACTTGGTGGGAGAGGGCGTGGAGGGGTGCGTTGGAAAGCAGCACAGCGGCATGCGTTGCGCGGACACCCGCTGTGTAGTGCGCCTGGTATGAGCGGTCAAAGTAGCTCGAGCCGGGGAAAAACTAATTACCGGAATCCTTCCCAGGGATCACTGTGCTCCAGGCTCAAAATAGCCGGGTCAGCAGCGGGGCCTGGAATGTACACACATACACACACTCAGCATCCATCAAAGCATATAATATGAGCAAGGCCGCATGCCCCGGCAATGCCTGAACTTCTAGCATGCATACACACACACACACACACACGCTCACCTCTGGCACTGCCGATTCCAGGCTGCCCGGGCTGAGAATTGTGAGGGCCTGCTCAAGCACACACATACACACACACACACAAACACACACACGCTCACCTCTGGCACTGCCGATTTCAGGCTGCCCGGGCTGAGCATTGTCAGCATCTGGTCGACCACACACACACACACACACACACACACGTGCACATCCACGTGCACACACACACACACGCTCACTTCTGGTACAGCCGATTCCAGGCTGCCCGGGCTGAGCATCGTCAGCATCTGGTCGAGCACACTCACACACACACACACACACACACACACACACACTCACCTCTGGTACAGCCGACTCCAGGCTGCCCGGGCTGAGCATTGTCAGCATCTGGTCGAGCACTACTCGCGCCGCGCCCGAGACCTGCTTCACGTGCGCATAGCCCTTGCAGCACGCCACCATCTGCGTGTGCATTGCAGCAGTGCGTGCGCGGTGTGTGGGGTCATGCTGTGATTAGTTAAATGCAGGAGGAGAAGTCGTTGTGGTGCCCGTGGCTTGCTTAAAGGTGCGCGTAGCCCTTGCAGCACGCCACCATCTGCGGCGTGTGTGCATTGCAGCAGTGTGTGCGTGGTATGTGGGTTCGTGCTGTGATTAGATAAGGAGGACGTCATGGCGCCCGCGACTTGCTCAACGTGCGCGTAGCCCCTGCAGCATGCCACCATCTGCGTGTGCATTGCAGCAGTGTGGGCGTGGTGTGTGGGGTCGTGCTGTGGTCAGTGAAAGGAAGGGGGCGTTTTGCGTCCGTCGTAACTTGCTTAAAGTGCGCGCAGCCCCTGAAGCATGCTGCCATCTGCGGCGTGTGTGCAGTGTGTGTGTGTGTGTGTTGTGTGGGGTCGTGCTGTGGCTGAGTCAGGGGAAAGCTTTGACAGGCGGCTGTCGACACCCCCATGCATCTGCCCACCTGTTCGAGCATCGCCGCCGCCATCGCCATGCTCGCCTTCTTGGGCCCCTTGCACGCGACGCGCAGCACCGGTCCCAGCAACTGCTCTGTCAGCGCACGCTCCGACGCAGCAAGGCCGCGGTCCTCGTCGCCTGTCATGATTGCCATGGAGGCCATCAGGCGCTCCACCAGCTTCTGCACGACCGCGGCTGTCGCCTGGTCTGCGAGCCGGCACAGCTCGCCCACGTGCACAGGTGCGTGCTGGGAGTGGGCGTACGACAGCAGCGCTGACACCACGGTGGGCGCCACAAACGCTGTGCCGTGCGCGCGCATCGCGGCGATGGCAGCGAGCATGCGGCAGCGCGCGGCCCCCTTGCCGCACTGATCCAGACCTGCGTGTGTGCACACACGCGTGCACGAATCATCATTTATGATGATAACGAGTTTTTCATCCACTTCTGGCGGCCACACGGTACGGTTCCACAGCGGGTCCAGCAGGGACGTAGAGAAAGAGCAGGCACAAAAAAGGTCAAGTTACAAAAGTAGCCCACGGTAGCACCACTCACACGAGGTGGTGTGTGCCAAGCAAGCAGCACCACAGTGCAGGGCACCACACTCAACCCCTCCTGTGGCCGGAGGGCGGGCATCAGAATTAAACCATCAACCACCACCCTGGCCCCTAGGCTTCCAGGCCCAGAAAGCCCTCCCCAAAGCCCTACCCCAAGCGCATGTGTGTTCATGGCACACTCCCCGACGGCCCGGGCATGCCTGCACACGCACAACGCACGCACCATGCAACGCACGCACCATGCAACGCACACACCATGCAACGCACCATGCAACGCCATGCATGCGCGCACCTCCGAGCACGTCCTTCATGATTGGAAGGATCTGGTCCCCCACATCTGGGTCTTCCAGCATGGAGAGGATGCCATGGTATGCTTGGCTCTCTTTATCCCTGTTCTCCAGCGTCTTTAGCGCCACCCGCAGACGATGTCGTATATCTGGTGGCATGCCTCCCACGCTCACACTGTCACATTGCTTGGCTCCACGGATTGGCAGGAACAAGGTCCCGTGATGCGTTGACCATTGATTGACCACCCCACACTCCCAAAAAAACTAGAGCCGGCGGGGACCCGGGTTTGTCGCGTCCCCGTGACCCCCGTTCTGGCATCATGAACCAGGAGGCAGCAGGCAGGAGCCAGGAGGCAGGAGCGCCGGCTGAACAGTCAGCTCGAGACGCAACAGCAGGTCGAGACCAGCAGTCGCGGTCGGGCGCAGCGCATGGCCTAAAGGAGGACCAGGAGAGGCGGGGCCAGACCACTGCGGAGTCTGATGCCGTCGGCGCGCGTGGGTGGTGCAGGCTTGCGTGGTTGCGCGCATGGGCCATGCAGGCCCTCTGATTCGTCACGATTCGGCGATTACGCACCCAAACACCCCCCCTCGACACCGCCTTGGTGCGCGTGCGTCTTCACACAGGCCGCCGTGTTCCGTCGATTCCAGTGGAGCAGGCTGCAGCGCAGGTGCTGACAGCTGGATTGGGCTGGGTGGCGATGAAAGTCTGGCGTGGTTTCAAGAGGCAACAAAAGAACCTGTCGTCGGCGTGCGGTGAGCAGCATGGGTTCAACGTTGTCATGCATGCATGCGTGGGGTGGTGATGGGGGGGCGGGGCTGCTGGAGCTGCCGCCCACCTGGTGTGCTGTGCATGCGCCGCGTGCGTGTGTGCGTGTGCAGACGAGCTCGCGGCGGCGCAGGCGCTGCTTCAGGAGAAGGAGGCGGCGGTGAAGCAGCTGGAGGAGGAGCTTATCGCCAGCAAGGAGAAGGCAAGCGGGGCGAGAGAGCACACATGATGGTCAAGACGCACGAACAAGTCCTGGCTGTAGCAGCAGCACGCTATTCAAACACCGGCACGCTCTTCGAACACCAACACACGCGGGACCCACGCCTGCCGCCGCTCCTGCGCTCACACTGCCTGTAGGCTTCCCTCTCTCTCTCTCTCTCTCAAACACAAACACACACACACGCGCGCGCCCGACGCGCGTGGGGCGCCCCACGCCCGCCGCCGCTGCCACCACCCCACCCCCCACCTGCAGGAGTAGGAGCTCAAGGCGAGCACTGAGAAGCTGCACACACACAGCACACGTGCGCCTGCACGCCCGTCTGCACACACACACACACACAGACACATGTGCACACACACATACACGTCTAGACATACACACACGCAGGAGGAGCTCAAGGCGAGCACTGAGAAGCTACACACACAAACACACACACACACACACGCACACGTCTGCACACACACACACACGCAGGAAGAGGAGCCCATTAAGGTTTCAGAGCACTGAGAAGCTGAACACACAAACACACACACACACGTCTGCACACACACACACACACATGTGCACGCACACACACGCACACACACACGCAGGAGGAGGAGCTCAAGGCGAGCACTGAGAAGCTGCAGACAGCGATGGCCGAGCTCAGCTGCGCGACGAGCAAGTGCGATGATGCGAGCTGCTTCCTCGCGCGCAGCATGTCCGACCTGCGTGTGACGCAGGTGTGTGTGTGTGGGGGGGGGGGGGGCATGGTAGCCGAGCTGTGGGGGTGCAGTATGTCCGACGGCGCAGCATGTCTGACCTGCGCTTGACGCAGATGTGTGTGTGTGTGCCCCCCCCCCCTATTTCACAGCATCACCCCTTTGTCTGCCCTTTGTCCCCGCGGGACACACGTGGCAGGGTGCACAGTTTGTGTGGGGGGGGAGAGGGGCTCCTGGTTGCAGGGCGCCTGCCAGTGATTTTAATTTTAGGATTTTAATTGATTTTCTGGAGCCATTTGACTGAAAATCCGGCTCCATGGCTCCCAAATCCGGATCCAAATGCCGAAAACCAAAGCACTGACGCCTGCACACTGCTGGCACCACCTGCCCTGCAGGAGCCCACCTCCGACCTCTCTTCTCTTACTCTCTCCTCATCCCTTCCCCCCCCCCCCCTTGCCCGATCACCTGCCTTATACCACTCTTCTCTTGCTCTCTCCTCATTCTCTCCCCTCATCCCCTTCGCAGACAGAGCTCGGCGCGGCACGGCAGCAGCTGCAGGGCGCGTACAACGAGCTGCAGGTTTGTCTGCCGAGGCAACTCGCCTAAAAGACTTCAATAAGGACTCCTTAACGTCCAGAAGGAAGGCCTACGGGCTCTTTCAGGAAGGCCTGAAAGGGGTATGGGAGTTCTATAAATAGGCGCGGCGCAGCAGCAGCTGCAGGGCGCGTACAACGAGCTGCAGGTTGGTTGTTGAGCCGAGGCAACTCACCTACAAGGCCTCGATAAGGACTTCTAAATGTCCAGATACAGAAAGCCTTATCATAGGACTCTGAAAGACAGGCGTGGCACAGCAGCAGCTGCAGGGCGCGTGCGGCGAGCTGCAGGTTGGTTGTTGAGCCGAGGCAACTCACCTACAAGACCTCGATAAGGACTCCTTAATGTCCAGATAAGGAAGGCTTTACAGGGCCTAGGAGGACTCCTATGGGAGTCCTATAGATAGGCTTGGCGCAGCAGCAGCTGCAGGGCGCTTTTGACGAGCTGCAGGCTGGTTGTTCAGCCAAGAAAACCGCAAGACCTCAATCAGGACTCCTTAATGTCCAGATAAGGAAGGCCTTAAAGGGCCTATCTATGGGAGTCCTATAGACAGGCGTGGCGCGGCAGCAGCTGCAGGGTGCGTACAACGAGCTGCAGGCTTGTTGGTCCGCCAAGGCTACTCGCCTGCAAGACTCTGATATAAGGACTCCTGAACGTCCAGATACGGAAGGCCTCATAGGGGTCCTAAAGATAGGCGCGACATGGCAGCAGCAGCAGGGCGCGTAGAGCTGCAGGTTGGTTGGTCACCCGAGGCTGCTCGCCTACAAGACCTCAATAAGGTTACAGTTACAGTTACATCGGCTTTCCAGCAAAGACTACCTCTAGTCCTAGTACCACCGCCTAGACCCAAGTCCAGTTCTGGCTCTAACAATTACTTTTGAGGGACGGTAGCCACCAGCCGGCTGCCTGCCTAAACCCTAAACCCAAACCATAAATCCTAAACCATAAACCCTCAATAAGGACTCCTTAATAACTTCCTGACAAGGAAGGCCGTGTAGGGCCTATAAGAGTCCTATAGATAGGCTTGGCGCAGCAGCAGCTGCGGGGTGCACACAACGAGCTGCAGGCAGTCGGCCACTGTGTGCAGAACACCACCACCCCCGCACGCATACGCAGGACCGCGAGGCGCGGCTGGTCGACGTGACGGGCGAGCTCGGGCTGACGCGCAGCGAGAACGAGCTGATGAAGCGCGAGCTCGAGCGCACGCGCAGGTACGCGGATAAGGCAGGACGGGATCACAGGGGTGTGTGTGCAGCTTGTGGGCTGTACTATAGGGAGAACAGGAGTGACTTGAGGAGCTGCTTAAGTGTGAGCTCGAGCGCACGCGCAGGTACGTGGATGGGATGGGATCACCCTGTTGGGGAGCACCGGGGATAGGCCGCCGGCCCTTTGCAGTTTGAGATGGTGCGGCAAGTGTGGTCGGTGGGCGTTTTCGGTGGTGCGGCAGGTGGTGGCTAGGTGGAGCCACTGTTCTTGAGCAACCTGCGCTCGATCATGTGCCGCGCTTATCTGCTCCGTGCCTTTTCGAACCTGCGACCTCTCGTGCCTCCGACCAACTTTGTGCGACGGGGCGATCTCTGAGGACCATACCTTTTGTTGAACTGAGGTGCGGCTGATACACCAGCAGTGGGCCTTCACAGTCATCTTAGCGCTGGACTGACTCTCGGCCGTGGCAGTGTGGGGTGGTAGTGTGGGGTGCCACACCTGAGGTGTGGGCACACAGCTCAAATCGCACAACATGACCAGCACTGCCCCCGCCCCCCCCCTGCACCCAAAGGCAGCTCAGCGAGGCGGAGGAGCAGATGACGCGCTACCACGTCGACGCGCGCGGGAACCGGGCGGTTGCCGAGGCCGAGTACTCTGAGTGGTGACCGTGCCACAGGACGTGGGGCGGTTGCACATTTGGTAGCTGCGAAGCTGCAGCCTCAGCTACCGAACGTGCGACTCGCAGATCGCGAAGCTGCCGACGACCAGCGTCCGCAGCTGCCTAGGCTCCTAGCGCCCTTGCTCATTGCTTGCTAGGTGAAGAGCGTTCATAACGACACGCCGGTGTCAGACCGACCACCAACGACGGCAATGGATTGTACAGTCAGGGATGCCTTGGGTGTGGGATGCCTTGGGTGTGGGATTGAGGGAGCTGCCTAACGAGGCTAGCTACCATAGCGACGCCTCCTAATGGCGCGTAGAAGAAGGCCGAGAACTCCGAGAGTGACGGCGCTGTGTCCTGGCTAGCTGCCGTCTCTCTCTACGGAACACGCACCGCCGCCACCCGTTGGCCCTCTAGCGCCGCCTCCAGTTATAAGTGGTGGGAGGCGCGGCACTCAAGCCTGGTAACAGCTTTGCTTTCTCAACAAATTTCCACCGGCCGCCCATGATGCCCGCACAAACATACTGAAGTTCTAGGACCTGGACTTGACCTAGACTGCCGTAGAAACTAACTGTGTTGAGGGCATTGGCTGCTGACGTGCAGCTGCCCAAGTGAGACCGGCGCTTACGGAGAGGTTACAGTACGGGCCCACGCTGCATCCAAACACACATTTTGGAGAGAGTAGTGTTACACATCCACTGCCGGCGGTCACAATCAGTTCCAAAGTTCCAGCGGAACTATGAGACAGCAGGCACAAGGCCCACCAAAAGGTCAAGCTACAAAAGTAGCCCACAGTAGCGCCACCCATACTAGGTGGTGGACGCCAAGCAAGCGCCGCCCACACTCAGCCCTGAAGCAGCCGGAGGCAGACCCCAGGTTTAACCGGCTGTGAAGCCAGGACCATGAAGGGACCAGGAAGGCCCACCCCCAACCACCCGAAAGCGGCCAAACACGGCACCCACCGCAACACTCTACTCAGCGACCACACTGCACCCACCACCGCGCGCGTGTGGCGCCACCTCCCCTTCAAACACACCCCCAGAGGGGATGCAACTAAGCAAGCAGGTGCAGCCACCCGCTCGCCGTCAACCACGAGGCGCGCGCGGTGGAACTGCGCCCGCTTGCCCGCAGCCTTGGCGGCGACGAAAGCGGGCCACAGCGCCTGGCGACGCGCCTCCTCGCGGTCACTGAGGACGTCCAGGCCAATACTGTCAGTTGCGCAGTGCGTGGCGCCAGCGCACGACGGTGTTAACAGAGAGTTGGCCAACGTTGACCACAGCGTCAAGAGGGTCGAGTGAGGGGCACCAAGGTGCACCTGGGCAGCTAGGAACGCCCCTAGGGTCAGACCAGGAACGCCCCTAGGATCATACCGTTCCTCAGGGGGAGGTGCGGGGGGGGGGGGGGCTGCCCCTGCACCCATCCCGGCGTTCTTGGGCGTCCTAGGCTTCCTGATGTTCTTAGGCTTCCTGGGTGTTCCCGGTGTTCCTGGGCTTCCGGGGCTTCGCGGGCTTCCTGGCCATCCCGGTGTTCCGGGCGTTCCCGGTGTTTCTGGCATTCCTGGCGTTCCACGGCTTCCCGGTGTTCCTGGTGTTCCACGTGTTCCTAGCGTTCCTGGCATTCCCTGCATTCCTGGTGTTCCCTGCGTTCCTGGTGTTCCTGGCGTTGCTATGCCTTCCTAATGGCCCTCACCGTGGGGCGGAGCTCCAAACCCGAAACCCTTAACCCCCAAACCCCAAGTCACCGCAGGCTGGGGGCCCAAACCCGAAAGTCACCGTGGGGCGGGGGTTCAAACCCTTAACCCCCAAAGGCCCAGGTTCGCCAGGAAGCCCAGGAACGCCAGGAACATCGGGAACGCCAGGAAGCCCAGGAGCGCCAAGAACATTGGGAACGCCAGGAAGCCCAGGAACGCCAGGAACACCGGAAACGCCGGGAAGCCCAGGAACGCCAGGAACACCGGGAACACCGAGAAGCCCAGGAACGCCAGGAACACCGGAAACACCCGGGGAGTCATGGAACGCGCGGAACGTCCGGCAGGGTGGGAACCCAGTGGCGGTTCCCCAGGGGAGTTATGTGCGTTTCCGGTGGGAGGAGGTCAGGAACGGAACGGTTCCTGATCCTCGCGCCCCCGTTCCGTTCCTTGTTCCGCGGGCTGTTCCTTTGACGTTCCTTAGCAGTGCTTCTTTAAATGACTTAAATTAATTAATTCTTACAGCCCGTCCGCTGCCTGCCAAGAACGAAAGCCCGAATCGGCAAAAACGACAGAAATCGATCGAAATCGCCAAAAAAATCGGCGACAAACCCCGCAATAATTAATTATTTTTGGCAAAAATCAATTAATTATTTCCGCCGTAGGCAGTAAACCGCCCAATGAAGAATCACTGTTCCTTGAAGAGACGTTCCTCGCTGTTCCCGGAGCATGTCGGCACCTCGTCGGGGGGTCCGACCCCTCCTTGGTCCTGGGGTGTGGACCCAAGAGGTGGACCCAAGGTGGTACACACCCATCAACGTTGTAGTCGAGTCCACCCATCATCGAGGTCTGGATTGCCTCGATGATGGTCAAGTGGTCTCCGGACTCCTCACACGTTTGAAAACTAGAGGAACCCTCTTTACTCCTTCACGTGACGTCGCACGTCACCCATCGCTCGTCGCTCGTCGCTCGTCGCTAGTCGCTCACCGCTCGTCGCTCGCGGCTCGCAGCTCGTCGCTCGTCCCCAGGTCTGAGGTTTGGGTTGAGGTCTAAGGCTCGTGGCTCGTCGCTCGTCGCTCCGTCCGCTGCTACTGCTCCGCTTTGCACCCGAACGGCCCCCCTAGGTATCTGTTCCGCATGCCATGCAGCGCACATGATGTGGGCATGCTGAGGGGACATTGAGGCTAGACCAGCGTAGGCACGTCCTTGTGTGACACGTGCGCGCGCGCCTCTTGCTTTAACCCTGACCCGTCGCCTGCTATGCGCTTGTGTACAACGGTGGTGGTGGTGGCTCAGGGGGGTAAGGGGCAGCTGAGGGGCGCTCCATGCGTGATCTTTGCCAGCCTTTAACGGCCGGTGAACGACGAGCGGGGGGTGACCGACCAGCATAAACCATACATGCGGCCGCCCGACTCCTCACTACTGTGTAGTGTCTCACGCGAGCCTGCCCCTTGCACCCCCCAGGAGAGACCAACATTTCAACCGCCATCGCGATGGCAAAAGATGGCGGCACGCCCGCAGTGAAGGTGCGGGCGTCTGATGAAGCTAATGTCACACCATCGGGGGTCACAGACTGTGACTCACAGGGTGGTGGTGCCCGCACCATGGGCAGCCCACCCTGATTGAGGCAAAACAGGCCAATAGGTCAGGGAAAAAAGGTCGAGCCCCAAAAGGTCGCAGCCAAACAAAGTCGAGGCAAACAAGGTCGAGGCCAACAGGCAGACGCGAAGGTGGAGGCCAAAAGTTTGTGGCATGTAATGGAGATGCGGTGCCAGTCACGCGCCACGTGCAAGACTCCCCTCCCCTTACGTACACCCATTAAGGGGCATCATTTCTCAAGGACTTGTGAGAATTGGCGCAGAAGTGCCACATGAACGGGGGTAGGAACGGGGCTAAAAGGAGCGTGAGGAACAGGAACCGTTCCGTTCCTCTCCTCCGTCGTCAGAATCGCACCGGACCGGCACCTCAGGCGCCACTAACGGTTCAAGGCCGTCAGCATGATGCTTGTGGTTGTATGGGCTCCTTAGCACAGTGGCCTGTTCCTCGGTTCATTTGGCTCGTTAGGCTCTTTTGACTCCCCAGCACGGGGGTGATTCCTTGGCTAATTTGGCTAATTTGGATCATCCGGCTCCCCAGCATAGTGGCCAGTTCCTTGGTTCTTTTGGCTCATCCGGCTCGTTTGACTCATTATGCTCCGCGCCACGGGTGACTCTGTTCTTTTGGCTAATTTGGATCTTTGTTTTTTTGTTCGGTTGTCACATACGCCCCCCTTTCTCGTCGCAACCTTACAAACACCAAGTGTCGTGGCGCAGTGGTGCCCCGGCCGAGCCGCCCCTGCAACTCTCGCTCAGCTCATTCACCACCGCTCGACGCGTGCACGTGCTACGCGACACCCTACTTGCGACCGAGCTTCGTTTGCGCGCGCTCCCTGTGGTCGAGGCGCGTGATGGTCACCAGAGCGAACACGGACGCGTGGAACAGAAGCGCGAGCGGTCCATCTAGCGCGGGACCGAAGCGCGGGCGGTTCATCGGGTTCATCATCCACTTGCACTTGCCCAGCTTTGAGAAGTGCTGCTCGGCGGTCGACATGTTGCGGTGAACGCCTGGTGAACGCCTTCTTGGCGTCCACCAGGTCCTCAATGTCTGCCGGGTTGCAATGCGCGCAGCAGTGCTCGCCCTACGCGCGGGGTTGGTGTTCAACTGCGCCATCCGTGTCGGCAAACACACGAACCCCGCGTGCGGGGGTTCTGTTTGCGTTCTTGGTTTGTACACTCATACCGCGCAAACTGGTTTACAGTTTGGGGGTGGGAGTGCGCGTGGGGGAGGGGGGGTAGGGGGGAAGGGTTTGGGGGCTAAGGGTTTCTAAACCCGAAAGGGTTTAGAGTGTGAAACACCCGCACCGCGGTAACTTAGTGTTTGGGCCAGTGTTTCCGTTAGCCAACCGCTAGCCGTTGGTTTCTGTTACCCGCAGTCCACAAACCTGCAACACTGGGTTGAGTTTGGGCTGGCGCTGCGGGTTGACATTGCACGAATTTAAGCCCCTAAAGTGTGAAAATCGACATTTCACACATTTTCCGCCTCCAATCACCTCCTGCGGGTAGAGATTGAGCAAGTGAGCCGTGAGGCCCAGATTGAGCCATCGTTTTCCCCAAATCCTTAGCGGACCCACTGGTTTGGACCCCCAGCCTGTAGTGACTTAGGGTTTGGGGGTTATTAAGGGTTTAGGGTTTAGGGGTTAACACCCGCCTCACGGTACTGCAGGGTTTGAACCCCCGGCCTGTAGCGGCTAAGGGTTTGGGGGTTAAGCTTAAGGAGTCAAGGTTCAGGGCAGTGGTTCCGCTAAGGATCTTGGGGAATTTGGCTCAACCCGAGCCTTTACGGCTCGCTTCCTCAATCTTGACGCGCCTGAGGCGTTAATTTTGCGGAAATGTCATTTTCACACTTTCCGGGTCGAAATTCGCAATTTCAACCAGCAGCTGCTATTGGGCCAATCTCAACCGGGTTGAGATTTAGGGTTAAGGCGGAGGTAGGGTATAGGGTTTCAGGGTTAAGGGTTCGGGGGTTCTATTTTTTGGGGTTTTATAGGGGTTTAGGGTTTTAGGGATTTGGGGTTTGGGGTTTGAACACCCGCCCCGCTGTAATTTAGGGATTGGCCCCCCAGCCTGTAGCAACTTAGGGTTTGGGGGTTTAAGGTTTAGGGTTTAGCGCCAAAGGAGCCGGCGGAATCCGGATAAGCCAAATGAGACGAATGAGCCAAATGTGCCAAACAAGCAAAAATAACCAAAGAGCTGGCCACTGTGCTGAGTAGCCCAATCAGCCCAATGAGCCAAATCAACCGAGGAACCGCCCCCCCCCCCTCCCATCCCCTCCTCCCCTGTGCTGAGGAGCCAAATTAGCCAAATGATGCAAAGGAGCCAAACCAGGTCACACCATTTGGAAACTACGTTGCATTTCGGACGAAAGTTCGTCTTAGGTAGCCGCGGGTAATGAATTGAGGAATCGATCCCGTGCTGCAGAGCCCAAAGACCCCAATGAGCCAAAGGAGCCAATGAGCCAAAGAAGCCAAAGAACCGCCCCCTCCAAGAGCCAAACGAGCCAAAGGAGCCAAAGAAGCCACAGACTCCCCCCCCCAGGGCAGCAAGACTCCTAGGCCCATTCCTGCAGGAGCAGGAGCAGGAGGAGGATTCATAGGAGAAACCCTCTTAGGGGAAACCCTCGTATAGGTGCACCTCAGTCCACGCACCATGGCCATGACTGACTGACTGCAAACCCTCCTCGGACTTGCTGCCTCACTCTGCAGGCCGCGAGCTTTTCCAGTCGTGACGGTGCGCACGGCCCAGACAAAGTCGATGAGCCCAACAAAGTTGATGAGCCCAACGGAGTCGATGAGCCGCAGCCGGTGCGTGCACATGATGATGATGGATGTTACAGTCAGGGACACTCTAAAGGCGTATAAGACCGTGCTCGGCACGTATGGCCCGAGCACCTTACTGAGATGGCTGGCTGTTGGTGGTAGGGAACCCCAACTCAGTAAAGAGCGTGGGCGCACCCCTAGGTCCCCTACCGCAGCGGCAGCAAATGCTTGTTGAAGTAGGTGAGCGCATGTTGGGAAACGGAAACGCAAGGCAGGTTCATCGCCAATCGCCAAAAGAGTCATCTCCCGTGGGGAGAAAGGCCAAGACGTGGCCAAAAAGGATATCAAGCCGGGCCGCAACCTCTAACGTGTTAAGGGGTTTTCTAACTGGGATTTCAACCAGCATTCACAGGATTCTCAACCTGTTACCCTGAACCCGGCTCTGAGTAAAAGCTGACCCCTTGTTGTTGCACCGAGCACGACATTGTACATGTCGCAGGCCCCCCCCCCTGCTGTAGGGGGGAGGCACAGAAGGACTCGGTGAGGGGCGCATCCCTAAGCCTAACTACCTAAAAAGGGGCTGGAAAAGGCGGTCAGTAGTGACCAACAGTGTGGGATTTGGTAATAGGTTAGAGAGCAAGCTTGCCCCCCCGGTTATAGCGGATAAATATGTTCCTTCTGCATACTCCGTTTTGAGGTCGTCATCTTTGAGGCAGCTTTCACGTGTGAGACCCAGCGTGGGCATTTCTCAGGTGCGCCAGCTGCGGTGCACTGCAAGCGGCACAGTCCACCGCAGCTCCTCGGGGACCCACGCTTGGGTCCCCGCCACTATCGTGGCTGCCTCATTGACTCGTAATTCAAAACATCGCTCGCTTCAGGTCAATTATTCCTCCCGATCCTCTACCATCTCCAGGCTTGTGTTACGTATATCAAGGCACGAGACCAGAAAGTTGGCCATGTCACGCCAAAAACAGGGGTAAAGTAGCCCCGTGCTGGGGTTCATAAACGCCCGCATCTTCGCATCCAAGCCTTTATCATCCCCAGGGACGCTCAGGAAAAGGGTGTGGAACTGTACGCGTGTCTCCGTATACGCTGGGCACTCAAAAATCACGTGAACCTCATCCTCCCGCATGCCACAAAGGCGACAGAGCCTCTGGCTGCGTGGCTCTGCCTGCGCCGTGCGGCGCCCCTTCTCTATCTGCAGTTCATGCAGCCCCATTCTAAAGCGTGCGAGTGTCGTGATCTGGGCGGCGCTGTTCAGCCCCGTCCAGAGCATTGGTGCGCCGCCACAGTCGTCCGCCATCCTCCGCAAGTAAGTAAGCATCTTGATACGGTGTGACCATGAGTCAGGCACTGAGCGGACGACGCTGAGCTGGTTGGCGTCCCCCCACATGCACTTGGCATTGTTTTTTTTGTGTGTGTGGGTGATTGCATGAGACTGTCCTCCTTCTCTTTCATTCTCTCTCAAACGCGTGATCGCAGATGGGAGCACGGGCAGGCGCTCGCTGGCTGCGTCAAGCGCCCCTGTCTCTGCACACGTACACACACTCACACGCACAAGCCTCGCCCACCCATCTGCGCTGCAGCGCATGCACGTGATCGCAGATGAGTGAACGGGCAGGCGCTCCATGTTGGCTGCGTGACCCTGCCCCCATCTGTGGGATGGTCACCTCAATCCATCGCGCTCTCTCTCTCGTCCTCCGCTTGCAACCTCCCTCTCCCTTTACCCAAGTCCCTCCCTTCCCATCCCCGCAGCAGCAGGGCAGCAGCCGCAGGGCTGCGGCAGCAGCAGCGGTGGTCACAACCAATCTGCGAAGGCGGCAGCGTGCAACAGCAGCAGCAGCAGCAGCAGCCGGAGGGGTGTGGCGGCCCTGGTGGCAACGGCCAGCTGCGGACGGGTGCCGCACCGCACCCCACCGCCGCCCCCACTGCCACTGCTGGTCCCTCATCCCCCCCGTCGGCCACCGCCGCCGCCACCGCCGCTGCTGCCTTCCTGCCTGACGAGCCTGGGCTGCCGGCTCACGTGGCTGCGCTGAGGTCGCGCATCCTGGAGCAGAGCGCTGGCTCTGATGAAAGTGACGGCGTGCGCGTGCCCAAAGGTGGGCACAGGCTGTGTGTGCGTGTGCATGAGAGAGCGGTAGCACTGAGGGCGTATATGCTGGAGTCGAGCGCTGGATCTGCTGATGCAACAGCAACATGTGCATGTCAGAAGATGGACTCTGTGTGGGCACTGTGTGTGTGTGTGTGTGTGTGTGTGCGAGATGAAGATAGAGAGAGCGAGAAAGAGAGAGAGTGAGGCAGCAATGAGCGCTTTTGGATCTACGGATGGGGGCGTGCACGTCCGTGAAGGTGGGTACAGGCTGAGAGAGAGGGTCTGTGCTGAGGGCCGCGTGTGGGCTGTGCATGGCCCATGTGGCCGCACAGAGATTGAACATAAATGGAGCAAAGCGCTTTTCGGTCTACTTCAGGTAGGGCAGGCATGCGCGAGCCAAGAGGTGGGTGCAGGTTTGATGATGGGCTGCCCATGTTGGTGCGCTGGGGGCATACATACTGGAGCAGGGTCGGGAGAGAGCAGAGCGCTGTGTCTGAGGGGGGAGGGGGGAAGGGGGGAGAGGGGGAAGAGGGTAGGAGGAGGGGGAGGAGGGGGAGGAGGGGGGAAGGGCAAGAGGGGGCAAGAGGGGGGGAAGAGGGGGAAGAGGGGGGAAGAGGAGGGAAGAGGGAGGAAGAGGGGGAGCGGGAGGGGGAGGGCGGGGCGAGGGGGAAGGAGGGGGGGGAGGGAGGGGAGGGGAAAGGGGAGGGGAGGGGAGGGGGAGGGGGAGGGGAGGGGAGAAGAGGGAGAGCACGGTCTAGGATGCATCTTTCCCTCCTCTCCTTTCCCTCACCCGGTATTGTAGTAGCTGGTGCGACCCCCTGCCATGCCACACGTCACCCCGCGTCCGTGTTTTGGCATCTTGATGAACCACGACTGACCTTCAGGCCACGCAATACACCCCACGCACCACCACTTCAGAGCTGGAGGGGAGCTGCATGCTGCACCACCGCGTGTGCGTGCTGTGGCCTCTCGAGGAGGCTTGGTACGTAGGCACGGTGACGGACTGCAGAAGGGAGGGCAGCGTGGTAAGTGCCTGTGTAGGAGTGACTTGTGCAGCCTACATATGATTTTTGTCCTGGGCAGATCCTAGTCCTTTGCATCAAATAGATGTCTCTGCGCATCCCTGCCTCTCCTGATCCATTTCCCATGCATCGAGTGTATATCCTTGCACACCGCAGCCTCTCCTCTGCTGCTTTCACGGGCCGAGAGTCCCCAAACTGCTTACCTTCTACCCCCCGCCTGCGTCCTGACTGCCAAACATGCGCGCATCACCTGTCTTTCAACTTGCTGTTCGACTCACCTGCCCAAATACGCAGATGACGACCCTCCTACCCTGTGTTTTGCCCCTGACCTCCTGTCTTGAGCCTCCTGGCATGGCCAACTCACTTGCACCTCCTGGATCCTGCCTGCCCCTCCTGCTGTACAGTGGAGCTACACGGTCGCGTACGATGATGGAGACACCGAGGTGGGTGCGTCCAGGCCGCCACGTGTGTGCACACGCAAACACACACACACACACACACACACACACACAAACACACATACACACCCGCACACACATGAACACATGCACACATGCTTGCCATGGAAACATTCACACAAGATTCACACAGCAGCAGCAGCAGCAGCAGGTTGGCTTATGTAGTGCTCCACGCATCACAAAGCAGAGGCGATGCACTGCTGCTCACGCACACACACACGCAACACTGCTCATGTGCAAGGACACAGGAGCTGGAGCTCAACTCCGAGGTGTGGACGATTGCACGCGATGACGGCGCGCCGCTGCTGTCATCGCGACAGGCCTTCACGTCGGCATACATGGAGTTCTGTGACAGCAAGGGAGTCAAGTACAGGGTGCGTTGGGGAGGAGGCACGAGCATGCAGCTTGCAAGACACACCGCACACGAGCGGCCGCCGCGGCTTCGCGGCTTATCCTGCGCTCCGATCGAGAGCATCTCCACTGCCCCTGGCAGCCGCTCATCTGCGCGGCTGGCCAGGTCTGCGCCATGCCCGCATGACCGCTCGCGCTCGCTCACGCCCGCAGGACTACAACGGCCACAACACGCACGGACTGCAGTTGTACACCGTGTTTGCGCTGTGGCGCGCGATCCAGGACCGCGGAGGGTTTGATCAGGTGATCCCCGCCTCTCTGCCTCTCTGCCTCCCTCTCTCCCTGTCTGTCTGCCTGTCTGTCCGCACGCCCGCCCAACCCCGTGCATGGCGGGTCACCCCAACCGACCCCAGTTTTCGGCGGCGAAGAAGTGGGGCGCTGTCGCGCACCGCATCGTGCCTCCAGAGGCCCTCCAACAGTGGACGAGGGTGGCGGGAGAAATCAAGGTGGGTGCGTGGGTGTGTGGTTACCTAAATGGTTGCCGCAGCTGTAGCGCCAGTGGGGCAGCGCGTCGAAAGATGTCTGGGTGGAGAGGGGAGGGAAGGGGGCAGTGTTTAGTAAGAGATCACGAGGAGACCCAAGCACGTAACAACAAACACAGCATGCCTTCGCCAACCGCCAGTGGGAGAGCATGGCGCCAAGGCATCAAGGTGCGGATTGATGAGAGTTCGTTTGGGTTAAGCCGGCGGGTAGTTGGCAGCAGTCATTGGAGTACATGCGCTTGTCACGGTGGGAAGAACATCATGGGTGCAAGCAGGGGCCCAGCATGCAACAACAAAAGCAGCAGTACCTGCAGTACAGTAGTCCACTCCATGCTGCTGCCATACACAACTTTGGACCCACCCACCTGCATGTGTGTGCATCGTGCACTGCCGTGCGCAGCGCTCGTACTGGGACAAGCTGCACCTGTGTGAGGAGTGTGTGCGCGACCAACAGGGATGCTGCAAGGTGTGAAAGCATGTGTGGCATGAGGCAGCATGAGCGCATATGCGCGCAACCTATGCGCGTGAGCGTGTGCACGCATGCTGCGAGAGGAACCGTGTGTGCGTGCGTCACTACCAGGGCTCACACAGAGTGACCTGCTTATGCGACTCCCCCCCTCCCACGCACACGCACAGGCATCCGCCATCTCGCTCTGCACATCCGACGGGGAGGAGCCAGATACCACCACCGCTGCGGCGCGCGCGATGCGGAACGGCTCGACACCTCCGCCGCAGCCATCATCAGTACTGCCACAGCCACAGCAGGCACAGCAGCAGCAGCAGCAGCAGCAGCCACAGTCACAGCCACAGCAGCAGCAGCAGGGGAAGATGCCAGCGGATGATGCAGCAAAACCGGATGTCAGCGACGCCCTCGGCGATGGCAGCAATGAGCAGGGGCAGCGCACGCCACGCGCGGGGACCAGCAACCCGTGCGGCGCAGCGTTAAACCCCGCTTCCGCAACCGGCACCACCACCGTGCAGCCGACGCCCAGCATGCGGCCTGATGCCACTGGCACGGATGCGCGGAAGCCCAAGCGCCCCGCTGCTGCTGCCACTGCTGCTGCCGCCACTGTGTCTGCGTCTGGTGCGGATGGTGGTGGCGGCAAGTCGGCGCACTTCCACCACGCCAAGGCAGCACGCATGCACGAAGGTTGGAAGCCTCAGCGCACCACTGCTGATGCCAGCACTGATGCCACTGCTACTGCCGCCGCTGCATCTGCGTCTGGTGCTGGCGCTGGTGACGCCCCCGCCCCGCCAAGGCGACGCGCACGCAGGACGGGCAGAAGCCCACACGCACTGCTGCTGATGCCAGCGCTGCTGCCACTGCTGCGCCTGCGGCTGATGGGGCTGATGGCAGTGGCGGCGAGGAGGCTCATGGCCGCCCTGCCAAGGTGGCGCGCGCGCATGCTCCGGTGGGGGCATCGTTCGCGGCAGCTGTGCCAAGCAGCGGGGACGGTGCGGCTGCAGCTGCAGCGGAGGTTGCCGCTGAGCTTGCTTCGTGTACAGTTGACCGTATGCACCCTCAGGGCATGGGATCAAAGGAGCAGGCTTTGGGGGCAGTCATGGTCGACCAGGAGCTTGCTTTGCGTGCATCTGGTGGCAGCACCTCTGGAGAAGCCACTCAGCAGGCGGAGGGCGAGGCGCGGGATGCGCATGCTGAAGCTTTAAGCAAAGCAGACCAGGCAGCGGACGAGGCGGAGAGGGCAGCTGTCGCAGCGGAGAAGGCAGCAAAAGAGCTGGCCAGGGCGGCAGAGCAGGCCATTGCTAAGGCTGAGGCAGAGCGTGCAGCAGCAGATAAATTGGCTGCTTGGAAAGCGGCAGTCAAGCAGAGTGCTGCTGACAACGCAGCAGTAAAAGCAGCCGCAGCAAAGCAGCTGGTGGCAGCACAGGCAGCATGGCTGGACGCCAAAGCTGCGGAGGAGGCAGCGGCAAAGTGGCAGCCACCCCCTCGCCCGTGCTGATGAGCTGCCCGGCGCTGGGAGCCACACGCGCCCTGGCCCCCCAAGTTTGCGGAGTGTTTCACTGGCCCTCCTGTGAGCTGACGCCGAGGTGTTTCAATCAGGGTGTCCTCTGATGCCGGGAGAGCATCAGCAGCAGCACGCCAAGGCGATGGCTGGCCTGACCTAGGCATGGAGTTGGTGCAGTGGTCACCCTACAGGACGTACACATAGACGTAGACAGATGCCGACCGTCGGGTGACACGTGCATTCAGCCTGGCCTTGCATGCGCCCATTCACTTGCTTTCAGGCCATCAGAGCGGGCACGTTTACAGCAGGCCAGCTTCCCCCTCCCCATCATAATCCCTGTGCGCATGCTCCCCCAGCGGTGTTTTGTCTGTCTACTCCGCTCCAATCTATGGCTCTGGCAGCTGCTGATCCCAGCGTTCATACGACATGATGATGGATGTTACAGTCAGGGACACCTCTAAAGGCGTATAAGACCGTGCTCGGCGCCATATGGCCCGAGCACCTTACTGAGATGGCTGGCTGTTGGTGGTAGGGAACCCCAACTCTGTAAAGAGCGTGGGCGCACCCCTAGGTCCCCTACCGCAGCGGCAGCAAACGCTTGTTGAAGTCGGTGAGCGCATGTTGGGAAACGGAAAACGCAAGGCAGGTTCGTCGCCAATTGCCAGAAGAGACATCCCCCCGTGGGGAGAAAGGCCAAGACGTGGCCGAAAAGGATATCCAGCCGGGCCGCAACCTCTAACGTGTTAAGGGGTTTTCTAACTGGGATTTCAACCAGCATTCACAGGATTCTCAACCTGTTACCCTTAACCCGGCTCTGAGCAGAAGCTGACCCCTTGTAGTTGCACCGAGCACGACATTGGACGTGTCGCAGGCCCCCCCCCTGCTGAAGGGGGGAGGCACAGAAGGACTCGGTGAGGGGCACATCCCTAAGCCTAACTACCTAGAAAGGGGCTGGAAAAGGCGGTCAGTAGTGACCAACAGTGTGGGATTTGGTGATAGGTTAGAAAGCAAGCTTGCCCCCCGGTTATAGCGGATAAATATGTTCCTTCTGCATACTCCGTTTTGAGGTCGTCATCTTTGAGGCAGCTTTCACGTGTGAGACCCAGCGTGGGCATTTCTCAGGTGCGCCAGCTGCGGTGCACTGCAAACGGCACAGTCCACCGCAGCTCCTCGGGAACCCACGCTTGGGTCCCCGCCACTATCGTGGCTGCCTCATTGACTCCTAATTCAAAACATCGTTCGCTTCAGGTCAATTATTCCTCCCGATCCTCTACCATCTCCAGGCTTGTGTTACGTATATCAAGGCACGAGACCAGAAAGTTGGCCATGTCACGCCAAAAACAAGGGTAAAGTAGCCCCGGGCTGGGGTTCATAAACGCCCGCATCTTCGCATCCAAGCCTTTATCGTCCCCAGGGACGCTCAGGAAAAGGGTGTGGAACTGTACGCGTGTCTCCGTATACGCTGGACACTCAAAAATCACGTGTGCCTCATCCTCCCGCATGCCACAAAGGCGACAGAGCCTCTGGCTGCGTGGCTCTGCCTGCGCCGTGTGGCGCCCCTTCTCTATCTGCAGTTCATGCAGCCCCATTCTAAAGCGTGCGAGTGTCGTGATCTGGGCGGCGCTGTTCAGCCCCGTCCAGAGCATTGGTGCGCCGCCACAGTCGTCTGCCATCCACCGCAAGTAAGTAAGCATCTTGAAGCGGTGTGACCATGAGTCAGGCACTGAGCGGACGACGCTGAGCTGGTTGGCGTCCTCTGGCAGCTCTGGTGTGCTGGTCTCTGATGCCAGCCAACCTGCCGCTGCTGTCTCTAGCAGGCGGGCGATGCCCCCCGCCTCCTGGCCCCACACCAGCGTGTGCCCCACTGTGCTGAGGCACTCGCTCAGCTGTGCCACCCAGCTCTCTCGCACGCCACCCGCCGCTAGCTCCCAGCTCTCCCGCATTGCCGCCTTCAGCAGATCGCCATCCGGCCGCCGTAGCGCTTTCGCCCAGAAGCGCGCCGCCTGCCGCAGCCAGTCGGTCGACAGCGGTCGCCAGCCCACCTCCGTCGCCAGCAGCGATAGCTGTTGCCCACACCTGCGAATACGGAGGGCCTCGCGCACAGATTGCAAGTGCAGGGCTTCCATGGCGCGCCACTTGCGGCGCGCCGCCTTGGAGGGGCCCCCGTCCCCTCCAGCCAGCCCCCACTTGTCGGCTGCCCCCGAGAAGATCCCCTGTACCCCCATGCCCGCCCCCGCCATCAACCCTGGGCCCCAGATCTCGCACCCGTAGTTAATTACAGGTCGCACCAGTGCGTTGAACAGGTGCGCCTTTACTCCCACGTTGTGGAGGCCCATGGCATCGTATCTGCGCGCTAGGGCGAAGCGTGCACGCTGGCCCGCCCCCTGCCTCTGCTCCAGCCCCGCGCCTATTGCCCGACGGCTCCCAAAAAGCATGCCCAGATATTTAAACTCGTGATTGATGGGCAGGTCCATACCAGCGTACTTCAGGGTCACCCTTCCCCTGGCGCTCGTGACCGGGCAGTACTGGTCGTTAAACACCACCCCCTCAGATTTGCGGACATTGACAGTGAGAGCGTGCGTCCTGCAAAAAACGTGAAGTGCATCTAGCAAGCGCTGGAGCGCCTCCGGCGTCTCTGCCATGAGCACGAGGTCATCTGCATACAAGAGTAACCGTAGGAGCCGCCTGTTTGCTCCTGTCCCTAGGGGGACCCCGACCTCTGGCATCTGTGCGTCAAGCTCCCCTTCTAGTGAGTCGATAAACAGCCCAAACAAAAGCGGCGACATTGGGTCGCCCTGCATGACCCCCTGGCGTGTGGTGAAGCCTGGTCCCACCGTGCCGTCTATGCGCACGCACATGCCAGCCCCATCGTACAGTGATGTCAGGGCTGCTAAAAACGCCCCCCCCACCCCCAGGCTCTTAAGGCACTCCCACATGAGCTGCCGATGCACGCAGTCGTATGCCTTTCTAAAGTCGATGAAGGCAGTATACAGCGGTTTTCGCTCATGGCTGCGCCTCTCAATCATGTGCTGTAGGATGAAGGCATTGTCAGGGGTCCCCCGCCCCTTCCGGAACCCTGCCTGCCCGGCGGCTCTATGGCCGCCCTTCTCAGCAAGGTCGTCTAGTCTGCGGAGTAGCACCAGACTATAGAGCTTAGCAAGCGCCCCACCCACCGTGATGCCCCTATAGTTGTCCCGCTCGTCCAGATTGCCTTTCTTCGGCACCGGCGTGACTGCCCCCATGTGCCATGCTTTGGGATACCCCTCGCGGAAGACCCGATTGAGTAGATGTGTGATCGGTTCAAGCAGCGCGTGTTGCGGCTCGCTCCCCTCCACATCTCCCCCACCCCCTGTGTCCCCCTCCCCAGTCCATGCCCTTTGATAAAATTCCACCGGTACGCCGTCCACGCCCGGCGCTTTGCCCGCCGCCATGCCCAGGAGGGCTGTGCTCACCTCGTCCTCGGTGATCCAAGCGTTGAGTACTCGTGCCCGCTGCTTATTTCCTTCGGAGGCATCCGAAAACGGGTTCCCTCCCTCCTGCAGCTCCCCATGGGCATGCTCGCCCCCAACCAGGCCCTCAAAGTAGGTCGTCCACCCCTCTACATCCCTCAGCCCCCCTCCCTGGCTCCCTGGTTTAACCTTGCGCCAGAACTTCCTGGGGGCGCCATGCATGTGTTTGAGCATAGCGACGTACTCCTGGGCCTCCCATGCCCGGCGCACGCGTCGCGTGGTCTGCCTATACGCCCTGAACGCTGCTGAGGTCAGCGTCGACTGCGCCCCGTGCGATATGATGGTTGAGTGTGAGCAGAGCGTTGTAATTGCAAAGCGGGGGTGCGCTGCTTGATCGCTCCACTCTCTGCTGCGCGGTGATCGGCAGCTGCCGACTGCAGTTGCGCTGACAGAGTGTGGCAGGAACCATCGCCCGCGTGGACCTGAGTATGCTGTGGTCATCCGATTCGGATGCAGGGGGCGCGTTGTACGGCTGCAAACCGCATGGGGGCCCTTCCCTCCAACATCCCCACCTGCATGGTCTTGCAAACTGCTGACAGTTGCAGGCGGCCAAAACAACGACCCAGCTTGGTGACAAGCTGCCCCCAGTTTCGGGTGCCCTCCCCCCCCCCCCCACACACACAACATCGATCTCGCCCGTAACGCAGGGACCAACTCAACGTTTGCATCCGGCGCAAGCACAGCCCACTCCTGCTAGGGCCAGCGTGCTCACAACTGGCTCTCTCACAAGGCGCTGCCGCATAGCTGGCGGCCAAACGATCCGCCTGCCTGTTCACAAGCTGCTCCCAGTCTCGGGCGACCCCCCCCTCAAATCGCCCGTAACGCAGGGACCAACTCAACGTTAACATCCGGCGCACACTCCTGCTAGGGCCCGCCTGCTCACAACCGGCTGTGTCACAAGGCGCTGCCGCATAGCGGGCGTCCCAAAGACCTGCCTGCCTGCTCGCAAGCTGCTCCCAGTGTCGGATGCCCCCCCCCAAAAATATCGGCCGCAACATAGGGACCAACCCAACGTTAAAGTCCGGAGCCGCCATGGCCCACTCCGCTGGCGACCAGCCTGCCGGCTCACAAGCTGCTGCCCTGTCCGGGTGTTTTGGAAGGCTCAAACATCTCTCGGAACTCGGGGACCAGCGCCTCGATGACGTCCGGCGCCACCATGGCCCGGCCGGCCCTCCGAAACGCCGTGAGCGACGCTGCGCGCTGGAGCAGCGCCGCGGCGGCGGCGGCCGTGCGCAGCTCTTCACCCAGCGACGTGCCGTCCCCGCCGCGCTGCTGCTTCTGCAAGTCCGCCATCGCCCAGGAGACGAACGTCGCGGCGACGCCTGTGTTTGCGCGGCGGCGGGCAGCAGGGCGAGCGGGCGGCGTGGCAGGCGTGCCAGCGGTTGTGTCAGCTGGCTGCAAACACGGGCTGTGGGCACTGGCACCAGTTTTTTTTCCGGGGGGGGGAGGTGGTGTAGATTGGGGAATGGGAGGGGGCGGCAGCTAACGTACGGGCGCGCATGCTGTGCATGCACGCCCTGGATCGAGAGGGGCAGCCAAACCAGCCTCGGGGGCAGCCCAGAGGGGTCGACTCGAGGGGCATGGCAGAATAGGGGGGCAGAGGCATAGAGAAAACCTTCAGTCTTTTTGACTACCGCCACCGCTACCTATCCATAAGCTCTTCGCCAGGGGCTCCCGCCCTGGCGCCGCTCGATGGCGGACAACCGGGACAACTGCGCTTGGTACTGGGCGGCTGAAAATCTGGAAATTTCCCCTGACCGGCTCTGACGCACAGCGCTACTGGTGAACTGGTCCTGATGGGGCGAGGCTATGTGGCAGATGGGGCAGCGGTACGATGGAGAGCACGATGCACGATGGCGAGAATTGCGGCGAGCATGCACCCCCTCTCACAACGATCGGAACTCAAGCAGATTGCGGCTCCTAATGGTTTACTGTGCCTGGATGGAAGAGAGAGACGGATGGCGAGAAATTGAGAAACATGGGAAGCGAGGCACATGCGGCTAGGCTTTGTGAGGAGGTTGCGGCGCAGGGGTTCCCTGCCCCAAGGCGCAGATTATTAGATGGCGACGCGATCGATGCACCAGCCGTGCGGCATGGGGCGAGGCGAGGCCCCACCAGCGGGCGGGCACCATAATGGAGATGGCGGCTAAGAACGGGGAATGCGGCTACCGGGGATGAGGCTACGGGTTATGCATGCCAGGGGACGGCGGACAAGGCTAATGCGTCACGGCGCATGGGTAAAGAACGGGGAATGAGGCTACGGGAGCTGGCGGGCGCGGCGCGCGCACGGCGCGCGCGGCGCATGGGGGTTGCATGGCGGCGCTCTGCGCGTGCATGCATGGAGGAGATTGCTGGCGGGCATGGAGGAGCTTGCTTGAGGGCAAACAGGAGATTGCTCGCGGGCGTGGAGGAGATTGCAGGCGGGCATGGAAGCGGATGGCGAGAAATTGAGAAACATGGGAAGCGAGGCACATGCGGCTAGGCTTTGTGAGGAGGTTGTGGCGCAGGGGTTCCCTGCCCCAAGGCGCAGATTATAGATGGCGCAGCAATCAATACACTAGCCGTGCGGCATGGGGCGAGGCGAGGCCCCACCAGCGGGCGGGCACCATAATGGAGATGGCGGTTAACAACGGGGAATGAGGCTACAGGGAGAGGATACGGGTTACAGATGCCAAAGGGGACGGCGGAACAAGGATCAGCCATAGGTGTCACGGGAAATGGCTAAAGAACGGGAATGAGGCGGGTGGTACGGGTGCTGGCGCGCATGGAGCGCGGCGCGGCGCATGGAGATCGCATGGCGGCGCCCATGCATGGACGAGATTGCTGGCGGGCATACAGGAGATTGCTGGCGGGCATGGAGGAGATTGCTGGCGGGCA
>VFSX01000150.1:0-80000 GCA_016618255.1 Chlamydomonas sp. UWO 241 | reverse complement strand
CTAAACCCTAACATTGAAGAAATCGCTCCATGAATCGAGAACCTTTGGATCTCAACTTCTCTAGCACGCACCTGCACACACACACACACACACACACACACACACACACACGCACACACGCACATGCTCACCACATCACAAGGCGCGCGGCCACTGTCACGGCTGGATCGTCGCCCAGGCCCGGCCCCACGACAAGGCATAAGAGAGAGAAAGAAAGAGAAGAGAGAGAGAGAGAAAGAGAGAGAGAAAGAGAGAGTAAGAGAAAGAGAGAGAGAGAGAGAGGGATGCGCCTCAGTTTCCGCCGCATGCTCACCACATCACAAGGCGCGCGGCCACTGTCATGGCCGGGTCGTCTCCTAGGCCCGGCCCCACGACGAGGCATGAGAGACGCGACACCCAGGGGGCGATGAGCGCCGCTGAGCGCTCTGCCATGCGCGCCTGCTCCGACGGTGTCAGCGGCTGCGTTTCGATACGGTGGTGGGTGGTGGTGGCGGTGGTGGTGGTGGTGGTGGTGTGTGTGTGTGTGTGTGTGTGAGTGAGTGTGGTGTGGTGGGGAGGGAGGGAGGGAGGAGGTCAGAGAGGTGGCAATGAGCACAGCGGAGCGCTACGCCATGCGCGCCTGCTCCGATAGTGTCAGAGGCTGCGTTTCGGTACGGTGGCGGGGGGGAGACGTGTGTGTGTGTGTGGGGGGGGAGGGGGGTCTTTCCAAAACACCGGCAGCAGCAGCAGCAGCAGCAGCAGCAGAAGGAACAGCAGCAGCAGCAGTTTACAACCAACCACATGGACCCAGCACCCCAAAAGCACCCACTTCGCCAAACACCGAGTGCTCCGGCAGCAGCGGCCAAACACCAGCCACCCCAAACCAGCCACCGTCGCAACGCCAAGCACCAGCCAAGCACCAACCCCAAGCACCCAGCACCGACTGCTCCGGCAGCAGCCCCAAAGCACCAAGCTACCAAACACCAGCCACCGTCGCCGCGCACCAGGCGCCGTTGCCCGAACGAATACTCCAGCAGCATCGCCCAGCACCCCATAACGAAACCCCAAACACCCACTTCGCCAAACACCGAGTGCTCCGGCAGCAGCGGCATCACGATGAGGTCGGGTGAGTAGCCCTTGATGACGGTGCTTGCGCTCTCGGTGCAAAACACGTACATGAGGTCGGCGCCGACGCGGCTTGCGGCGGCCGCTGCGCGTGAGGTTGGCGATGTGTTATGCCCTACATGCTTAAAACGTGCATGAGGTCGGGTGAGCAGCCCGTGGCGGCGGCGCTCGCGCTCTCGGTGCAAAACACCTGCAAAACACGTGCGTTTTACATGACGTCGGCGCCCACGCGGCTCGCGGCGGCCGCTGCAAGTGATGGGGACGTGTCGTCCATGTACGTCTGTCAAGTGGCACATTCAGCTGCGGCACATTCCGCTGCGGCACATTCCGCTGCGGCACATTCAGCTGCGGCACATTCCTTCCTTCCAAAGCTGCAGAGTAGGAGGCCAGCGACTGCCGAAACTAAGTCAGGGGAGGCAACAGTAACATACAGTAACAGTAACAGTAACATCGGCTTTCCAGCGAAGACCACAAAGGAAGGGCGGGGCAGGGGAGATGTCCCCGCGGATTCGCCACCCGCTTGTGGGTGGGGCGCAGTGGTGGGCGCTCAGCAAGCAGTAGTATGTCGAAGCTGACTGATCGACATTACGTGGGCCGATCTACACACCCACGGCATGTCAAGCACCCCCCCCCCCGCCTCCCAACCCTCACACCTGCAAAGTAGGGCGCCCCTGTGTACTCGCGACAGCCGCCGAGCACGCCGATCTTGCCGTGCTGGCCCTTGTAGTTGGTACCTGCAGCAGCAGCAGCAGCAGCAGCAGTTAGTATACAACCAAAGGCGCATTGCGTCCGAGAGCGTGCACCGGTGTACTCGCGGCAGCCGCCGAGCACGCCGACCCTTCCATGCTGGCCCTTGAAGTTTGAGCCTGGGGTAAAGGGTTGCGGGTTTCGAAAAGGTTAAGGGTTTCGGTTTAAGGTTTTAGGGTTAAGGGTTAAGGGTTTCGGTTTAAGGGTTCAGGGTTTAGGCAGGCAACAGCATCAGCAGTGTAGGGCGCCGGTGATGCGATGTGATAAAGCAAGGAAGGGGGGGGGGGGGGGCAGTCAGTCGGTCAGTCAGTCGGTCGGTCGGTCGGTCGGTCGGTCGGTCGGTCGGTCGGTCGGTCGGTCGGTCGGTCGGTCGGTCGGTCGGTCGGTCAGTCAGATGCAATCATGCCACCCAGATGACACCTTGGCTGTGCCTGTACCCCCCCCCCTCCACACACACCACACACACTCACACGCAGCACAGGATGGACTTGGCGTGTGTGCAGCCAGCCGCCTACCGATCCAGATCTGGCCAGGCCTTGACCAGGCCGGTCACGGCCCACCCCCACCACCTCAGCAGCCCACCCCACCCAAAAACTGCACTGTCTTGCGCCGAGAGCCTCCTTTCACTGTCACAGTCCCTACCACAGTCCCAACGATGCGGCGCCTCCACTTGCGCGCCTCAGGCGGCGCCGCAGGCGCTCCGAGACCGCCTCTGACGCACCCCCGACTGCCGCAGGCACCGCAGGCGCCGCCTCAGGCGCCCACCATCGCCTGGGGCGCTGACAGCCTTCACTTGCACGCCACAGGAGTTGGGATCGTGGTAGGGAAAGGGCAAACCGCCCGCAACTCTGGGAATAATATAAAAGATAGCAACGACTGTTTACCAAAAACTCAAGACTATGCAAAGATCATCCAAGTATATAGTGGCAGATCTATCTCAAGACCCAAGCCACAGTCTGGCGTGTGCCTCGGGCGGTGGCGGGCACCGAAGGCGGTCGGAGTGGCGCCCGAGGCGGCCGGGATGACGCCGTAGGCGGCGCCTCAGGCGATGAGGGGTGCGCCTCAGGCGGCGCCTCATGCTGTCGGCGTCCTCGAGGCGCTGCCTGATTTGCGCAAGTTAATGCGGCGGCTGCGCCGCCGCGTTGGGAATGTCGTAGTGGTAGGGCAGCAGCACGCCGACCACGCGGCAGCGAGGTCTTGCGCAATGTGGGTCCAACAACTGTAGGCCGCCACCAGTCAACCCCATCTTTCGCCGCAGTCGACCCCATCTCAAAGTCAACACCCCCAGCCAGCCCCCAGCCCTTCCCCAGAGAGAGAATTGTTACACGAGCCGGTGGTACTTCCCAAACACCCCCGAGGGAACGCCGTGCTCACTGAATGTGAAGGGAGACGGAAAGGGGATAGGGAAATGGATGGAGAAGGGGTGCGCCGCAGGGGTCTCACATCCCCACCCACAAAAAGCAAAACACCGTCGTGTAAGAGTCCTGCGCTCTGCCAGCTGAGCTAACCGGGCCTGAGATCTGGGTCGGGATTTTCTCCACGGATGGGGAATGAGCCCGTCTGATTGCAAATTGAAATTCACCCGATGTAGGGCTCGAACCCACGACCACAGGATTTTTCTACTCGATTTGCTAATTGAATTTGACAGGTGCAGCTGAAACCAGAAGTTGACACAATGTCCTTCAGGTTTGTATTATAGGTTTAATCTGCTGATTTTCAATAATTCCGCTCTTCATTTTTCACTCCTCTCTCTCTCCCCCTGTTCCTAGTCTCCTGAGGGGGGCGGGGGGGGCGGGGGCCCTTGGGGCGAGGGGGGAGAGGGGGGAGAGGGGGGCGGACATAGGTGGCGTGTGTGCGCGTGTGTTGTGTGCCTGCCCGCCGCCCCGATTGCCGCTCTGCTCGGTGTGGCCCCGCTGTAGGGCTGCCCAAGGTCAAAGTTCACCCGCCCCAAGTGGTCCCAAACCCAGGTGGATCGATGCGGGGTGTGTTGACAGGGTCCTGGGCGCGAGGAGCGATCGGGAAACGCCGCGGGGGGGGGGCGCGCGGGTGGGGGCGAGTGCCTGTGCGCCGTACCGTGCGGCCGGTGGTGGCGGCCGGCACCCACCCCACTGGTGATGGTGTTTTGCTGCTGATGCCGCTGCCACCCCCACTAGCGCCGCCCCCCCCCCCCCCCCAATGGTGATGGTGTTGCTGCTGATGCCGCTGCCACCCCATCGGCCTGGGGGATGATGATGGTGGCGATGCCGGGGGGAGGGGGGGGGGGGGCGTGTGCCCCTGCCCCAGCCCGACCCAGCCGCGCTCGCCGCCGGCCCCGGGGCGCCGCCGGTGGTGTTGCCGCAGCGGACGTGCTCCTCAGCCGCGCGCACCCTGGCCACAACTCTAGGCTGCCGCTGTCTGCGACCGCGATGGGAGCAGCTGACGGCAGTGCGGCTGCTGGCTGCGCTCGTGCCCAGCCTCGCTGGCCACGCACCACTTGGCACCGTTCGCCAGCCAATGGCCAACGCCAACGGGGAGGAACGTTGCCCGTTTCCGGTGGAGACCGTTGGCCGTTCGTTTCCGGTGACCCTGCCTTGCACGGCACCCAAAATACGCTCGGCTGGAAGGTGTGCTCGTGCCCAGCATCGCTGGCCACGCCGGCCAGCCAGCGGCCAACGCCAAAGGGTGTGACCGTTGGCCGTTCGTTTCCCGTGACCCTGCCTCGCACGGCACCTAAAATACGTGCGGCTGGAGGGTGCGCTCGTGCCCAGCATCGCTAGCCACGCCGGCCAGCCAGCGGCCAACGCCAAAGGGTGTGACCGTTGGCCGTTCGTTTCCGGTGACCCTGCCTTGCACGGCACCCAAAATACGCTCGGCTGGAAGGTGTGCTCGTGCCCAGCATCGCTGGCCACGCCGGCCAGCCAGCGGCCAACGCCAAAGGGTGTGACCGTTGGCCGTTCGTTTCCCGTGACCCTGCCTTGCACGGCACCCAAAATACGCGCGGCTGGAAGGTGTGCTCGTGCCCAGCATCGCTGGCCACGCCGGCCAGCCAGCGGCCAACGCCAAAGGGTGTGACCGTTGGCCGTTCGTTTCCCGTGACTCTGCCTGCACGGCACCCAAAACACGCGCGGCTGGAGGATGTGCTCGTGCCGAGCATCGCTGGGCCACAGCCCGGCCCACGCCAAAGGGTGTGACCGTTGGCCGTTCGTTTCCCGTGACCCTGCCTCGCACGGCACCTAAAATACGTGCGGCTGGAGGGTGCGCTCGTGCCCAGCATCGCTAGCCACGCTGGCCAGCCAGCGGCCAACGCCAAAGGGAGTGACCGTTGGCCGTTCGTTTCCCGTGACCCTGCCTCGCACGGCACCTAAAATACGTGCGGCTGGAGGGTGCGCTCGTGCCCAGCATCGCTAGCCACGCCGGCCAGCCAGCGGCCAACGCCAAAGGGTGTGACCGTTGGCCGTTCGTTTCCCGTGACCCTGCCTTGCACGGCACCCAAAATACGCGCGGCTGGAAGGTGCGCTCGTGCCCAGCATCGCTGGGCCACGCCGGCCAGCCAGCGGCCAACGCCAAAGGGTGTGACCGTTGGCCGTTCGTTTCCCGTGACTCTGCCTGCACGGCACCCAAAACACGCGCGGCTGGAGGATGTGCTCGTGCCGAGCATCGCTGGGCCACGCCGGCCAGCCAACGGCCCACGCCAAAGGGTGTGACCGTTGGCCGTTCGTTTCCCGTGACTCTGCCTGCACGGCACCCAAAACACGCGCGGCTGGAGGATGTGCTCGTGCCGAGCATCGCTGGGCCACGCCGGCCAGCCAACGGCCCACGCCAAAGGGTGTGACCGTTGGCCGTTCGTTTCCCGTGACCCTGCCTCGCACGGCACCTAAAATACGTGCGGCTGGAGGGTGCGCTCGTGCCCAGCATCGCTAGCCACGCCGGCCAGCCAGCGGCCAACGCCAAAGGGTGTGACCGTTGGCCGTTCGTTTCCCGTGACCCTGCCTCGCACGCACCTAAAATACGTGCGGCTGGAGGGTGCGCTCGTGCCCAGCATCGCTAGCCACGTGGCCAGCCAGCGGCCAACGCCAAAGGGAGTGACCGTTGGCCGTTCGTTTCCCGTGACCCTGCCTCGCACGGCACCTAAAATACGTGCGGCTGGAGGGTGCGCTCGTGCCCAGCATCGCTAGCCACGCCGGCCAGCCAGCGGCCAACGCCAAAGGGTGTGACCGTTGGCCGTTCGTTTCCCGTGACCCTGCCTCGCACGGCACCTAAAATACGTGCGGCTGGAGGGTGCGCTCGTGCCCAGCATCGCTAGCCACGCTGGCCAGCCAGCGGCCAACGCCAAAGGGTGTGACCGTTGGCCGTTCGTTTCCGGTGACCCTGCCTTGCACGGCACCCAAAATACGCTCGGCTGGAAGGTGTGCTCGTGCCCAGCATCGCTGGCCACGCCGGCCAGCCATCGGCCAACGCCAAAGGGTGTGACCGTTGGCCGTTCGTTTCCCGTGACCCTGCCTCGCACGGCACCTAAAATACGTGCGGCTGGAGGGTGCGCTCGTGCCCAGCATCGCTAGCCACGCTGGCCAGCCAGCGGCCAACGCCAAAGGGAGTGACCGTTGGCCGTTCGTTTCCCGTGACCCTGCCTCGCACGGCACCTAAAATACGTGCGGCTGGAGGGTGCGCTCGTGCCCAGCATCGCTAGCCACGCCGGCCAGCCAGCGGCCAACGCCAAAGGGTGTGACCGTTGGCCGTTCGTTTCCCGTGACCCTGCCTCGCACGGCACCTAAAATACGTGCGGCTGGAGGGTGCGCTCGTGCCCAGCATCGCTAGCCACGCCGGCCAGCCAGCGGCCAACGCCAAAGGGTGTGACCGTTGGCCGTTCGTTTCCCGTGACCCTGCCTTGCACGGCACCCAAAATACGCGCGGCTGGAAGGTGCGCTCGTGCCCAGCATCGCTGGGCCACGCCGGCCAGCCAGCGGCCAACGCCAAAGGGTGTGACCGTTGGCCGTTCGTTTCCCGTGACTCTGCCTGCACGGCACCCAAAACACGCGCGGCTGGAGGATGTGCTCGTGCCGAGCATCGCTGGGCCACGCCGGCCAGCCAACGGCCCACGCCAAAGGGTGTGACCGTTGGCCGTTCGTTTCCCGTGACTCTGCCTGCACGGCACCCAAAACACGCGCGGCTGGAGGATGTGCTCGTGCCGAGCATCGCTGGGCCACGCCGGCCAGCCAACGGCCCACGCCAAAGGGTGTGACCGTTGGCCGTTCGTTTCCCGTGACCCTGCCTCGCACGGCACCCAAAATACGCGCGGCTGGAGGGTGTGCTCGTGCCCAGCATCGCTGGGCCACGTTGCCCACCGACGGTCAACGTCAACGGCCAAACGGCCAACGGTCCCCACCGTTGGCCGTTTCCGGTGATCCTGCCTTGCACGGCACCCAAAATACACGCGGCTGGAAGGTGTGCCATCAGCCCCCCACCCCCCCCAACACACACACACACACACACACGCTCACCTGTCAGCTGTGGCACCACCGATCGGAAGCGTCCCACCACCTTGCTGGCAGTGTCCGTGCCTGCTCCACCTGCAGTCGCCATGCTCCTCAAGCCCCCACGCTGCGCACTGCTGCTGCTCTGCGCAGCACACGCAGGCACCCCACCAGCGGCGCCCCGAGCAGGCGCTGTATGTGAGCCATGCATGGACACGTGGAGAGGCTGCGGCACATCAGCAGTGACCCTGAGGAGCCCATGCACGCAGAGCATGCGTGTGTGCAAGCATGCACACACGCACGCACGCACACACACACGCATGCGCACCCGACACGCTGCAGCCCACCACGCCTGCAGGCCTCCCCGTGGCCGCACTGAGCAGGGTAGAGTCACCAGTTGCCGCATGCCATTGCCCTGTTGTGTGGTCTGTGGCTCAGCGCGAAATAGAGGTGCAAGGCAGGTGCGAAGGGGTGATGAAGGGTTCGGACACCTCATAGTATGGTTCGGATGAGGTCGTGGCGAGCTGGTCTCGCGAGTTTGCAAACACAACTTTTAATCGGCACTACCTTTGTCAATCGCTGCCCATGGCTGAGGCTGAGCAGCGCGATGTCGTGGAGGCAGCAGCAGCATGCCTGCGCGATGAGAATGCATGTCTGAGAGAGGAGGTTTCTCGCTTGCGCGCGGCGCTCGCTGCGGCAGGGAGAGGTACTGGCAACAGCACTGAGAGTGACCACGCGTGGCGTTGCGGCGATGCGCCCACCAACAGCGCGCCTGGCGGCTGCGCCCCATGTGGGGACGTGCCAAGTGTCCATGCGCATGGGCATGGGCTGCCAGGCGGCCCACCTGCCTACGCGCCAGACAACCACTCCCTGACCAAGGGCCAGGTGGAGCGCTACTCCCGCCAGCTGCTGCTGCCGTCGTTCGGGCTGGCCGCGCAGGAGGGCCTCTGCGGAGCCAAGGTTCGGCTGACTGATGCGTACGCACGCTGTGTGCGTCAGACACACACACACACACACACACACACACACACACACGCTGTGTGAGTCACACACACACACACACACGCACACACACAGGTTCTGGTCGTCGGCTGCGGCGGGCTCGGCTCCCCCGCCGCGCTCTACCTGGCTGCTGCGGGCGTGGGCACACTCGGTTTAGTGGACCACGATGTCGTGGAGGTGTCCAACCTGCACCGGCAGGTGTGCCTCTGTCTGTGTGTGCAGCAAGGGGCGCGTCGGCGTGCACACACACACACACACACACACACGCATGCACGCACGCACGCATGCATGCTCACTCACACACACACACGCACACACTCTCTCTCTCCCACGCCGGGCTTCCAGGTCATCCACAGCGAAGGCCGCGTCGGCGTGCACAAGGCGCACAGCGCGGCAGCGTCGTGCCGCGCGCTCAACAGGTGTGGCGGTGCGGATTTGGGATCGCCTGCATCGTGAGGCTGGCAGCCGTCAAAATTATACCCCCGGTTGCCGTCTGCTATCATGATTGCTATGCACGGCAGTGGTGTCATGAAGGAATCCAAGAATGTCGTGTTGGCTCCCGTATCTCAGGAGGGAACATGCCCAAATGCCCCCGCAGGAGGCGTTTTTTCCCCAGAAAAGTGTGAAAATTGTAAGAATTCACACTTTTCTGAGCAAAATTCTCGCGTTTCGCCCCCCCCCCGCAGTTTCCCCTAAATTTCCCTTTTTTCCCGCAGAGGGCTGCGGGGGCTGCGGGGGCGCTAATGACACCACTGATGCACGCGTTGTGTGTGGCGGCGCGGACTTTGACTGTGCTTGACTGCCTGGTTCGTGTGTTGTTCGTTTACATTCTATAGTAACGGTGCTGCCATTGGTGCAGGGCAGCCCTTGGCAGGTGGTGCGGGCGTGCACGGCGGGTGCTGAATGAGGAGAGCACAGGTAGCTTGCTGGTAGCTTGCCTCGGCGCGGCAGTTCCCTCAATCCCACGCCCCCGAGGGAGCGTGTTGTAAACTGTACAATCTGTGAAGGCCGCACCGTGCCGTGTGCCTAACAGGTGCGGCCTCAAGACTGATCACGACTGGTCACTGACGCGCACCGCCAGTGATTTTTTTTTGGCTCTCCACAGCCATTTGGCTGCATTCCGGCTGTACTTTGAACTTGAACACAGCTCAACTCACCCAGTGGATTGTTAGTCTGACAAACCCGCCAGACAGAGCTCGTCTAGAGCTTTCGAGAGACCTACATATGAGGACAAACGGTCAACGGGAGGTCAACGGTCAACGCGGTCAAAGCAAAATCCGGCTGTGGAAGAATCAATTGAAAATTCTGAAAATAAAATTACTGCGCACCACTAAAGAGCCTACTCAAGCACTACGCAAGGTAGAGAGAAAGCTCTTGCGAGCTGGCGCACGCGTAAGCTCTTACGCTGGCATACAATCTGGTGAACAAAACAGCAGCACACGATGGCCACTGGCGCACACCGACAACGATCCCCTTGCGCAGCTCGATCCGCGTGATCACGCACGCGGAGGGGCTCTCACCGCCGGGCGCGCTCGCCATCGTGTCCGGCTACGACGTCGTGCTCGACTGCAGCGACAACCCGCCGACGCGATACCTGATCAGGTGTGTGCCGGGTGAGGCTGGGGGGGGGGGTGAGCAGTCCCTGCCCCTGTCCCTACCTACCTATCTACCGACCTCCGTCCCTCCCTCCCTCCCCCTCTCTCATTCTCTCTCCCTTCTCTCTTCTCTCTTCTCTCTCCCTCTTCTCTCTTCTCTCTTCTCTCTTCTCTCTTCTCTCTTCTCTCTTCTCTCTTCTCTCTTCTCTCTTCTCTCTTCTCTCTTCTCTCTTCTCTCTTCTCTCTTCTCTCTTCTCTCTTCTCTCTTCTCTCTTCTCTCTTCTCTCTTCTCTCTTCCCTCTTCCCTCTTCCCTCTTCCCTCTTCCCTCTTCCCTCTTCCCTCTTCCCTCTTCTCTCTTCTCTCTTCTCTCTCCCCACTCTCTTCCACTCTCATCATCTCACACACACACACACACACACACACACACACCTTCCAGCGACGCGTGCGTCGTCGCGGGCAAGCCCCTAGTTAGCGCCGCCGCCGTCGGCACCGACGGCCAGCTCACGGTCTATAACCACGGCCCCGACGCGCCGTGCTACCGCTGCCTGTTCCCCGAGGCGCCCGCGCCAGAGAACTGCTCGCGGTGCAGCGACGCCGGGGTGCTGGGGGTGGTGCCGGGCGTGATGGGGGCGCTGCAGGTGCGTCTGTGTGTGTGTGTGTGTGTGTGTATGCGTGTCTGTCTTTATGTGTGTGCGTGTGCATGTGCGTGTCTCTCTCTCTCTCTCTGTCTCTCTGTCTCTCTCAGTCTCTTTGTTTGTGTGTGTGTGTTTGTGTGTGTCTGCTTGGTGGCATGGGGGTGTTGGGGGTGGTGCCGTGCGTGATGGGGGCGCTGCATGTGCGGTTGTGCGTGCGTGTGTGTGTGTATTTTGTGTGTGTGTGTGTGTGCGTGTGCGTGTCTCTCTCTCTCTCGCTCTGTGTGTGTGTGTGTGTGTGTGTGTGTGTGTGTGCTTGATGGCATGCCGGGCGTTAGGGGGGCGCTGCAGGTGCGTTGTGTGCGTGTGCGTGTGCGCGTATATATGTTTCTGTCTCTCTCTGTGCATGTGTCTCTCTGTGTCTATTTTTTCTTCTCCCCCTGTATCTCTCTGTGTGTCTCTCCCCCCTGTGTGTGTGTGTGTGTATGTGTGTTAACACGCACGTGCACGCGCATGATGATGCGCCCCTGGATGCAGCACGCGCTCATGCCGCATGCGCCAACCCGCCACAGGCCCTCGAGGCCATCAAGATCGTCTCCCATAAGGGCTCGGTCATGTCGCGCCGCATGCTCCTCTTCATACACCCCCCCCCCCCATCCCTGCCTCCCTCCACCCCTTACCCTCTCCCTTTGCCACCCACCACCACCTCAGGCGCTCGAGGCCATCAAGATTGTCTCCCACAAGAGCTCCCTGATGTCACGCCGCGTGCGCGTGTGACACGCCCCCCTCCCCTCTCCCCCCCTCGTTCTCCCCCTCCCCCTCCCTCGTATTCTGACGAACACACCTCACCCGTCCTTCTCTCTCTCTCCTCTTTACCAGGCGCCCGAGGCCATCAAGATCGCCTCCCACAAGGGCTCGGGCATGTCACGCCGCATGCTCATCTTCATCCCCCCTCCCTCCCCCCCCTCTCCCCCCCCCCTCCCTGCCCTCTCCCCTTACCCTCTCCCTTTGCCACCCACCACCACCTCGGGCGCTCGAGGCCATCAAGATTGTCTCCCACAAGGGCTCCCTGATGTCACGCCGCATGCTCGTGTCCTGACGCCGCCCCCCCCCTCCCTCACCCCCCTCACCCCCATTTCTCCCCCTCACCCCTCCCTCGTATTCTGACGAACACACCTCACTCCCTCACCAACCCCCACCCGTCGCTCGCCCTCCCCTCTAAATCAGGCGCTCGAGGCCATCAAGGTCGTCTCCCACAAGGGCTCGGTCATATCCCGCCGCATGCTCATCTGCATACCCCCCTCCTCCCCCCCCTCCTTCCCTGCCTGCCTCTCCCCTTAGCCTCTCCCATTGCCACCCACCACCACCTTAGGCGCTCGAGGCCATCAAGATTGTCTCCCACAAGGGCTCCGTCATGTCGCGCCGTATGCTCGTGTTCGACGCGCTCACCGGCAAGTTCATGACCGTCAACCTGCGGCCGAGGAGCCCGAGCTGCATCGCGTGCGGCGAGGAGGCGACGCTCACGGCAGACACGCTGCAGGTGTGCTGTGCTGTGCTGTGCTGTGCTGTTGCTGTGCTTCAGGGCTGTAGGGTTGAGGGTGCTGTGATGTGATGCAGGGTACAGGGTACACAGGGTCTAGGCGTGCGGCGAGGGTGTGACGCTCACAGCAGACACGCTGGTGGGGTGCTTTACGGTTTAGGGTCTTAGGGCTTAGGGTCGTGGGGTCCAGGCGTTCGGCAAAAATGCGACGCTCACGGCAGACACGCTGCAGGTGTGCTGTGCTGTGCTGGACTGGGCTGTTGCTGTGCTTCAGGGTTGTGGGGTTGAGGGTGCTGTGGTGTGATGCCGGGGTACAGTGTACAGGGTTAAGGCGTGCGGCGAGGGTGCGACCACACACCACACCACATCACATAACTCGATGCATGTCACAGGAATTTGACTACATCCCCGCTTGAGCTGGCAGGATGTGACCGACTGCTTATCCCGGACACAGTACTTGACATATGCCGAGTGACTGTGGCTGCCACTGACATCACATCACACCACACCACACCACATCACACCACACCACATCACACCACACCACATCACACCACATCACACCACATCACACCACATCACTCAATGATCACAGGACTATGACTACATCTACTTCAGCGGCCAGGACGTGACCGACTGCTTATCCCGGACACAACACTTGAACATGCCAAGTGACTGTGGCCACATCACATCACACCACATCACACCACACCACACCACACCACATCACTCGATGGTCACAGGACTATGACTACATCCACTTCAGCGGCCAGGACGCGACCGACGGCGCGCCGTCGCCCCTCGCGCTCATCCCTCAACCCGCAAGTGCTTGGCATGCCGAGTGACCGTGAGACTGTCACTGACACCACAACATGCTGGAGTGCCGAGTGACTGTGGCTGCCACTGACATCACACCACATCACACCACATCACTCAATGGTCAGAGGACTATGACTACATCCACTTCAGCGGCCAGGACGCGACCGACTGCTTATCCAGGACACAATACTCGACATGCCGAGTCACTGTGGCGGCCACATCACACCACACCACTCCGCATCACATCACACCGCACCACACCACATCACACCACATCACTCAATGATCACAGGACTACGACTACATCCACTTCAGCGGACAGGACGCGACCGACGGCGCGCCGTCGCCCCTCGCGCTCATCCCGGACGCTCAGCGCGTGACGCCGGCCGAGGCTAAGGTGACAGCAACAGCGACAGTGACAGTCGGCTTTCCAGCAGAGACCGCTTCTAGTCCCGTGGTACCACCGCCTACTGTAGTTGCACCGCTTTGCCCCTTTGCCGCCACTTTATAAAGGGGGTAATAAAGCGGATGTTTTCCCCGTTTACACGTCCCTTCGGGCGTTTTTTCTATTTTTCGGCAACGTTCTTTTAGAAATCGACCTTGTCGGCACGTCCTCAGAATTATATAATCGGCGAGGCAAAGCGGTACTAAGGTAGACCCCGAACCCAGTTCTGGCCCTACCAATCACTTGTGAGGGGCGGTGATTGCCCCTCACAAGTGACCGTGACCGGCTGCCTGCCAATGCGTAGCCAGGGTTGGTAGGGGTTTGCAGGTTTTACACGTACGCGCCCGGAGGACTCCGGGGCGTGAGTTAGGGCCTAGGAGCCCTTCTAGACTAGAAGTCTAGGGGGGCTCCTAGGGGGGCTCTTCCCGGAGAGCCCACGAGGCCGAGGCTGAGGTGGGTGAACAGGGAAGGAGGACTGGTAACCCGAGGCAGCTCCACAACCCCCCCCCCCCCCCCCCCCCTTCCCCCCTTCCCCCCTCCAAATCCCCACCCACCCCTCCCAATCCTCCTTCCAATCCTCCTCCCCTCTCTCCTCCCACTCTCCTCCCAATCCTCCCACTCTTGCCCCTAGGCCCTGCTAGACGCCGCTACGTCGTTGCCCAGCCCGAAGCCCTTGTCGCTACAAGAACAAACGAGCACCCATACTGAACGCCCTCTCAAATACTCACCACCTCGGTCCCACTTATCCCACTATTTCAGGCCCTGCTGGGCGCTGCTGCGTCGTCGAGCCTCAAGCCCGTGCTATAACACACGAGCACCCACCTACTGAAAGCCCGCCCCAAAACTCACCCCCCTCGGTCCCACTTACCCCCACTATTTCAGGCCCTGCTGGGCGCGGCTGCGTCGTCGAGCTCCAAGCCTGTCCTAGAACACACGTGCACCCACAGTGAACGCCCGCCCCAATACTCACCCCCTCGGTCCCACTTATCCCACGATTTCAGGCCCTGCTGGGCGCGGCTGTGTCGTTGAGCCTCAAGCCCGTGCTGGAACACACGAACACCCACACTGAACGCCCGCCCCAATACGCACCCCCCTCGGTCCCACTTATCCCACGATTTCAGGCCCTGCTGAGCGCGGCTGCGTCGTCGAGCCTCAAGCCCGTGCTGATCGACGTGCGCCCCGAGCTTCAGTTCAAACTGTTCCACCTGCCAGGTGGGGTTTAGCTGGGGGTTTGCGGTCTGGGGGTTCGTTGGTATTTGGGTGGGGTTTCAGGATTGAGGTTTGAGGGGTTGGGGGCGCCCCGAGCTGCAGTTCAAACTGTTCCCCCTTCCAGATAGGGCTTGTGTACCAGCGTACGCTCGTATGAACGAGCGCAGCTGGCTGGCTGCGCTGTTGCTCGCGCTCTTATCGAGGGGCAGAGCTGGCAAACTGCACTGCTGTGCTGATTTGTTGGGTTTGACTGGGGTGTGGCGGTTGACTGGCTGCCCTGTAAGCTCTCTCCCTCCCTCCCCTTCCTCTCGCAGGCGCGGTCAACGTGCCGATCGAGGAGCTGGAGGGGCGAGTAGACGAGGTGCAGCGCATGTGCGGGCTCAGCAGCACGACCGCCGCCGCGGCCGACGAGCCGAGCGCGAGCGACTGCGGCGGTGCCGCAGCCGCGCCCGGCGGCACCGAGCGGGGCGGCGACGCCCCCGGCGGCGACGGCGAGTCGCCAGCGCCGCTGTATGTGATCTGCCGCCGCGGAAACGCGTCGCAGGAGGCGGTGGCGGCGCTGCGCGCAGCGGGGCTGCGCCATGCGTTTGACGTGATAGGGGGCATGACCCGGTGGGCGGCCGACGTCGACGGCAGCCTGCCGGTGTTGTAGGCGGCACAGCGCGCTACGTCCCCGGTCGGTTGGAGTCGGTAGGAGGGATTATCAGGCACGTGTGCTAGCAAGAAGGTGCTAGCAAATACGTGATGTAGGCTTTCTTCTCTTCACTCTGAGTGCGGCGCTGCTACCTTCGCCAGAGTAGCATCGTCAAATGTTGGCTGGTGAGAGCGGCTTGTTGCTGCAGCAGCGGCCGAGGCAAAACACACGGGACACAGAGCAACTGACCTGCGCGACAAGCACACAGCGGGTACCAAAAAAAAGTCGTGACTGCCTTGCGCAGTCAATAAGGTGAGACGCACCCACAGGCGGGCACAGCGGGAGAGTAAACGAGGAGGGACCTTGAGACAGGGACGAGACGCACGGACGCTTTTCTTTCAACCGTAGTCTCTGTGTGGTCACTGCCTCAGGCTCATTCATCGTCCTTACTAATGCCCCATGTGTGGTCAACCCGTGGTCAGCCCGGCCGTGCGTGGACGTGGCCACTCAGCCTAGAACAAAGACTCACGCTTGAGTGCTTAACCGCCACCGTCTAAAGCTGTAACCGTCTAAAACCCCGCCCTGCTGAATCAAGGTGCAATACACAAGGTGGGGGACCACTGCCACGCTGGGCCACGCCGCGCGCCCGTTCCTCCGCTGCAGAGCTCTTGGCAGCCCGCCTCCCCCCGAGGCGCGGCTCCTCCAGTCCCACGCCCCCAAGTGTGGTATGTATTGTTTACATGACAACCCGCTGCAGGGACTCGCATGGGCAGCCGCCTGCTCACACTCGCCGCCTGCTCGGCCCCCTCCCACGGGTGCCCGCGCCTGCCTGCCGCCCCAAGACAATGGCACCCCTCTTGGGCCCGTCAAATGTGCCGCCTACTGCCGCTGCTTGCTGCTGTGCCACACGGCTGTGCCACGTGCCTGCCGCGCGCGGCGCGGGGCCACCGCCACGCGCCACTGAGCAGCCGGGGCCGCTCGCTCATACCGCGCGATACTTGCTGCCCTTAGGTGTTTGTGCGTGCCTGCCGGGGGCTGCCGCCCTCTCCCAGCAGCCGCGTGTCGGGCCGGTCGCGGCACGCGCGCTTGCGCGGTGGCGCAAGCGCTTGTTTGGAACGCACGCACGCGCGCGTGCGGGGCGGTGACTACGCACACGTGCGCGCGCCGCGCACCGGGCCCGGTGCAGCTGCCGCACCCACTGGGTGCCGTGCCCTGCTGCCGCACCAATGCACGCCTGACGTGCCGGGCAGCCTCCCCCCACCCCCCGGGACACGCCCGAGGCTCCCGGGACCCGAGCGGCGGAGAGTCGGACTGGGCACCCGAGGCGGAGGAGAACGCCGCTTCCAGGTGCCCTGGTACCCGGCACCTCTAGCGCCCAAGGGCTTGGTAGGGGCAGGCCAGGGGGAGACCCGCAGCGGCGCGCACTGCTCTCTGCGGGGCCACCGCAGCGTGCGCGCGCTTTACAGGATCACCGCTCCTGCCGGGCAGCACGACGAGCTCGTGGACACGCCGGCAAGGGTGTAGGGGCACGAGGCTGCGCCAAACCTGCGTGCGTGCACGGGGTGGGTGGGGGGTGGAAATCAGCCAGGGCGTTCGGTGAGCTCAAGCAGCTTTGGTGCGTACTTGCGTGGGTGGGTGTTGTTGAGGAGGACAAGCCACACTGTGACGGCGTTCGGTGTGCGGGTGTACATGTAGGTGCTGTGACGATGATGGATTCTACAGTCACGCGCCTCCTGCGACGCGCCTACAGGCAGCGTACTCGACCTTGCTCGGCGTGTATTGCCCGTGCACTATGGGTGGCTGGCTACTTGTGATGGGGGGCGAGTGGACTGTGTGGACTTGCTACGGGTGGATGGGTGTGGTGTAGATTCACGTGGGTGGCCCCCCCCCCCCTTGTGCAAAGGGCGCCTGCTTTTTTTGTGTGAGTGTAGGCTTTCTGGTTGCAGACTCACCACGGCAGCGTGCACAGCATCGAGATGGGGTACACGCCTGAGACCACGGCACCGAGCGGGGTTTCAAAACCTCACGAGGCTTGCCGGGTTTCTGTCCAAGGGCGCCTGTTCTAGGGTTTTGGTTCCAGGGTTTCGGACTCACCACGGCAGCGTGCACAGCGTGGAGATGGGGTACACGCCCGAGACGTCGACCTCAAGCAGCGTGCTCGGCTGCACGCCCGCGAACGACGAGAGGTCCACGTTGAGCGTGTTGGTGTCGTCGATCTGAGGTGCAAAGGGTGCGTGTGGCTGTGTGTGTGTGTCGTGTGTGCTGGTGCAAAGGCGGTTGGCAGGTGTACCAGAACTGCGGAGTACCAGTGCGACAATCCAACGCGCCAACATAGCAGGCCGATGGCGCTTATGCAAGGTGTGTGCGTGTCCCATGCACACAGGCTCGATCGGTCAAGGTGTGTGAGTGTGTGTGTTTTGTGCGTGCAGAGGGAGTTGGCGGGTGCGTTGGAGGGTGGGCGAGTGAGAGCGCGTTGTACTGCCTGTGTGGACACAAGTAACAAGTAACACGGGTTTTCCAGCTAAGCAGGCTACTCTTCTACTAGACACCCGCCGATACTCCAGCACACTTAAGTACTAGAGTACCGCCGGCTCCCGGCCGATAGACTACCGCTCCCGCCGGCTAGACTACCCCAAACAGCGGTCTCTGAGAGACATGTCTGGCAAGGAGCATATAGGAGAGGACCTTCCTCAAGGGCACAGTAGTGGCCTTGTGGCCAGTCAAGCCGGCAGAGCCGACTGGCGCTGACTGGAACGGTCCCCGCCTGGCAGTGCATGGCTGTCCAGCTCTCGTTTGCATGGGGCTCAGCCGGCGCCCCATGCCTCATGCATGGCCAGGTCCCACCCTCCAGGGGGGCATGGGCGACAGAGTTGTCATGGAGGCTGCCTGAAGACCTTGAAACGCCAGTCACCGGCAGACGAGCGCCCCCGAGGATGAGCGCGGACAAGGGAGCTTTATTGAGTTTGGCGCATTAAGGTATTATATTAAGAGAGACTCATCGGAACCAGTGGCGTCCACTCACGCAGGGGAGAGGCGGCCACGTCTTATCCTCATCTGGGCACAGGGGGAGCCTTAATGAGCCCAGCCGAGAGAGACTCATCTGAACCACTGGCGTGCACTCACGTAGGGGGCGGCCACGCCTATCTGGACCCACGGAGCCTTAATGAGCCCAGCCAAGAGACTTATCGGAACCACTGTCGCGCACTCACATAGGGGGCGGCCACTCCGGCGAACGAGACGGCCACAACGGCAAAGCCCGCGGGCGGCGACGGGTTGGTCGTGAGCATGAGGAAGCCGATCGCCATGCCGCCGCACGGCTTGGAGGCCTGTGCGGTGGAAGGTGGGTGGAAGGTGGCCGTGAGCATGAGGAAACCAATTGCCATGCCGCCGCACAACTTGGGTGGAAGGTGGATAGAAGGTGGGTGGTGGGCGGCGACGGGTTGGTCGTGAGCATGAGGAAGCCGATCGCCATGCCGCCGCACGGCTTGGAGGCCTGTGCGGTGGAAGGTGGGTGGAAGTTGGCCGTGAGCATGAGGAAACCAATCGCCATGCCGCCGCACGGCTTGGAGGCCTGCACGGTGGAAGGTGGGTGGAAGGTGAAAGAAAGGTGGATGGAAGGTGGGGGGAAAGCGTGCGTGGTGGGCGGCGTGTCCGGTCGGTGGGCGAGCACATGGATGCAACTAGTCGCTCCTCCCACTCAGCGCAACACCACGCCCGTCCCCTCCAACACTGCACACCGACGCACCTGCGTAAAATCGAAGTCGACCGAGAACGTGAAGCGCGTGGTTGACCCGGTTGGGTTGACGGTGGAGACGTATGAGAGCGTGTAGGCCGAGTCGGCCGTGTTGGCGTTGCACGCCGGCGGGCACGGCTCGGAGAGGTAGGTCACGCCCTCAGGGCAGCACGCGGGGACGTTGAGGCCGCCGTCGGAGTACGGCTGCGTGCGTGCGTGTTTTGCGTGTTGGGGCGAGGCCCCGAGGGAGTAGTGTGTGTGTGAGGTGGGTTGTGCCCTCGGGGCAGCACAGAGGACATTGAGACCACTGCCAGAGTACGGCTGCGTGTGTGTGCGTGTTGCTTGCTGGGGGAAGGCCCCGAGGGAGCAGTGTGTGTGCATAGGTAGGTCGTGCCCTCGGGGCAGCACACGGGGACGTTAAGACCGCCGCCAGAGAAGGAGAGGGATGCGTGTGTGTGGCTGCGCTTACGTGGCCATGTGCGTGCACCTTGCCCATCCCTCTTCCACCCCCCACCCCCCACAAACCTTGGTCGGCTGCCCAGGCAGCGTCTGGCTGCCGCGCAGCTCATAGTCACACGCGTTCTCGTCAGGCGCAAGCTGCGATACCGGGCACGGGAACGACGCGGTGCTGGCCCACGCGCCCCTATGTCGTGTGTGTGTGTTCTCAGTTTGTGCATGTGGCCCAGTTTGTGCATGTGGCCCTCTGTGTAGGGGGGCGTGAAGGGGGGGGGCGTGTGTGAGCATTGGTGTGTGTGTGTGAGAGTGTGAGTGATTGTTGTCGGTGAGGGTGTGGCGGCGGGCACGGGGACCGTCTCGGTGCTGGGCTCACGCCAAACCGGCGCGGGCTGCGTTCTTCACACTTCCAAACCCGCACCTGGACACGAAGAGCGAGAGCACGACACAGCCGTCCAAACGGAAGCGACGTTGCGTGCAGCGGAAGAAGCCTATTAACGAGCGCATTGGAGCCCCCTTGACCCCCACCTCAACCATGTGTTCTCTCACCAATCCCCAATTGCAACATAATGCACTCCCGCACCTGGACACGTAGAGCGAGAGCACGACGTAGCCGTCGTCCGGGAGCGACGTCGTGGACATCGGGAACTCCATCAGCGTCGTGACGCTCGCGGCGTCCTGGCGGAGGGTAATAGGGAGGTGGTTGAGATAATGAGTTAACAATCCACTACCGGCACCCACAATCGGTTCCAAAGCCCCAGCGGGACAACTATGATAGCGCAGGCACGAGGCCCACCAAAAGGCCACGCTACAAGCGTAGCCCACGGCAGCGCCACCCACGCGAGGTGGTGGGCGCCAAGCAAGCAGCACCTAAGCAAGCACTCCAGAGAAGCTTGGAGGAGTGCACAGAGGAAATCCAAACGGCAGACCTCGATGGGCCTGTTTCTGGTCCTCATTAAAAGGGGGCATTCCATTCCCAAGGCTGGTGACCAACCGTGCGCTAGCTAGGCAAGAGGGCAAATAATCCCCCCAGCCTCCTTCCAGAAACACACTCGCATGCACGCGCAGCGTGAGCGACCTCCCACCTGCCGTTGTTGAAACCGTAACACAACGTGAGCGCCTAGACCCCGAGTTAAAACTCGAGGCTCAAAAAGGCTAGAAGCCAGCAAGGCGATCACACACAGCCCCCCGTTGTGACGAACCGCAAAGAACTACTACTTCCCACATGGTTCTGGGACCCAAGAGCGGGCATGCGAGCCCATGCCCACACTCGACAAAACACTGAGGCGCGGCACGCCCCTAACTCATTCCCACCTCGGCTCCTCTGTCACCCTCAGGGCCCCACACGGTTCTGGGAGCCAAGAGCGGGTATGCCCATGTCCACGCTGAGGCGGCACGCCCACCTGCCAGAAGCGCTGCTGGATACGCAACTCAAGGCAGTCATAACACCGGAGGTGGGGTGTGTGCCCCAGGCGACGGTGGGCGTCTAAGGCAGTCGGGGTGGCGCCTAATGCGGTCGGGGGTGGCGCCTGAGGCAACGCCTCTGGCAGTTGGCACCCCGCTCCCCCCTAGGGAGTGCACCCAAGGCGGTTTCGGCGCGCCTCAGGCGCCGTCTCATCCGCGCTAGTGAAGGCGGCGCCAGAGGCGTTGGGAATGTGGTTGGGCCTCCCACCTGCCAGAAGCGCGACTGGATGCGCACGCCCGCGGCGGTGGTCCACACGGCGGCCGTGACGGCCGACACGTACGAGGGGACCACGGGGAAAACGATGCCGTCGAGCGTCTGGTCGCAGCAGTTACCCTGGCGTGTGTTGGTGATGGTGTATGCGTTGGGATTGGGGAAGGGTGGGGGGGGAGGACCGCCGGCACGTAGGAGGGGACCACAGGGAACGAGACGTCGAACGTCTGGTCGCAGCAGTTACCCTGGCGTGTGCAACAGATGGTGGTGGTGTGGCGGGGGTGATGGGGCATCTGGGTGTTTGTGCATGCAAGTGGCCGGGCGGGTCTTTGCGCGTACGTCCTGGATGACAGAGCGACACATGTATGGGAATTAGGCATGCCAACATGGCGACCTGCCTGTAATCCTCTCTCAGGCGAAGCGGTCGCTGTGAAAGCATTTCCGTCTCAATCCTACAACAAAAAACTCGACTCTGAACGCTGTCTGCCTCTGCTTGCAAGACACTCGCCTCGCGGAACGTGATGTTGTCGCATACGAAGCGGTTGCTCAGCGCGACGCGGTACTCAAAGACAGTGTCCGTGCCGGCAACGCGCGAGTCAACAAAGGTGACGGACCAGCGGGTGGTCTTGGGGGAGGCGATGGGCGAGAGGCAGTCGCACTGGCCGGGCGAGGGCTGGAGCGGCTGGGGAGGGGGAGGAGGGGGCGGAGGAGGAGGGTGGAGGAGGAGGGGGAGGGGGGAGGGGAGAAACGGGGGGGAGGGGAGGGGAGGAGGGGGCGGGGGAGGGGGGGAGGGGGGGCATGCCGGGAGGGAGGGGGGGCGGCGGCGGGGGGAGGAGGGGGGAGGGGGCAGCGGGGGAGGGAGGGGGGGGAGGAGGGGAGGAGGGGGTGGGAGGGGGTGGGGGAGGGGGCTGGGGGGAGGAGGGGAGGGGACGGGGAGGGGGAGGGGGGCATCGGTGAAGGGGGGGAGGGAGAGGGCGGCGGCGGCGGGCGCGGCGGCGGCATGAACGACGTGCTGCAGATCGGGCAGCACTTGTGGTCGCTCGACTCAAACGTTGAGTACTTGCACGTGCCGTCCATCGCCTCGCACAGGTTCGTCACAGTGTCGCAGTACCCCTGCCCGGACGCCATCTTCAGGACGACGATCGCACCTTCGACGTCCACCCCAGGCGTGAGCTTGACCTACGTGTATGTACGCATGCGCGTGTGAGTGTGCGCCGAGTGTGTGTGCAAAACGGGTGGGTGGGTGGGTGAGTGGGGCCCGATGGCCGAACGCCATCTTCAGGACGACGATCGCACCCCCGACGTCCACCCCAGGCGTGAGCTTCACCTACGTGCGTACGCATGCGCATGTGAGTGTGTGCCGGGTGTGTGAAAGGGCGGGTGGGTAAGTGAGGCCACATGGCCGGACGCCATTTTGAGGACGACGATTGCGCCCTCGGCCTCCCCGGGCGTGAGCTTGACATACGCGTGTGTGCGCGTGCGCGGGCCGCGTGTGTGTGCCGGGTGTGTGAGGGCGGGTGGCTGAGTGAGGCCCTATGGCCGAACGCCATCTTGAGGACTACGATTGCGCCTTCGGCGTCCCCGGGAGCTAGGTTGACCTATGTGTGCGTATGTGTGTGTGTTTGAGTGGGTGGGGCACACAGCAGTGGGCAAGCAATGTACATGTGGTTGTGCACGGCCCCAACGCTCGATAACCACTCGCCCCGGCGTGATGCGGCCCTTCACTCGGTGCCATACGATGCTCTGCTTGGACACATGAATGCACACGTACAGGACACGCAACACGCACAACACACGCAACATCACGTATGCAACACAACACTAGCACAACACGCACACAACACACGCACAATACACACGCACCGGCGTGATGCGGATCTTGCCGGTCGGGTTCTCGGTGTCGTAGTACGCAGTGCGCCTCTCGCCGTTGATTGTTGCGCCAAGGAAGAATTGGGCGCAACCGATGCCTGTGGTGTGTGTGTGTGTTGCATACGTGCATGGCTTCGCACCAGGCCCGCCATTGCGACGAGGAGTGCGTGCCATCACGGCATGCATGATGGCACGTGAGCGCGCGCAGGCCACGCAGGGTGGCAGGGTGGGCATGAGTGCACACCGCACGGCAACGGCACTTACGGACTTCAATCTCCAGCTTTCCAAAGTTCTGCAACATGATGGGGCAGCACGGCACCGTGGCGGGGCACGGCACCTGGGTGGGAGGTTGGGGGGGGGGGGCGTGAGCGTGTACATATACCATGCGGGCCAGGACACGCCGAGGGTGCGCACCATCAACACACGTGTGCCAGCATGCAAATTCCCCAAGCACAGGGCCTGGGGTGCTGGGGGTGACTGATAGCAGCCCAGCTGTCGCCCCCCCTCTCTCCATGCGCATGCGAGTTCATATGCGGCGCGCGCGTTCAAGCACCCAAGACTCACCTGGTGCAGCTGGAACACCAGATCCGCCTCCGCCCCTCCGAACTCGCCCACGGTGGCGTTGGTGTAGAGGTAATCAAGGCGGAAAGGGCTGCAAGGGGCGTGTTTGTTTGCATGGTCAAGTCCCGTTCCCCTCATTGCCATGCACGCTCATGTCATCATCCCCCGTCATCACAACTCATCACAGCACAACTCACCCGTCGTTACAGCGATACGTGTCGCAGGCGCAGAAGGGAAAGATACTCAGTGCTGCAACCTCGACGTCGCTCACAGCGACTCCTCCAACCGCAGTCGCTACGCGTGGTGTGCAGCACATGCAGATGGTCAACCATCGGCGTTGCGATCATCGCGTGACACCAAGCAACGCAGCCTTTACGTGGTGCCACCCCACCTTGAAGTGGTGCTCCCATCAGCGCCAGCACGGCTAGCAGCGCCGCCAGCGCTGCGCCACGACGGTGCTGCATGCTGCGTATATGGCACAAGCAGGCGACAGAGCGAGGCGGTTCAGCAACCAAGGCGCGCAGCGGCCGCCTGTCGAGAATCATGGGCTGTCGCTTGCATGCGTTCGGTCCACGCAGTCCTCGCGCGCCAGCTGCCTCCCCCCCTTGGCTGTCCCCATGTGGCGCCGCCTGACCTTGCGGCGGTCCTAAAGAAGCGTGGCAAGTCCAGCAGAGCAAGTCAGTCTCCGCTGTTGAGAGGACGAACAGAACAGGTGGAGACCACAACTTCACTTGCCCCTCTCTTGGACGCAAGGAAGGAGAGACCCAGTGCCGCAGGTGCGCAGTGCGGGGGGGGGGGCGCGGGCGCGTTGTGGGTGCGGGGGGGGGGCGTTGTGGGTGCCATGCAAATGTGTGGGGAAATTTAAACGCCCTCTTCGAGATGGCAACAACTCACTTAGAGCCCGTTTCACCTCCCCTGGAGCGCCGTCGCGATGGGGGCCAAGGACAAGGGCAAGGGCAAGGGCGGGGCGAAGCAGAGTGAGGAGGGGTTTTGTGTTGTGTGTGCGTGCCATGCAGGGTTTTTGAGATGGGAGGGGTGTGTGTTGTGTGTGCGTGTCTGATTGTGTGGGTGTGGCATGTGTAAGGCATGTGTGTGGCATTGGCAACGTGCTCGCACTGTTGCAGGCACGCGCATGCATGCACACACGCCATGCGCCCCTGCATGTGCCGGCCCGCAGTGGTGCAGCTGGCCCAGCTGACCGCGCTGCATAGCACGTACAAGGCGGCCAGCCGAAGGTACGGTGTTGTGCCAATAAAGGAGGTGGCTGCGCTCATCGAGGAGAGCATACAGGACACGGCAAACATCGCCAAGGTGTGTGTGTGTGTGTGTGTCTCACGATGTGCGTGTGAACTCTGATGATGTGTGTGTGCTTGCGTGTGTGCGTGTGTCGTACGCCTCACAACACACGCACCGTGGCGTGCGCTGTTGTGGTGTGTCATCAACAGTCATTTTGTTTTGGGCTGCTGGGAGCCATTGGGAGCCATTTGGCGACTGACGATCCCATCCGATAGAGCTCAACCAGCCAAGTTGCTTGATGGTCTGACAATCCCACCAGATAGATCTCATCAAGAGCTTGAAAGTTACCTTTATTTGATGGCCAACGCTCAACCTTCTAGTAAGGCAGTGGTCAAGGCTGGGTCAAGGCGGTCAACAGGACGTTGGTCCATGCCAGCTCAGCGCCGGCTCCCAGAAAAGAAAACAAAAAACCGAAAATAAGATCACTGGGCATGAACCTCCTCAGGTATCACTTATTGGAGAGGCACCTACCAGGGCACCTAGGAGCACCTACCAAACCTCAAACCCCAAACCCTGAACCCTGACCCTTCACCCTAACCCGTTCACCCTTAACCAGGGCCTGAGGTAGCGGCACCTAGGAGCACCCATTAAACCCTAAACCCTTCAAATCATCCTTTAAACCCTTAAACCCGGGCCAGAAGTAGAGGCGCCAACGAGCACCTCCTTAACCCTTGAACACTTGACCCTAAACCCTTAAACCCTTTAACCACCAAACCCTAAACCCTGACCCCGCCAGGTGTCGCTGTCAGGGCCTGACGTAACTTTTGGCGAGCTGGCCGCCGTGCTCGATTGCATGGCGGGATACGCTCCGGTCAAGAATCTGTGCCTGTGGAGCTGCAACGTGGGGGACAAGGTGGGGCATCAGTGTGTGGGGGGTGGGGGTGGGGGGTGCTTCTTCGTGTGTGTATGTGTGCTTGAGAGAGAGAGAGAGAGAGAGGGGGGGGGATATGCACAGTCAAGAGCCTGTGCCTACGGAGCTGCAACGTGGGGGACAAGATGTAGTTGACGTTGATGCGTGTGCGTGTGTGTTTGTGAGAGAGAGAGAGAGAGAGAGAGAGGTACACTCAGGGTTCAATAACCTGTGCCTGTCGAGCTGCAATGTGGGGGACAAGGTGGGGACGTGCAGCCGGCTGCGTCGTCAGATTAATATCCTTCTGAACGGCCATGACACAAACAAACACACAGAGCGAGCGAGAGAGAGAGAGAGAGAGAGAGAGAGAGAGAGAGAGAGAGAGAGAGAGAAACAAAGAGGTAGATCGTTACAGATAACTATGAACAGCAGACCTAGATGGGCTGATTCTGCTCATCATGGGAGGGGATTCCGTTTGAAGGCGGGTGACCAACCGTGCGCCAGCAAGAGGGCGAATATCCTCACACAAACACACACACACACTCACACAAACACACACACACACGCACACACACACACACACACACGGCAGGGGGTGGTCGCGCTCGGCACGCTGCTTCGCCGCACATATTCCATTCCAGATCGTTACATTGATAACGGCGACATCGTTCCAGAGGTCTGCATAAGGTCGTCTGTCAACAGCGGGTGACGTCGACCACACAAACACACACAAACACACACACACACACACGCGGCAGGGCATGGTCGCGCTCGGAACGCTGCTCAAGGTGGCCGTACACACACACACACACACACATTCTCATTCCCATAGTGTTACACGACTGCACACACACACACATACATACACACATTCCCATTCCCATAGTGTTACACGACTGCACACACACACATACACACATATTCCCATTCCCATAGTATTACACGACCGCACACACACACACATACACACACATACACACACACACACACATACACGGCAGGGCATGGTCGCGCTCGGCACGCTGCTCAAGGCGGCCTCGTCCGACAAGTGGTGGCGCGGAAGCAAGATTAAGCACCTCGAGGTGCGTGCGTGTGCGTGCGTGTGTGCACACATACGCCACCAAAGGCATCTGATGGACTGTAAAATCGAACTCAGTGTGTGTGCGTGTGCGTGCGAGTGTGCAAACATACGCCATCAAAGGCATCCCACGGAGTTTGAAATCGAACACACACACACACAAACACACACACACGCACACACACACACACACACGCACATGCACATTCACACACACACACATGTGTACAGCGACGGGCTGGGCCTCGAACACACACACAAACACACGATTGCTTGCATGTACTCACACACACACACACACACAGGTGTGCAGCGACTGGATCGGCCTCGCGCACATACACGCACACTCACACGCACACACACACACGTGCGCACGCACACACACACACACACAAACACAGGTGTGCGGCCATGGGCTGGGCCTCACCCCCCCCCCCCACACACACACACGCATGCACACACGCACACACACAGGTGTGCAGCGACAGGCTGGGCCTCGCACACACACGCCCCCCCGCACACACACGCACACACACACACACACACAGGTGTGCGGCGACGGACTGGGCCTCAAACCCGAGCAGTATAACGACAGGCTGGGCCTCGCACACACACACACATACACACACACACACGCACACACACACACACACAGGTGTGCGGCGACGGTCTTGGCCTCAAACCCGAGCAGTGGAATGAGCGGTACATGGCGCATGTGAACGGCGAGCTACCAACGCTGGGGCGCTCGATGCAGCTGCCCAATTTGGTGCTTGGGCAGGCAGAGGTGGTGACGCCAGACACGCTCAAGATGCAGGTGTGTGTGTGCGCATGTGTGTGTGTGTGTGTGTGTGTGTGTGTGCAGCTGCCTAGTTTGGTGCTTGGGCAGGGAGAGGCGGTGATGTCACACACGATCAAGATGCAGGTGTTGTGTGTGGTGCTTGTTGCACTCACGCACAGGACCAGGAGCGGCCATCCCTGAACCCTAAGCCCTAAACCCTGGTGCCGCAGGGCCAGGAGCTGCCGCCGCGCTGGGTGTCCCCGGTGCACGGCGGCCCTCTCTCTCCTCCCCTCTCTCTCTCTCCCTCTCTCCCTCTCTCTCTCTCTCCCTCTTTCTCTCTGTCTCCCTCTCTCTCACTCTATCTTTCCCTCTCTTTCTGTCTCTCTCTGTCGTTCTTTCTCTCCCGCTCACTCGCGCACGCATGACGCGCTGCACTCGTCTGCATGGCCAGGAGCCGCCACCCCTTAGCCCTAAACCTCAAACCATGGACCCTAAACTCTGGCACCACAGGACCAAGAGCTGCCGCTCAGCTGGGTGCCTCCAGTGCATGACACCCCGCCGCCCGCGGCGCTCGCCGGGTTTGGAGACGACGAAGGCGAGGACGAAGAGGGCGGCGGCGGTGGGTACTCACTCAGATAATGACGAACTTTACAGTCTGTATGGTATTGGCATCATCCACCACTTATTATGCAGAAGGCGTACAGTTGCCACCGCGCGGGCGACCTGGATACCGGCTCTTGCCTGTGCTAACGCACACACCCGGCAGTCGAACACACACTCACACACGCTCACACACACACACACACACACACACACACACACACACGTGCACACACGCGCGCGTGCCCACCCCCCGCCGACCGCCACCCCCACATGCAGGCGGCGGCGACGACGACAACGATGACGAAGACGAGGGCGAGGCCGAGGGCGGCGGCGGCGCGCCGGCGGCGGAGCCGTCGGGCCCGGCGGCGGCGGCCGGCTCTGATGCAGACTCTGACGGAGAACGCGGCCGGGGCGGCGCTGGCAGCGGTGGCGCCGACACCCCAGGGGGGCCGTCGCCCGCGTCAGCAGCCACCGCTGGCTCGGCCGCGGCGCGCGCTGCGGCGTCCGCCGCCGCCGCCAGCGGCAGCGCCGCGCGCGCGGCGGCACGGCTCGCGCTCGCGCGCGACGCCGACGGGCGGCTCTCGTCCACGTTTGTCGCTGCGGCGTCGATGAGCGCGCTCACGTACGCGCAGGGGGCAGAGGTGCGCTGCACGCCAGCAGTGCTTTCCTTTTCGGCTCTACACAGCCATTTGGCTGTATGCCGCCTGTACTTTGACCTTTCACACAGCTCAACCCACCCAGTGGATTGTTAGTCTGACAAGCCCGCCAGACAGACCAAGTCAACAGCTTTGACATGACTTATGTATGAGGACAAACGGTCAACGGGAGTTCAACGGTCAACGCGGTCAAAACAAAACCCGACTGTGGTATAATTAATTAAACCTCCTGAAAAGGAAATCACTGCGCGCCAACTGGTGACCCCTGGGAAGGATTTGGGGAATGATTTGTTTCCCGGCTCAAGCAACCTTCACCGTTCATACCAGGCCGCAAGACAAAGCGGGTGTTCACATAACGCACGCCGTTGTGCTGCTCTCGGCGAGAGCTTCCCAACGCACCCCTCCACGCCCTCCCCCACCGTGTTTGGTGTGGTTTTCTGGGGAATGGGACATCCGGCCCCGAGCGGTATACGGCTTGCAGGGGGGCGAGGTGCGTGCACATGCGCCAGGGGGGTCCTTGGCGTTTTTCTGGTTCTACATGTACGCGCCCGGAGGGCACGCAACAAGTAACAAGTAACACGGGGTTTCCAGCTAAGCAGGCTACTCTTCTACTAGAGCTCACCCGCCGATGCTCCAGCACACTCGTGAGTGGGTAATCCTCAAACCCCACACTCCCTCCCAACGCAGCACACAGGCGCGGCAGCTGCCGCGATCCGAGTCGCACCACGCAGAGCGGCGCGCACATTGCCGGTGACAGGCCCCCGTTGCGTGAGCCCCCCCCCACACACACACACTCTCCCCCTCCCTCCCCACCCCAAGCCCCAGACTCCAAACTTCCTCCCTGAACGCAACACGCAGGCGCTGCCAAAACGCCCCACGAGTCACAGCCCTCCCCTCAATATCAATCCCTCGTCCCAAGGGTTTCAACCATAAACTGTGAACTGCAAACGAGCAGGCGCGGCAGCTGCGCCGAGGCGGGCCACGCAGAGCGGCGCGCGCTCGGCCTGCCGCCGGCCCCGCGCGCCTCCACTGCGTGAGCCCCCTCCCTCCCCCCCCCTCTGGTAGCTTGCTTCCTCCCAACGCAATGCAACGCAGTCGCGGCGCGCCCGCCCCATGAGGCACAGCCCTCCCCTCAATCCCGATCCCACATCCCAAGGGTGCGCACCGTAACGCTGATAACTGTAAACTGCAAACGCGCAGGCGCGTCAGCTGCGCGCCGAGGCAGGCCACGCGGAGCGGCGCGCGCTCGGCCTGCCGCCGGCCCCAGGCGCGCCGGGTGCGCCGCTGGCGGCGCGCGGCGCGCTGCCCACGGCGGCGCTGCCCGCTGGGCTAGGCGGCCTCTTCGCCGCACCACCCGTGCCTGGCTCTGGCGGGGGATTTGCCGCCGCCGAGGCGGGCGGGGGGGCGAGCACGAGCGGGGGCGGCGGCGCGCCGTGGTGCGCGAGCGCGCCGTCATTCCGGCAACCGCGGCCGATGGCGTGGTCGCCGGCCGCGCTGCGGTCGTTCTCGATCGGGCTGTCGACATTTGGGTGCACGCTGCAGGTGCGTGCGTGTGGGTGGGCGTGTGTGGGGTGGTGGTGGTGTGTGTTTGTGTGTGTGAGAGAGAGAGAGAGAGAGAGAGAGTGTTTGCGTGCGCGCGCGTGTGTGGGCGTGTGTGTTTGTGTGTGTGTGTGCACATGGGTGCACGTGTGTGTGTCTGCGCTTTTGCGTCCACCCAGCCAGGCCTGCTGCACCCTTTCCCCTCCTCACACGCACACACACACACACATTCCATTCCATTTCATTACAGATCACTAGGAGGATGTGGGGCAAATTAGCACACACATAGGTTCAAACCCCTGAGCCACTCCGCCTGACCCGCCCTCCTGACCATGGGTTCCCCCACATTTGCCCAGCTTAAGTCCAGAACGGGGGCACCGGGCGCACAGCCAGGCAGCAGGGGTCCGCCTCCAAACAGCAAAGTGTGCTAATTTGCCCCTGTGCTAATTTGCCCCACATCCTCCTACATTGATGGCGGCAACATCGTTCCCGAGGTCTGCATGAGGGCATCAATGATGATGATGGATGTTACAGTCAGGTGCACCTCTACAGGCGTATAAGACCGTGCTCGGCGCGTATGGCCCGAGCACCTTACTGAGATGGCTGGCTGTTGGTGGTAGGGAACCCCAACTCTGTAAAGAGCGTGGGCGCACCCCTAGGTCCCCTACCGCAGCGGCAGCAAACGCTTGTTGAAGTAGGTGAGCGCATGTTGGGAAACGGAAACGCAAGGCAGGTTTGTCGCCAATCGCCAAAAGAGACATCCTCCCGTGGGGAGAAAGGCCAAGACGTGGCCAAAAAGGATATCAAGCCGGGCCGCAACCTCTAACGTTAAGGGGTTTTCTAACTGGGATTTCAACCAGCATTCACAGGATTCTCAACCTGTTACCCTTAACCCGGCTCTGAGCAAAAGCTGACCCCTTGTTGTTGCACCGAGCACGATATTGTACGTGTCGCAGGCCCCCCCCCCTGCTGTAGGGGGGAGGCACAGAAGGACTCGGTGAGGTGCACATCCCTAAGCCTAACTACCTAAAAAGGGGCTGGAAAAGGCTGTCAGTAGTGACCAACAGTGTGGGATTTGGTAATAGGTTAGAGAGCAAGCTTGCCCCCCCGGTTATAGCGGATAAATATGTTCCTTCTGCATACTGCGTTTTGAGGTCATCATCTTTGAGGCAGCTGTCACGTGTGAGACCCAGCGTGGGCATTTCTCAGGTGCGCCAGCTGCGGTGCACTGCAAGCGGCACAGTCCACCGCAGCTCCTCGGGGACCCACGCTTGGGTCCCCGCCACTATCGTGGCTGCCTCATTGACTCCTAATTCAAAGCATCGCTCGCTTCAGGTCAATTATTCCTCCCGATCCTCTACCATCTCCAGGCTTGTGTTACGTATATCAAGGCACGAGACCAGAAAGTTGGCCATGTCACGCCAAAAGCAAGGGTAAAGTAGCCCCGGGCTGGGGTTCACAAACGCCCGCATCTTCGCATCCATAGCGGGTGACACACACGCACACACACACACACACACACAAGGTATAATACGCCACCAAAGGCATCCGTCGGACTATATAATCGACCACACACACACACACACACACACACACACGCATGCATGCACACACACACACACACACACACACACCTTCAGGTCCTCGCGCTCGACCACAATGAGCTCGGGAATGTCGGCGTGCGCGTGCTCTCGCAGGTGCTGTGTGTGTGTGTGTGTGTCGCAGGTGCTGCGTGTGTGTGTTTGTGTGCGTGTGCGCGTGTGTGTGTGCGAGTGCGTGTGTGCGAGTGCGTGTGTGTGTGTGCTTTTGAGTGCGTGCGGTTGTGAGTGCAACGTCGGCACACACGTGCTCTCGCAGGTGCTGCGTGTGTGTGCGTGTGTGTGTGCGTGTGTGTGTGCATGTGCGTGTGTGTGTGCGCGTGAGCGTGCGGTTGTGTGTGCAGCATCGGCGTGCACGTGCTCTCGCAGGTGCTGCGTATGTTTGTATGTGTGTGTGTGAGTGTGCGTGTGTGTGTGTGCGTGTGTGTGTGTGTGTGTGCATGTGCGTGCGTGCGTGCGTGTGGTTGTGTGTGCAATGTCGACGAGCGCGTGCTCTCGCAGGTTGGTAGGCTCGCTCGCTGCATGGCCACGGGGGCCCCAGTAGCTCCAGTAGCTCTCCAGGGGGAGTGCTGACATCCTAGTAGAGTCCCCCCCATGCTCCCGGTCCGGGCCTTGACGCCACGCCCCCTGGCCCCTTCCGGGCTATGTGGCGCCTGCTCTCAAGGACCCAGAGCTCCAGTAGCTCTCCGTGGGGAGCGTGTAGCGCGCGCGCCCGAGTATTGCTACGCTTGCGCTTGCGCGGCGTCACGTGCTAGTGATGATGATGATGACGGATTTTACAGTCTGTGTGACACCAGTGATGATGCACGAGACGTGCGTCGGCGCTAGCGCCCGACGCCTCGACTCAGTAGAGCCCCCTTGAAGTTGGGGGGCTTCTGGTCCAGGCCTTGACGACACGACCCGGGCCCCTCGCGGGCGCTGTAACGCCTGCTCTCGCGCAGGGCCTCCCAGGGGAGGGATGGCACCGGCAGCGGCGATGGCGACCACATTGTCAGCATTTGTAGCGAGGAGGCCCAATGCCATTGCTGCATTGCAGTTCAACTCTGAAGTACCAGGCCCGCCAAGCAGCAGTACCAGCCCTGCTTCGCAGCCCTGCATGTCGCTGCAACACCCCCCACCCCCCCTCCCACCCCCCTCCCCCACACACAATGCGTGCTCTCTTGCACATCTGTGCACAGGGCCTCAAGCCCTGCTCCCCCCCACACACACCACCACCACACACACACACACCACACACACACACACCCAATGCATGCCCTCTCGTTTTGTGTACAGGGCCTCAAGCGCTGCATGTCGCTACAACACCTGTCGCTCGAGGACTGCGGGGTATTCTCCCTCGTGCGCACACACACACACACACACACACACACACACACTGCAGGGCTTCAAGCGCTGCATGTCGCTGCAGCACCTGTCGCTCGAGGACTGCGGTATCGTCTCTCTCGTGTATACACGTACACAGACACACACGCACACACCACACACACCACACGCACACACGCACACACACACACACACACTGCAGGGCCGCAAGCGCTGCGTGCCGCTGCAACACCTGTCGCTGAAGGACTGCGGCATCGTCTCTCGTGTATACACACACACACGCACACATATGCACACACAACCACACACACAACCACACACACACACACACACACACCGCAGGGCCTCAAGCGCTGCATGTCGCTGCAGCACCTGTTGCTCGAGGACTGCGGTGTCGTCTCTCTCGTGCACACACACGCACACACGCACGCACACACACGCACACACACACACACACACACACACACACACACTGCAGGGCCTCAAGCGCTGCATGTCGCTGCAGCACCTGTCCCTCGAGGACTGCGGCATCGGGCCGGTCGGCGCAGCCGCGCTCGCGGAAGCAATGATGCCAGATGAATCGCCGCAAGTTGCCGCTCTGCAGGTGCGCTTATGATTAGGTCTGGGGCTTCAGGGGGTTCAGGGTTTGACCTCGATTAACAAGAGTTACCTAGGGCCGGTCGGCGCGGCCGCGCTCGCAGAGGCAATGACGCCAGACGAGTTGCCACAAGTCGCCGCGCTGCAGGTGCTTGGTGCTAGGGTTTGGGGTTGAACTACAGTTGGTGGTTCAGGGTTAAGGGAATGGGGCGGCGCGCCCGCGCTCACGGAGGCAATGACGCCAGACGAGTCGCCACAGGTTGCCGCGCTGCAGGTGCGCCGATGATGAGGTCTGCGGCTTCAGGGGGTTGAGGGTTTGACCTAGGTTAACAAGAGTTACCTAGGGCCGGTCGGCGCGGCCGCGCTTGAGAAAGCGTTTTTAATGTGCTCAAGAATAAGTTTATCTTTTTGAGCCAAATTGAGGGTTAAAGTGAATTCATTCATAATGACGAAACAGCCTTCAGCATCAAAAAAAGCCAGAAGTAATGACGCCAGACGAGTCGCCACAGGTTGCCGCGCTGCAGGTGCGCCGATGATGAGGTCTGAGGCTTCAGGAGGTTCAGGGTTTGACCTAGATTAACAAGAGTTACCTAGGGCCGGTCGGCGCGGCCGCGCTTGAGGAAGTAATGACGCCAGACGAGTCGCCACAAGTTGCCGCGCTGCAGGTGCTTGGTGCTAGGGTTTGGGGGGGTGTCAGTTGGTAGATCAGGGTTTAGGGATCGGGCCGGTCGGCGCGGCCGCGCTCGCAGAAGTAATGACGCCAGACGAGTTGCCACAAGTTGCCGCGCTGCAGGTGCTTGGTGCTAGGGTTTGGGGGGCTACTAGTGGGAAGGTCACCCTTCAGGAATTGGGCCGGTCGGCGCGGCCGCGCTAGCGGAAACAATGACGCCAGACGAGTCGCCACAAGTCGCCGCGCTGCAGGTGCTTGGTGCTAAGGTTTGGGGGTGCACGGTTCGGGGTTCAGGGTCTGTCCAGGGTCAGGGATGAAGTATTGCGCCCACGAAATCGCACGCGCACAATCACACACGCACACACAAACACACGCACGCACGCACGCACATGCGCACAACGCACGCAGCCGCGCCTGCTCGCCATCAACCTCTCTCTCGCAACCCGCTCGGCGGGGCCAGCCTCTCCGCGCTGTGCGGCGGGCTGAATCACACACACACGCACACACACACACATGCAGCCGCGCCTGCTTGCCCCCAACCTCTTGCGCAACCCGCTCGACAAGGCCAGCCTCTCCGCGCTGTGCGGCGGGCTGCACCACGCACGCACACACACACGCACACATACACACACACACACACACACGCACGCACATGCGCATACGCACGCAGCCGCGCCTGCTCGCCCTCAACCTCTCTCGCAACTCGCTCGGCGGTGACGGCCTCTCCGCGCTGTGCGGCGGGCTGGACCACACACACACGCACACGCACACACACAGCCGCGCCTGCTCGCCCTCAGCCTCTCACGCAACCCGCTCGGCTGGGCCGGCCGGTCCTCGCTGTGCGGTGGGCTGCACCACGCACGCACACACACACACACACACACACGCACGCACATGCGCACACGCACGCAGCCGCGCCTGCTCGCCCTCAACCTCTCTCTCGCAACCCGCTCGGCGGGGCCGGCCTCTCCGTGCTGTGCAACGGGTTGCACCACACACACACACAGACACACGCACACACACATGCACACACGCACGCACACATACGCACACACACGCACACACACGCAGCCGTGCCTGCTCGCCCTCAACCCTGGCGCAACCCGCTCGACCGGTCCTCACTGTGCTGCACAACACACACACACACACACACGCAGCCGCGCCTGCTCGTCCTCAACCTCTCTCGCAACCCGCTCGGCGGGGCCGACCGGTCCTCGCTGTGCGGCGGGCTGCACCACGCATACACACGCACACACACACGCACACACATGCACACACACACACACACACACATGCACGCACACGCACGCAGCCGCGCCTGCTTGCCCTCAACCTCTCGCGCAACCCGCTCGGCGGTGACGGCCTCTCCGCGCTGTGTGTCGGGCTGGACCACACACACACGCACACGCACACGCACACACACAGCCGCGCCTGCTCGCCCTCAGCCTCTCGCGCAACCCGCTCGGCGGGGCCGGCCGGTCCTCGCTGTGCGGCGGGCTGCACCACGCACTCACACACACACACACACACAATATACACACGCATGCACACATGCGCACACACACGCAGCCGCGCCTGCTCGCCCTCAACCTCTCGCGCAACCCGCTCGGCCGGTCCTCTCTGGCTGCACACACACGCGCACACACACACACACACACACACACATGCAGCCGCGCCTGCTTGCCCTCAACCTCTTGTGCAACCCGCTCGGCGGGGCCAGCCTCTCCGCGTTGTGCGGCGGGCTGCACCACGCACGCACACACACACACACACACACTCACGCAGCCACGCCTGCTCGCCCTCAACCTCTCTCTCGCAACCCGCTCTGCGGGGCCAGCCTCTCCGCGCTGTGCGGCGGGCTAGACCACACACACGCACACACACACTCACACACACACATACTCTCACACACACACACGCACACACATGCGCACACGCACGCAAACGTGCCTGCTCGCCCTCAAGCTCTCTCTCGCAACCCGCTCGGCGGGGCCGGCCTCTCTGTGCTGTGCAACGGGTTGCACCACACACACACACACACACACACACAGACACACACACATGCACACACGCATGCACACACACGCACACACACGCAGCCGCGCCTGCTCGCCCTCAACCCTGGCGCAACCCGCTCGGCCGGTCCTCACTGTGCTGCACAACACACACACACACACACGCGCGCACACACACACACGCAGCCGCGTCTCCTCGCCCTCAACCTCTCGCGCAACCCGCTCGGCGGTGCCGGCCGGTCCTCGCTGTGCGGCGGGCTGCACCACGCACGCACGCACACACACACAATATTCACACACACATGCACACATGTGCACACACACGCAGCCGCGCCTGCTCGCCCTCAACCTCTCTCTCGCAACCCGCTCGGCGGGGCCGGCCTCTCCGCGCTGTGCGGCGGGCTGCACCACACACACACACACACACACACACACGAACACACGCACGCACGCACACGCACGCACGCACACGCACGCAGCCGCGCCTGCTCGCCCTCAACCTCTCTCGCAACCCGCTCGGCGGAGCCGGCCTCTCCGCGCTGTGCAACGGGCTGGACCACGCGAGCGCGCTCATGGTGCTCAACCTTGCCGCGACAGAGCTCACGGCCGTGGACGTGCCGGCGCTGAAGCGACTCGCGGGCGTGCTGCTGCGGCGGCAAAACATAGACCAGGTGTGTGGAGGGTAGGGTGGGTATATGCCAGGGGGGGGTGCTTAGGGGGCGGAAGATGGGGAGCCCCATCTTGGGGCTAGTGCCGGCGCTCAAGCGACTCGCTGGCGTGTTGCTGCGGCGGCACAACATAGACCAGGTGTGTGTGGAGGGTAGGGTTGGTAGTGGAGGGGGGCGTTCTGGTCTCGTGGTGGTCAACCAGCTTGCCGCAACAGAGCTCACGGCGGCGGACGTACCGGCGCTCAAGCGACTCGCTGGCGTGCTGCTGCGGCGGCACAACATAGACCAGGTGTGTGTGGAGGGTAGGGTGGGTATGCCAGGGGGGAGGGGGCTTAGGGGGGGGAAGATGTAGATCCCCATCGCGGGGTTCGTGCCGGCGCCCGAGCGAATCGCGGGCGTGCTGCTCCGGCGGCACAACATCGACCAGGTGTGTGACTAGCCTGGCTAGTCCGAAACCATAACTGGAAACACAAAGGCCTGTCAGGGCCCTGCCGTACCCCCTCTGTACTGGTCAGTGGACAGATTCAATGAGGCGGATGTCGAGGCTGGCTGGTTCCAACATGCGGCACCCTTCATGCCATTGAGGGACTTTGGGGGGGATGTGACGGGAGTGGTCCCCCAGGGGGTTCTCCCACTCCAAGTAAATAACGGTCACACCCTAGCAGCCGTGTGTTCCGTTACAGGGGAGATGTGAGTTGCGTTTCCTGCTGATTTGCCCGTCGGGGGGACAGGTGGGGGAGACTGGGGTAGGAACCCTCCCCCGACTGTGCCAGCAGAGCTGACATGCCGCCGCGCACCAATTTGCGCCAGCCCTAAATCAAAACGAGCGAGTGTCGGAAGCGTGGGGACAGCTGGGATCAGGAAACAAAACTCCCCCCCGACTGCCCCCGCAACCACTCGGACGGGCTGCAGCGGATGAACACACACACCCCTGACCACACAGGTCGACCTTGACGCCAACTTCTTCGGCGACGTCGGTGCAGCAGCCTTCATCCCGTTCCTCGCAGAGGCAAAGTACATGCGCAAGTTCCGGGTCACGGGGCGCGGCATGTCGCGCGCGGTTGGCGGCGCGATTGCCGAGATCCTCAAGGACAACCACCCGAAGAAGGGGGGCAAGAAGAAGAAGGGGGCGGGCAAGAAGCAGTAGGGGCCGTGCCCCCCCCAATGCGTTGTAAGCGGGCGGCGCGCCGGTCGTGATCGGATTGATTTACCATCGGGGGCCTCACGTCTACATGACTAACAGACACTACAAATGTCGGGTGCACACTCGGTGCACACACGAACACACACACACGCCACAGGCTATGGACGTTGGCCGCGGCCGGGGCGCGCGGCTTCATTATAAGCTGGCGCGCAGGCAGGCGCGCGTCCCTCATTCGCAGCGAGATGTCCATTTAGACCGACTTTGCTGCGATGGCAACGAGGCGGTCGGGGTCGACGAGCCTGTGCTGCAGGTGGTCGTGCATCTCGTAGCTCCAGTACCACTGGCGCCCAATGACCTTGACTGTCAGACCGGGCTTCTCGGTCTGCTGGTCCATGCTGTAGATGAGCGTGAGCGAGGGGATGCCGATGAGCAGCACGATGAGCGTGGGGAAGACGGTCCAAATGACCTCGAGCGTCGTGTGGTGCAGCAGCTTCTCGGGGATGGCCTGCTTCGTGTAGTGGAACTTGGTGGCAAACTGCCACACCAGGTACAGCACCAGCACGGTGACGGTGATGCAGAAGAACATGACGTCGTGGTGCAGGTCGACCGCGGCCTGCCCCTGGGACGTCGCCATGTCCTGGAAGCTCCACTGCCAGGGCGTGGGCGAGTCAGCAGCGGCAGGCGCAGACACCGCCAGCGCGACGGCGGCCATCAGCGCGGCCACGGCCTTGGCGATGCGGTTGAAGAAGCTGGGCGCGGCCTCCTGGGCGGCCGCGACAGTCGCGACCGGCGCGGCGGACGACGAGAACATCTTGGAAGTCGCGAAGCTCATCGCGCGCGTGGACCGCGCAGCGAGGCCGCCGAGGCCGCCGAGGCCGCCTGCGAGAGAACGGCGCACGTATGCAACGGCATGTACATACTGCATGGGTGTGCATGGACCTCGCATGCTGGCGCGCGCGCATGGACCCTAAAATCGCTCCATCTCCCCAACCCTGGCCAGCCACATCACGGGCATGATGCTACGCCCCCTACGTGGTGGCCAAAGATAAGCCTGGACCCAGGGCCTGTCAAGATGTATGTCCGAGACCTCCTCGCCCCTATCGTGCTAGCGGTCAACCACGCCTGCCTGCCACGCACCAGTGCCGATGTGCGCCTTCTTGGCAGCCATCGCCTCGGCCTCGGCCGCGCTGAACTGCGCGACCTGAGAGAGTGGGGAGCGCGAGCATGCATGCATCAGCCCAGGACGTGGCGTCACGCGTCACGCAGCCACCACCACCCCACGCATGCCCCGCTCATCATCGTACCTTGCTCGCCGCGGCAGCGAACTCCTGCGGGGGGGACGTGAGAGAGAGTGGGAGTCATAGTTGTTAGCTTGATGCTGAGCTCGATTCGCTTGCGTACTCAAACCCTGCCCCCGCTGAGCCTGCATGCTCACCTGAGACTCAGCAGCGACACCAGCGGTGGCGCGGGAGGAGAAGAGAGCGCCGTTGGCGAGCAGCTTGTTGCATGACTGGCCCTCTGCGGCAGTTCCCTGCGAATCGCAGCAGCCACGCAACGCATGTCAGTGTGTGCACAATGACTTACGAACACGCCCAGCACCGCCGATCTACGCGCGCGAAGCCCGCACCAGGAAGCGAAGGCCCAGCGGCAGCGTCTGGCGAAGGGCCATAATGTCCTCCTCTCGCGGAAACTCGCCGACCGATGCGCGGTGCCACAACCACGACGGTGATGCTCTCTGGGCCGGGGATGTCGTGAAACTCCCCACACCACACGCTTCAACACCAACACCTGACCTGACCTGCACTCCCGGGTGCTAGTGTGAAGTGGGATGCAGGGTGCAGTTTGGGAGCGGGGAGGGGGGGGGGGGGGGAGGGGAGGGAGCCCCTGGGGAGCACGGCCACGCACGTGAGCATGTCCGCACGCCGCTCGCGCGCTGCTCCGAGCAGAGTCTGCACAGGCATGCACACGTGTACGCGGGCAAGGCTCGGAGCTTCGAGAAGCCCATGGAGCACGATATTACATCATGTGGCTCAGGCGCAAGGGGCAACAGGAGGGGGCCCTGGGCCCCCCAGGGCCGCCGCGGCGCGCCGCCTCGTCTCGTTCATCAAGCCTGCAACGTGCCCGCGCCCTCCCCTAATCTCCCGGTCCCTCCCCCAACCAACACCAGCCACTCACTACCACTAGGCTATAGCTGCAAGCACGGACGACCACGGCGGGCCCTATTTCATCACCGCGCTCATTCCAGGATCCCGATGATGCCCGACTGCGGAACGAAATCCATTTCCTCGCCGTCCACGTGCGCCCCCGCCGTCCCCTTACGGTGATACATGATGGTTGTGCCAGCGGCGAGGTCCATGCTGACCTTGTCTCCCAGGGCGACGACCTGTGGGCGGGTGTGCGCGTGTGGAGCGCGCGTGGAGCGCGGCCGGCCGGGCGGGCGGTCGTGCCGGGCGTGCGTGCGTTGGAGCAGCTCAAGCATGCACATACCACGCACACACACCGGAGTCTGACACGGCCGTGCAGACCCGGCGGCGACACCGCCGCGGGCATGCCCCCCCCCCCCCCCCCATGTCCCTCCCCCCCCTCCCTCTAATGTGCAGGAGACCTGGGCCAGGCAACCTTGTGCGTGCGATGCCCACGGCAAGTATCAGAGCCTGCGCGCGCGCCAACCAACCCTGGCGCCTCCCCCCTCCGTTGGCCATGCGGACACAGCTCTCGCTCACGCACCATGCCAAAATGAGCTTCGCCCGCCACCTTTCGCGGCGCCGAGATCATCATTCCGGTGGGTGTCACCTGTGTGGGCAGGGGGGGGGAGGGGGGGGGGCACATGCCATGGCATACGGAAAGGATGCCATGGATGGTGCGTGCGCAGCACCACACCCCCAACCCCCGGCACGCGAGCCCTGACTGCCCTCTCCCTCATCGCAAGCGCCACCCACCTCGACCTCCTTCACGGGCTTCACGAGGATGCGGTCGCGCCGAATCGTGAGCTGCAGGAGATGAATGCATGCATGGGTGTATGGGGGTGTGCTCAGGAGCTGGCAACAAGGCCAGTTCCTTGGACCGCGTGGCTCATGCATGCCACCACCAGCCGATGTGCGCCAGTATGCACCAAGCTACGGGCGCTCATGCATGCAGGCCAGAACCCAGCGAGCTGCATGGGACGACACAAGGGGTGCATGAGCGTGCATGGTCACGTTCAGGCCCACCCAGCGCACATGGTGAGTGCCCGCACCTTGTCTGAGACCGTCGCCGACGCCCGTGTGGAACTCCGTGCAGGGGCTACTGCTGCATGCACGGGAGCTGCGTGCGCAGGAGCGTGGTGAGGAAGGGAGTGTGTGTGCTCCATGCACTTGCATGCATGCAAACGCACCTGGCACCGCCTTGGCCGCCGATGGCATCGCCACCGCGAAGACGGGGACGGAAAACCGCGCGCAGGGACGGTTTACCGCGTGCATGGTGACTACACGTGCACGTGGAATGACACGGCAATGGTGTCCCTGGCAACCAAAGCAATCCACACATCCTATCGTGCTACGCGTGTGGCTCAGGCTCATCATCACCTCGAAGCATACAGCGGGCACCATGATTTATTGTGTCTCCAATTGCAGTCTAGGACCCCGGTCGGGGCCCCAGCTGGTGCCCCAGGCGCTATCTGCGCACACCTTGCGCAGTAGCTCAGGGGCTGGCCCCTCCCGCCGCGTGTGCGCCCGCGCGATGGAGAAGTACATGGTTGAAAAGCTCACCGACGCGTCCTCGACGTTCAGGGAGATGCAGATGCGTATGGCGGACCCCGACGTGGCGGCAGACCCCGCGGAGTTCCAGCGCGTCGCCAAGGCGGCCTCGGACCTGGAGCCCACCAGCAATGCGTTCGCCCAGCACCAAGAACTAGAGAAGCAGATACAGGACGCGAGGGCATACCTGAAGGTACACAGGGAAGGCGCATGCACGCCATGCGCTCATGCGCTGCATGGGGCGATGGTGCATGCATGCTGGGCACGTGAAGCCGTGTCGCTGACAGCTGCGCGTGCCGCACGCGTATGTTCGCTTCCCCAGGAGGTGCAGGACGACTACGAGATGGCGGAGTTTGCGCGGCAGGAGATTGGGGAGCTGGAGGCGCAGCAGGCAGAGCTGGAGGCGCTGCTCAAGACGCTGCTACTGCCAAAGGACGCGGTGGGTGGCGTGCCGTGGGGCGCTGGACGTTTACGGCGGTGGAAGTGGTGGTGGGGGAGCGTGCTGTGGTGCGCTGGGCGTGTGTGGAGGTGGCGGCGTTTGCCGTGGGGCGCTGGGCGTGTGTGGCGGTGGTGGGGCGGCGAAGGGGCGAGCCGTGGGGGCGCTGCGCGTGTGTGGAGGTGGGGGTGGGGGGCCATTGAGAGTGCTGTGGTGCGCTGGGCGTGTTTGGAGGTGGTGGCGCGTGCCGTGGGGGCGCTGGGCGTGTGTGGCGGTGGTGGTGGTGGGGATAGAGCGCGCCGTAGTGCGCTGGTTGTGGTGGTGGTAGAGGGGTGGGGGTGGCGGTGGAGGTGACGGGACGTGTGTGGCGGTGGTGGTGGCGGTGGTGGTGGCGATGGCGGGGTTAGTGGTGGGGGGGGGCGGGTGCCGTGGTGCACTGGGTTTGTGCGGCGGTGGTGGTGGCGTGCCGTGGGGGCGCTGCACGCGTGTCGCGGCGGTGGTGGTGGCGGTGGTGGCGGTGGTGGTGGTGGTGGCGGTGGGGTGGGGGTGGGGGTGGGGTGGTGGGGTGGTGGGGGTGGTGGGGGTGGGCGGTGGTGGCAGTGGTGGTGGGGTGGCGGTGGGGTGGGGTGTGTGTGGGTGGGGGAGGGGCGATGGTGGTGATGGAGCGTGCCGTGGTGCGCTGGGGGTGGTGGGTCGGTGGTCGTGCCTTGCCGTGGTGCGCTGCACGTGTGTTGCGGTGGTGGTGGTGGTGGTGGTGCGTGCTTTGGGGTGCTTGGCGTGTGTGGCGGTGGTGGGGCAGTGTGTGTGTGTGGGGTGGGGGTGGAGGTGAAGGGTGGGGTGGGGGGGCGATGGGGGCGTGCCGTGACGCACTGGATGTGTGTGCAGGTGTGGGTGGGGGGGGTGAAGGGCGCTGGGCGTGTGTTTGTGTGGTGGTCGTGGGGGGGGGGGGACCGTGGTGCGCTGGACTTGTGCGGTGGTGGTGGCGGTGGAATTGTGCTTGTGGTGGTGGTGGTGGTGGAGGGAGCCGGGTGGCCGGGTGGGCCGTTCTGTGCTGTATGGTGCGGCATGCATGCATGCACCGCCCTGCACACGTAAACCAAACCACAAGCCACAAACGACAAACCCTGAACCACAAACAACAGATGGACGACAAGAACATCATGCTTGAAGTCCGCGCGGGCGCGGGCGGCGACGAGGCCGGGATCTGGGCGGGTGACCTGTACCGCATGTACCTCAAGTGGGTGTTGCGCTGTGGTGTTGCGGTGTTGCGGTGTTGCAGGTTGCTGCACTGGCACACACCCCGCGCACACGGCGTATGCCGGCTCCCACCCACACATTGCGTCCCACCTGTGCGTGCGTGTGGCTGGACGGGCGGCCTGTACTGCATGTACCTCAAGTGGGTGTTGCGCTGTGGTGTTGCGGTGTTGCGGTGTTGCAGGTTGCTGCACTGGCACACACCCCGCGCACACGGCGTATGCCGGCTCCCACCCACACATTGCGTCCCACCTGTGCGTGCGTGTGGCTGGACGGGCGGCCTGTACTGCATGTACCTCAAGTGGGTGTTGCGCTGTGGTGTTGCGGTGTTGCGGTGTTGCAGGTTGCTGCACTGGCACACACCCCGCACACACGGCGTATGCCGGCTCCCACCCACACATTGCGTCCCACCTGTGCGTGCGTGTGGCTGGACGGGCGGCCTGTACTGCATGTACCTCAAGTGGGTGTTGCGCTGTGGTGTTGCGGTGTTGCGGTGTTGCAGGTTGCTGCACTGGCACACACCCCGCGCACACGGCGTATGCCGGCTCCCACCCACACATTGCGTCCCACCTGTGCGTGCGTGTGGCTGGACGGGCGGCCTGTACTGCATGTACCTCAAGTGGGTGTTGCGCTGTGGTGTTGCGGTGTTGTGGTGTTGCAGGTTGCTGCACTGGCACACACCCCGCACACACGGCGTATGCCGGCTCCCACCCACACATTGCGTCCCACCTGTGCGTGCGTGTGGCTGGACGGGCGGCCTGTACTGCATGTACCTCAAGTGGGTGTTGCGCTGTGGTGTTGCGGTGTTGCAGGTTGTTGTGCCGCTGCACACACACACACACACCACACACATCGCGCATGCCGGCACACACCCACACTGCTCCCCACCTGTGCGTGTGGCTGTGGCCTGTACCGCATGTACCTCGAGTGGGTGTTGCGCTGTGGAATTGCGGGTTGTTGCAGTGCAGGGCAGCAGCAGCTGACCGTCTCATCTCCTTGCCCCTTTATCCTGCGCGCACACACACACCGACCGCCCGACCGCCCAACCGCCGCTGCGCGCAGGTTTGCACAAAAAGAGGGCTGGAAGGTGGTGCTCCTGAGCTCAACAGAGGCGGAGACGGGGGGCTACAAGGAAGTCATCGCGCAGGTGGGTTTTAAAACATAATTTGGGGATGGTTCAGGGTGTAGGGTTCAAGGTTCAGGGTCACTTGTTGAAGTGTGCTTCAAAGCCCCACATAGGGTTAAGGGTTGAGGGTTCAAGGGCCTCCCACAGACGCGGAGACGGGGGGCTACAAGGAAGTCATCGCGCAGGTGGGGTTGAATACACGAGGTTAAAACCTGAAACTCGGGTTTAGGGTTTAGGGTTAAGGGTCTAAGGTTGCTTGGATCCCCGCATGAGGTGAGGCTAGGGTAAAGGTTCAGGGTGTAAGGGCCTCCCACAGAGGCAGAGACGGGGGGGGGGGTACACGGAAGTCATCGCGCAGGTGGGTGGAGGGTGGATGGGTTCAAGTGTTTGGGCGATGCTGTGTGCTCCGAGACTCCTCCGGGGACTTCTCAAGTGGGGGGTGGGTGCCCCCCTCCACACACACACGCATGCACACGGTCGCACACTCACTTACACATGGTCGCACGTACACTCCACACAACACATTCCACCACACACACACACACACATGCACACGCAGATCATCGGAGATGCAGTCTACTCCAAGCTCAAGTGGGAGGCGGGTGTGACACACACACACACTCTCACCAACACCCCACGCACACAAACACACACACACACAAACACACACACACACACACACACACATGCGCACGCAGATCATTGGCGATGCAGTCTTCTCCAAGCTCAAGTGGGTGACGGGTGTGGCACACACACACACACACACACACTCTCACCAACACCCCCCCACACACACACACAAACACGCACACACACACACACACACATACACATGCACACGCAGATCATTGGCGATGCAGTCTTCTCCAAGCTCAAGTGGGGAGGCAGGTGTGACACACACACACACACACACTCACACACACACACACACACACACACACATACAAACACACACACACACACAGATCATTGGCGATGCAGTGTATTCCAAGTTCAAGTGGGAGGCGTGTGACACACACACACTCTCACCAACACCCCACACACACCAACACACACACACACACACACACGCACGCGCAGATCATCGGAGATGCAGTCTACTCCAAGCTCAAGTGGGAGGCGGATTTGTCACACACCCACACACACACACACACACTCACACACTCACACACTCACATTCACACACACACTCATATACACACACACACTACCCTCCTCCCCCTACACACACACACACACACGCACGCGCAGATCATCGGAGATGCAGTCTACTCCAAGCTCAAGTGGGAGGCGGATGTGTCACACACACACACACACACACACACACACACACACACACACACACACACACTCATATACACACACACACTACCCTCCTCCCCCTACACACACACACACACACGCACGCGCAGATCATCGGAGATGCAGTCTACTCCAAGCTCAAGTGGGAGGCGGGCGTGCACCGCGTTCAGCGCGTGCCGGCGACCGAGTCTGCCGGGCGCGTGCACACGAGCACGGCGACCATTTGCATCATGCCGGAGGTGTGTGTGTGTGTGTGTGTGTGTCTGTGTGTGTCTGTGTGTGTGTGTATGTGCGCGCACATGCGTGCATGTTGGGGGGGGGGGCGAGTCTGCCGGGCGCGTGCACACAAGCACGGCGACCAGTTACATCATGCCGGATGTGTGTGTGTGTGTGTGTGTGCATGGTGGGGGGGGGGCGACCGAGTCTGCCGGGCACGTGCACACAAGCACGGCGACCATTTGCATAATGCCAGAGGTGTGTGTGTGTGCATGTGCGTGTGTGTGTGTGTGTGTCACACACAGGGAGAGTAATGTGTTACATGTGCCACCGCTAAGGCATCCTGCATCACACACACACACACACACGCAGAGAGAGAGATACCTTGATACGGAGAGAGAGGGGCATTCATGTTTATAGATGCCACCGCTGGGGCATTCTGGACCACACACACACACACACACACACGCACACACACACACACATGCACATGCACACGCACGCACACACGCACACGCACACACACACACGCACACACACACACACACACACACTCCCTTCCTCACCCACCCACCACACCAGGTGGAGGATGTGACCCTCAACATGAACGTCGTTAACGTCAGGCTCTACACAAACACACACCCCTGCACACACACACACAAACACACACACGCACGCGCACACACGCACACACACACACACCCTTCCCCATCCCTCAAACACACAGGTTGAGGACCTCAACGTGACCCTTGACATGGACCTCAACGTGACCCTCGACATGGACCACAACGTGACCCTCGACATGGACACACACACAACACCATCCCTGCCCCCCCACGCACACACGCGCACAAACACACACACACACTCACAAACACGCACGCACGCGCACAGGTTGGGGACGTTGACGTGACGCTCAACATGAACGATTTCGACGTCAAGTTTGCTCTTCACAAACACACAGCCCTGCACACATACACACACACTTATGTGCATGCACGCATGCACGCACACACCCTCCCCCCCCCAACACACACACACACACACACACGCGCACAGGTTGAGGACGTTGACGTGACGCTCAACATGAACGATTTCGACGTCAAGTTTGCTCTTCACAAACACACAGCCCTGCACACATACACACACACACCCCAAAAGACACACACACACACACACACACACGCGCACAGGTTGAGGACGTCGACGTGACGCTCAACATGAACGACGTCGACGTAAAGTTTGCGCGCTCATCGGGAGCCGGCGGCCAGAACGTCAACAAGGTCGAGTCGGCGGTGGACCTGTTCCACAAGCCGTCCGGAATCCGGTGGGTGGAGTGACGGGTGGTGGTGCTGCTGCTGCTGCAGAAGCTGTTGCTGTCGCTGCTGTCGCTGCTACCGCCGCTGCTGATGTCGCTGCTGCTTCTGCTGTCGCCGCTGCTGCTGCTGCCGCTGCTGCCGCCGCTGCCGCTGTCGCTGTCGCTGCTGCGGCTGCTGCTGCTGCTGCCGCTGCTTCTTCTGCTGCTGCTGCTGCTGCTGACCATCATGACCACCACCCGCTCCTCCCTCCCCCCTCTCCCTCCCAGCGTCTTCTGCCAAGGAGACCGCATGCAGGCAGAGAACCGCGAGCGCGCGTTCCAGGTCATCTGCCGACACACACACACACACACACACACACACACACACACACACACACTAGTGCCACACCAGGCAAAGATATCTGCCGACACACACACACACACACACACACACACACAAACACACAGCGTGTTCTGCCAAGAGGATCGCACGCAGGCGAAGAAGCGCGAGCGCGCGTTCATATCATCTGTTGGCACATACACACACACACACACACACACTAGTACCACACCAGACGAAGATCTCTGCTGACGCGCGCACACACACACAGCGTCTTCTGCCAAGAGGACCGCACGCAAGCGAAGAACCGCGAGCGCGCATTCCAGATCCTGCGCGCAAAACTGTTCGACCTGGAGCTCCAAAAGCAGCAGGACGAGATTTACGCGGCGCGGAAGAGCCAGGTGCGTTTATGGGTGAAAAGGTCGGTTGAGGATGTTGGGTTTAGGGTTTGGGTCTAGGGTCTACGGTCTACTGTCTTGGGTCAAGACCAAGGTTTGAGGTCAAGGGACAGCGGGGCTGAGGGGAAAGCTGTTCGACCTGGAGCTGCAAAAGCAGCAGGATGAGATCTACGCGGCACGAAAGAGCCAGGTGCGGCTTCTCTCTCTAGGTTTATGGGTTTGGTTCTAAGGTTTAGGGTTTGGGTCAAGGGTCTCCTGCATACACCCGCGCGGGCGAACGCTTCGAGAGGATCACGACTTGAAACTTAAAGCACGCACATACACACGCACACGCACATGCAGACACACACACACACACATGCACACACACACGCAGGTCGGCACGGGCGACCGCTCCGACAGGATGTGCACACATATACACACACACACACACATGCACACGCACACACATGCATGCATGCATGCATGCACACACAAACACATACACACACACATGCATACACACACACACACACACACTCACACATGCAGGTCGGCACGGGCGACCACGCCGAGAAGATCAGCACACACACACACAGACACATGCACACACACGCACACACATGCATGCACACATGGATGCACACACGCACACACACACACACACACGCGCGTGCAGGTCGGCACAGGAGACCGCTCCCGACAGGATCGACACACACACACACACACATGCACAAACACAAACACGCACACACACTCTCACACACGCAGGTCGGCACGGGCGACCGCTCCGGCAGGATCAACACACACACACACACACATGCACATGCACACATACACACACACACACACACACACACACACACACACACACACACACGCAGGTCGGCACGGGAGACCGCTCCGAGAAGATCAAGACCTACAACTACAAGGACGCACGCATGAGCGAGCACCGCCTCAAGCTCAACTACGACCTCAACAAGGTGTGTGTGTGTGTGTGTATGTGTGTGCGTGTATGTTGTGGGCAGGGGGGCGCACACGGCAAGGGCGTGCGTGAATGTGCATGCGCGTGCACACACAGGCACGCACGCACAGGCACACGCACGCGCGCACGCACACCACACGCGCGCACACTCTTGTGTACACACGCACACGTGCACACACTCACACATAAAACACACACGTGTGCGCGCATACACACACACACACTATTCTTCACACGCGTGCATGCACACACACACACACACACACACGTGCACACACTCACACACAAACACCCGCATGCAAACACACACAGGTCATGGACGGCGACATCGGCCCGTGCATCGAGGCGCTCATCGCGGCCGACCAGCAGGAGCGGCTCAAGGACCTGGCGGACAAGATGGTGGTGGCATGAGGATGCTGATGCTACAGGACTTCAGGGACACCTTTACGTATACGACCGTGCTCGGCGCATAGATAGATTTGAGGGGCGTAGCCGGCTCGTGTGACCCGTATGGCGGTTGTGTAAGTGCTGCCGGTGGTCGATTACAACGGCGCACTTTTTGTTGCGTGAGCTGGTGGAGCAAGGGGAGGGGGGGTGCCCACCTCCAGTATCGCCTGAGCAGTAGAGAGAAAAGGGCGAGGAAGCTAGTGTAAGCTGCTCTGCGCTGAGGCACGAGGCCACGAGTGCGCCAGCTCTCTCGGGAGTGCAGCGTGGAATGCAAGGCGAGACTACCCATACTTCCGCCGCCATGCCTACTGCATCGTGCCTCTATGCCATCAGGAGGATGGAGGCTCGCACATTGCATCAGGCTGCCAACACAATGGAGAAGATGTACACAGCACGGCACAACGCTTTGGCGCGACAGGCGCTGAGGTGCATTCAGGAGGGCAGCAAGGGGGGCTGCATTGTATCGGCAGACGTGGGAAGGCAAGAACTCTGCGACACAGACAGGGTACCGTGGACTGCATGCAACCATGTGCCAAAATGGCTGCTGCCGCGTCCGCGCGGTGTGACAGAGGCAGTTGATACCGTCCAGATTCGGAAGCTGAAACCAGATGAGCTCCTGGCCTGCCAAAATAACACTGCAACTGCAGAGGGACCCGGTCAAGTTTACATCGTGGAGATCAAGATCTGCTTAGACACGCGCCACACCGAACAACTTCAAACACGCGCGCCCACAACACATTTTTTTTTTTTAATGGTATTACATCGAAGCAACACCTTATGCCGCCGCCTAGGCTACAGCAACACGGGGGGACCTAAGAACAGGGAAAATTGTATTGGTATTTTTGGTAAGCTAAAAAAACCAGAAACCGGTGAGGGATCCAGGAACCGAACCTGAGACCTCCAGGTTCGCAGATAATATCGTTAACCACTAGCCCAAAGGTGGAACCAACCCACCCCTACTGGCCTCACCAACATGCTGATTAACCACAACCATACGGTGACGACTATATCAATCCTGGTGGGCGTCACCGGCACCATCTACACAGAACACACACTCCAAGCACTAACCAGGCTGGGGGCCACACACGAACAGGCTAGGCCTGCTGCCAGAAACTGCACACGACAGCGATCAACCAGCTCCACAGCATCATAGGCACACGAAGACAGCTTGGGCCAGCCGACACAACCACGACCGAACCCCCCCCCTGATCCATAGCTAGCTGGCGCCTGTGTAGTGGCGGGGGGGGGGGTGCGGGGGGGGGAGGAGGGCAACTTCCTTGTTTCTGTTTGTTTCCCTGGTAGGCTGGCGCGCTGCGTGGCCTTGCGGGCTCTATTAGTAGAGCTCCCCTAGACGTGTAGTCTAGGCCTTAAATCACGCCCCGGGGTCCTCCGGGCGCGTACGTGTAAAACCTGTAAAACCTGCATCGTGCCCAGGTCACCTATAGGCATTGGCCTGGTAATTCGCCCTCTGGCACCCGTCTAGCTTCATGCCACCCTTGTCGTAGGCTTCTTTCGCATGTCGCATAGGCACGTCAGCGCGGCCGACCTCGCGTAGTCGCTGCCAGATGCGATTTAGGCGGCTGCGGGGGGCTGCGGGGTCTGGCAGCGGCTGGTGCAAGGCGGTGGTGCGTGTGGCAGCTGAAGAGGTGGCGGCAGGGCCTAAGGCAGCTGTGGCTGCAGTGCCTGCATCAGAAGGCAGCTGCGGCGCCGGGGTTGCCAGAGGCCGCTGCTGCTGCGCCTGCGGCAGTGCCTTTGTACCAGGCAGTGCCTGGTACTACTACTACAGCAGCGTCGTGCGCGGCCAGCATCCTCCTGGCCACGTGCCGCCCCTGCTACTGACCCACCCAACATGGCATTGAGGCTGTGTTTTGGCAAGTGTACCGCCCATGTTGGCACATCAGCTGGATCGGCCGATGCCCAGCCTGTGCATCTCCCGCAGCATGCCAGCGCTCGCTCCGGCAGTGGCGACGGCGGTGCGGATCTTGGCGTTGGTGGAGCTGAGCTTCTGCAGTGCTCTTGCTGCATTGTTCTGAACTCCAGCTGGAGAGTCAGGCCCCAGCAGCTCCACCAGCAGAGGGATGGCACCGGCAGCAGCGATGGTTACCGAAATCTCAGCGTGCGCAGCGAGGCACGACAGTGCTCCCGCTGCCCTGCGCTGCGTCGTCGTTGCAGCGTCATGCCCAGCAGCTGCACCAGTGGAGGGATGGCACCAACTGCAGCAATGGTGACCTTGTTGTCAGCACTCAAAGCGAGGCTCATCAGTGCTCCTACTGCGAACTCCTGCGCCCGAGAGCCAGGCCGCAGCAGCTGCACCAGTAGTGGTATGGCACCAGCTGCAGCAATTGTGACCAGATTTTCATAATTCACAGAGAGGTTCATCACCGCTCTAGCTGCCCTGATCTGCGTCAGCTCCGCAGAGCCAGCCCCGAGCAGCTGCACCAGTGGTGGTATGGCACCATCTGCTACGATCTTGGCCTTGTTGTCAGCATTCGTAAAAAGGTTCATCAGTGCTCCTGCTGCCTCATACTGCACGTCTGCTGCAGAGCCAGCCCCAACCAGCTGCACCAGTGCTGGAATTGCACCAGCTGCAGCAATAGTGGCCTTGTTATCATCATTCAAAGCGAGGCTCATCAGCACCCCCGCTGCGCTCTTCTGCACGCCAGGTGGAGAACCAGTCCCCAGAAGCTGCACCAGTGACGGGATGGCGCCGGCTGCGGCAATGGTGACCTGGTTGTCATCATTCACAGCGAGGCTCATTAGTGCTCCAAGCGCATTCTTCAAGGCCACATCTGTAGAGCCAGCTCCCAGCAGCTGCACCAGTGGAGGGATGGCGCCGCACGCAGCGATCCTGACCTTGTTGGTGCCATTCATAGAGAGGTCCCAAAAAGCTGCTGCTGCATCGTGCTGCAAGCCAGCTGGGGATGCAGCATCCAGAAGCTGCACAGTGGAGGGACGGCACCGGCTGCGACAATGACGGTCTGGTTGTCTGGACCACGACACAGCGGGGCCAGTGTCACAAGTGCCAGTGCCTTTTCAGCTGGCCGTACGGCGGCGCCCAGCTTGCGCATCAGCGTCCTCAATTCGCGGCGGTTGAGCGGCGGCATCGTGTGCAACGTGACTGCATGCATGAGGCAGGCGGAGGTCACACGAGCCGTGAGCGGCGAGTGGTGCGCAGGTGTGAGAGAACACAGGGACTGCGTGCATGTGGCAGACGGAGGGCACATGCATCGTTGAGGCACGAGAAGTGCAGTCCATGGAGGGGTACATGGGGCGTGCAGGGTGCATGTGATCTGTGTACATGAAGGTGAAGGGGGCGCGCGCTGCGGCGCGGGCATGCAGCGACGACCCCATGCGGATCATGCATGGAGAGAGAGAGGTTCGTGTTGCAATGCTGGACAGGCTCTCTACGCTCAAGTATGGCCCTCTGCAGCTCCGAACAAACTTATCAGCTGGTCAGCTTGCGTGGCATGGCATGGCATGGGTTGCAGGGACAGGCGATCGTTTGATCTAGAGGGGGCTGCGATGCAGGGCATGCAGAGCATGCACCCCACTCACGTCCGCAGGGCTTGGCGTTCACGTAGTTGGCACGCGCTGTGCAGACGACGGCGACCCGTCACAGGGCGGAGGGCTGGTCGGAGGCGGAGATGAGCGCGATAGGAAGAGAAAAGGCGTCGGCCCAAGTGCGAGTGCACGCGACTAGGCGGCACAGGCGTGGCGTGGTTGGCAGGTTGAAGCGAGGCGTGTGATCGAGTTGGGGCCGTCGGCACCGGCTTTTGAAGGGCGGTGATGTGCCACACTTGAGGAGTGTGGGCCGCGTGGGTTATTCAGACCCTTTTAAAACACCTGGTAAGTACCACAACTTAATCAATATAGCTCCCCGATTCAATCCCTGCAGCCAGATAAATCAAGGGGCGGGTTCATGTGTGGAGGCGACACCCCACCCCGTACACCCCTTCAACTCCCCCCTGCAACACTCCCACTGATGTGCGGCACGATCGTGCAGGGTGGAATAGTGCAATGCGGAAAAATGGCCAAGAGCCGATCGTATGGTTGACACTGTTGGTGGGGGCACGAGCAGGTGCCTCAGGGCACGGTCGCTTTGCTGACGAGTGCCGCGTCGTGCCGAGCCACTGGGGGGTGAGCGTGCGCAACACGGCGTGGCATGGCCTTGCACATTTCAAAAATGAAGTGAGTGTATGCAGATTGAAGGATGCAGGCGTACACAGTCAGCAGTACACAGGGCGCTCTTGTTGACACGCGTTGCGCCGCACTCGCATGTGGCTGCCACAACCGCTCGCTGCCACCCGGCAGCCCAGCTTGAGCAGCTGCTCCGAGTGCGGCATCGGCGCGGGCGTCGCCTTGTACTCGCCAGACCTGGCATGCGCAGCAGCGCCACCTGCAGACACGGTGGCACTGTCCCCACGCGATGAGCCGTGCAGCTGCTGCAGTGGCGAGGAGGGCGTGGCAGCGACCGTGCCATCAACCGTGCCGCGCCGTGAGTGTGACTGTGATGATGAGGGCGAGAACCCCACCACCATCAACATGCGGGCACTACTGACGAACGCGCCAGGCCAAGAGCCAGCTGGCTCTTGGGAATCTGCCACTGCTGGGCACACGCCCCGCCGCGTGCGCGTGCACAGCCACCAATGCTGCCTCGGTAGTCAGGGAGCTGCCGAGCAGCTGCTCGAGACCGGACCCCGTCGACCGCCGCCCGGTCTAAAACCCTAAACCCTAAACCCTAAACCCTAAACCCTAAACCCTAAACCCTAAAACCCTTTAGGGTTTAGAAACCCTAAACCCTAAACACTAAAGCGGCTGCGCGCCGTCGCCACCACCACCGCCGGGCGCCGCCAGCAACGCACCGCCGTCGCCATCTTTGTCAGTTTATTTGAGCGCTGCGCACCGCCAGCATGCGTAGGGGTGGGAGGTGGGGCGCGGTTGGGGAGGGTGGGGGGATGTGGCCACGCACAGCCTGATGATGTTTTTTACAGTCGTGGGTGACGGGTTCGATTAACGGAGGCGCGTTCTCGTCGCCGAGCCCTGGACCCAGCAATGCGGCGCTGCTGGTGACGAGGATCTCCGTGCCGCTGACGAGCGGGGTAAAATACGACTGGTCCGGCTCCTGCTAGACTGCCCCTCGGTGGAACACTTCAGGAGCGGCTTGCCCGGCGCTGCCATGGCTTGGCGAGTAGCCGCGGCGCTGCCGCGGCCCGTGCTGGGAGACGGCCCTTATCCTCCCCCCATGCAGGACGCCATGCGGCACCGATCTCGACGAGTTGATCGACGAGCGGAGGAGCTGGCGCCCGTCAATGCATGCTGGACATTGGTCAAGATGGCTGCCCGTGGAGGCGGGCTACCATCACGGCTTCAGCGGTGGCGACCGCCGAGGCAACACAGAGTAAATCCGCTTCACCAATCGCAGCGTTCGTCACCGCGCTCATCCTCGGGGTCGCTCGTCTGCCGGTGACTGGCGTTGGAAGGTCTTCAGGCAGCCTCCATGACAACTCTGTCGTCCATGCACCCCTGGAGGGTGGGACCTGGCCATGCATGAGGCATGGGGCGCCGGCTGAGCCCCATGCAAACGAGAGCTGGACAGCCATGCACTGCCAGGCGGGGACCGTTCCAGTCAGCGCCAGTCGGCTCTGCCGGTTTGACTGGCCACAAGGCCACTACTGTGACCCTGAGGAAGGTCCTCTCCTATATGCTCCTTGCCAGACATGTCTCTCAGAGACCGCTGTTTGGGGTAGTCTAGCCGGCGGGAGCGGTAGTCTATCGGCCGGGAGCCGGCGGTACTCTAGTACTTCAGTGTGCTGGAGTATCGGCGGGTGTCTCTAGTAGAAGAGTAGCCTGCTTAGCTGGAAACCCCGTGTTACTGTTACTGGGTGACGCACCTACCGGCAGCGTATTCGACTACGGACGGGTGCCTGGCTACTAGTGGTGGGGGGCTAGTGGGTCGGGGCTGGACCTAAACAGGGCACTCGGCCCCCAGATCTGACTCCTCCCCATGGGGGCACGGCCGTGGGGTTCACAGGCCCGCGGGATCGCGCCCCCTAGACCTCCACCGCCTGAGTGGGTGAGTTACGGACGGCGGTGGTGGTGATGGATTGTGGTCGAAACAAATGCAGCGTGCTTGGGGCCTAGGTAAGGATCAAGTACACCTGCTGTTCCTGCTGCTGCTGCTGCTGCTGCGTTTACTGCTGCTTCTACTGCTTTTACTGCTGCTGATTTTACTGCTTCTTCTTCTGCTTCTGCTTCTTGGGAATTTCGGGCAGTTCAGGCAGTTCCGGCATTTCGAACATTTGCATTTTGGGCCACGTCAGCCGATACACACTAGTACTAATTAATAAATTCCCGCTGCTGCTACGGTGGTACCTCCAGGCGGATAAAACCCTTAACCCTAAACCCTAAACCCTAAACCCTAAACCCAGTCTGCCTGGAGGTCCAGGGGACACGATCCCGGGCTCGAAAATCCCGGCAGTGTACCCACGGCGAGGTGGCATGTACACTTCAAAACTGTGCAGCAGGGGAGCATGCTGTAACAGCCAGTTACGGCTTGCGTGACCATGCCAAGCACACGCCTACTACAGCGCGCGCTGAGGGCCACCCCCACCCCGAGCCGCATGGATTGGCTTGGATTGCAGGGGGGCTGTTTACCTCTTGTTGGGCGAACTGGCCAGCCCCATCGGCACGTCTGCTGTCTTCACACAGTGGGAGACGAAGAAGGGCGTGGACTGGAATGGGGGGAAGTTGCAAAGACTTTCGAGGGGCCAACGCGTCAAAAAAAACAGGCGGGCTCTTGCTGACCTGGTCATTGAATTGACGGGGGAGACGATAAGACTGACCGCGACGCCCGCTCTAGAGTCAGATCTCACTAGGTGCTGGCACATCTATGGGGACCTCCTCGTCGGCGGCAGGGACTCCACTCCTTCACATTGTTGCACAAAGCGTTTTAACGGCTACGTCAATACAGCAACAGAAACACACAGCATGCAGCAGCAGCAGCAGCAGCGTCACACTTACTGACTGCGTCGGCTACAGCCGCACGCACAGCCGCACGCCCTCGCTCAGCCCCTTCAGCCGAACGTCTGCACAGACGTGTTTGGCTAAAGCAAAAACGTCCATGACTGCCACTGCTGCTGCTGCTGCTGCTGACGATCTTCGAGGTGTTTTACAGCCTGTTCAAGCACGCTGTACCTGGCTGGGTTGGACCTGTGGCGCCTCTCACCTTCACGGGCATAGCTACCTTGAAGGCCGCGTCCACGCGGGGCCCGAGGAACTCAGTTTTTTTGTATGTGCCAGCTGCCGTGTGAAGAGGGGGTGCAAAGCATGACTAAAGGAGAAGTTCTGAAGCCCCACCAACTGCCCGCCAACCGAAGGTTCGACCTGTGGCGACTCTCGCCTTTACTGGCACAGATATTTCTGTAGGACTCAAGTGGAACTCTGTTGTTACAGTTCCAATGTGATTCAACAAAGCTCAATAACAGGAAATGCAGTCAATCGAAGCAATTATTCTCTCATGCATGTCGCAGTCACCCGACCCCTTCAAATCTCCCCCCACAGCATCACAAAACCTTTAACTCTCCATTCCATCATGGCGTCCGACCCCGTCAAATCTTCCCCACACAGCATCACAAAACCTTCAACTCTCCCTCCCATCATGGCACCAGACCCCTTCAACTCTCCGCCACACACACAGCATCACAAAACCTTCAACTCTCCCTCCCATGGCATCACATGACCTTCGTCATCAGCAGCGCGTGCTGCTGAGCGTAAAGCAGCTCGTGAATGCGCGGCTCAGTGTGCCCACGGCCACAATAGCAACGGTCAATGCGGCTCCTCCATCGCGCCGCCGCCAACACCGCCCATCTCAGCCAGCAGCTGCTCCTCATCAAAAAAAAATCTACGGTAGCGCCGAGGGAGCACACCGGTCGATGGTCTAGTTGTCGCTGAGGCACGCGCATCCCGCCGCGATGCAGCCTGAGTACACGCCCGGCTCCTCGTCCGCCACCGCTGCCCGGCTGTTGCTGCTCCCACTGCAGCGGCAGGCTGTCTGTCAGCTGCGCGACGTGCGAGTCACTCGGCATCGCCGCGCAGCTGGTAGACGGCGGGCTGGGTGGCGGGGGCAGCATCGCCACTGCCGCCCGGCTGTTGCTGCTCCTGCTCCTGCTGCAGGCTGTCTGTCAGCTGCGCGACGTGCGAATCACTCAGCATCGCCGCGCAGCTGGTAGACGGCAGGCTGGGTAGCGGGGGCAGCGTCGCAGCTGCACCCAGGCGTTCGTTCAGCACCGAGGCGCCCCAAGCGCTCACCCGCCACACCACACGCGTCCGGCAGGTGCCCCGCAGTTGACTCCCCACCTCTGCAGCTCCCTCGGCAGCCAGGCGCTCGCTCGGCAGTCTAGCACCCTGCAGGTGCACACGCGTCACACCGCACGCGTGCCAGACGCTCGAGACGCTCGCTCGGCAGCCTGGCACCACACCGCACGCGTGCCAGGCGCAGGCGCTCACTCCGCAGCCAGCTGCACCTGCTGCTGCTCCTGCACCTGCTGCAGCTGTGCCAGCAGCGCGTCGATCTCAATGCACACGTGGTGCGCGGTCGGGCGTTCCGTGGGGTCGTCCAGCAGGCAGCCGCGGATGAGCCACGGCAGAGCTCCGGGCAGCAGGTTGAGTGCCGACGTCTTGATGACGTCGGTCTGCCCCGCGTTGTACTGGCTCCCTTCCTGGAAGAGCCAAAAGAACAGCGACGCGTCCGTGTGGTTGCCAACCAGGCCGAAGGTCCCTGCGACCCAGATCTCCAGCAGCACCTGGCCCAGGCTGTACACGTCTGCCGAGCTCTCCACCTGCGGGTGGCGGTGAGGCATGGTGCGCGTGCATCAGAGTAGGTTCAAGTGGGGGAATGCGGGACACATGTCCGCAAGGCTTTCCACAATTGAGCAGGCGAGCTCGTCGTGGCTCAAACAATGTGTGGCAGGTGCCCTGGTAGGCTGGCGCGCTGCGTGGCCTTGCGGGCTCTCCTAGTAGAGTCCCCCTAGACGTGTAGTGTAGGCCTTAACTCACGCCCCGGGGTCCTCCCGGGCGCGTACGTGTAAAACCTGGTAAACCTGTCGCAGGTGCGTGCAACCGCTCTGATGCAACACCTGCTGCTCAACGTGATCTTGGAGTCCTCGAGGTCGCCACTGATCTCAGCACGCAGCTTTGCGGCCTCCAGCTCCGGCGCTCGGTAGCACTGCGAGCCGGTGCCGCCGCAGACCTCCGAGCCCGTGACCACCGCCAGGCCCATGTCGCCCACTTATGCGTCCACAGTGTTGTTGGGCAGAGGGTGGGGTCAATGGGGCAGCATTCGTGCGCGAGTCCATGCATTTTCAAGGAACAGGCGCAGGCAGGGGCAAACCCAGCACAGGCGACCCAAGCGCCAGCAGCGCAGGCAGCCCAAGCGCAGGGGTGACCCACGCGCGGGCAGGGGCAACCCTGGTGTCTGGGATGGCCACATCATCATCGTAGCCTACACCCCATGCATGATGGCCTTGACCTGTAGCAGCTAGTTGGATGTCCAAGGGTGGGGGGTCCCCTAGTATTGTTTAGTCGGCCCTCCTCGGGGGGGGAGAGGTCCCCTAGTATTGTTGAGTCGGCCCTCCTCAAAACCACGCCCTGAGGGAGCGTCCTGTAAACCTGTAAACCTGTAAACCGCCACATCATCAAATCCACCCTGCACGCTCGCCCTCCTCAAAACCACGCCCTGGGGGAGCGTCCTGTAAACCTGTGAACCTGTAAACCTGTAAACCGCCACATCATCAAGCCCACCCTGCACGCTCGTGATGTCACGCGTCCCACCTTTGCCACCATTGCGTCCTCGTCGACAAACACGTTTGCCAGCTTGAGGTCGAGGTGCGAGCCGCCCGCCCACGCAATGGCCTTGACGCCGTGCGCCACGCCCTGCATCAGCCTCAGCGTCTCGAACGCAGAAAGCAGGCAGCCCTCCTCCGCCCTGGTTCGGTGCAGGTGCGGCAGATCAGGCATGCGTGTCAGCAGGCTTTGTGAGGAAGCAGCAGGGCATGCTCAGCACGCGTGAGTTGCAGTGCGTGCGCAGGGCTCTCTCCCCATGCGTGCCCCCATCGTGCGACACGCACCGCGTGGTGAGCAGCTGGTCCATGTTGCATGACATGTGCTCCATCACGAAGCCGAGCAGCCAGCGCTCGTGCGGGTTGCCCGCGTGGTCGAGCCACACGACGGGGTACCACCTGCCGGGCGAGTTGCTCTCGACGACGGCCACCACGCGCATCACCGTGCTCGAGTCCACATCGCTGCGCTCAATGTGGACCATGGTGAGCGCCTCGTTGAGCAGCCGCGGCGTCCTCTTCTGGATCAAGCGCAGGTTCTTGGAGCCGCAGTACTTGAACGCGAGTTTGCACAGGTTGGTGCCAAGCCACGCATTGCACCAGCCCACCCTGGCCTCGCCCCCTTCGCCGATGGTCCCACACTCCATCAGCTGCGATTCCTGAATGATGCGCACATCTGCCTGCTGCAGTGCTGCAGCGATGCTGCACTGCGTGGGCACGGTGGGAGCGCCGCCGACGGCGCCGTCATCGCTCGAGGCAGCAGCGGCGGCGGTGCCGGCGCCCTCGTCGGCGGCAGCGGTGCCCATGTCAGACGAGGCAGCGGCGATGGCAGTGGCGGCGCCAGACTGCACGTGTCTGTGCGTGGTGGCTGTAGCGTCAGCAGCGGCAGAGCCGCCACTGCTGCCATCGGTGCTGGCACCGAAGTCTTCGGCGCTGCTGTCACCAGCGTTGGCTGCAGAAGCAGAGCTGCAAAAGTCCTGCACGACGCGCGAGATGCTCAGTGGCGTCGTGAGGTGGCGCTCCTGCAGCTGGTCGACGGCAGTCTGGGCAGCCACAGCAGCAGCGGGCTGTGGCGGGTCGCCACCGCCCGACCTCGCCGCAGAGCTGGCAAATGAGCCGGGCGCCGTGGGCGACTGCCGTGAGGACGAGGCGCTCCGCGGCGAGGCCGGGCATGCGGATGCCAGTGCCTGGAGGCGCTCTGCCTCTGCCGCAGCAGACACAGCCGCCAGGCGCCCCTCGGCAGCTGCGACGGCAGCAGCCCGCGCCGCGTCTGCGCGGCGCTCTGCGGCAGCGACCAGACGCTGTACGCAAGCGTCCAGGCGCTCCTCGGCAGCGCTCTCCTCGGCTGCCTGCTCATACGCCAGGTTTGCGGCCTTCAGGCGCTCCTCGGCCGAGCGCCGGCAAAGCAGCACCAGCAGCACGGGCAGCACGGGCGCCCACACCGCTGCTGCGCGCCGCTGCCGCAGGGTCGCCTCTGATGCGCGCCGCTGCTGAGCGGCCGCCGCCACCAATTCCTCCACTGTTTGCTGCACCTTTCCCTGCTGCGTGGCCGCACGGCTGCCGCTCGCAAACGCGTAGAGCTGGTGGTGCGCGTCCCGGCAGGGCAGCGCCGCGCTCAGCCGCCGCAGCGGCCGTGCGTTTGCAGGCACCATGGAGCTGTTGGTACTCAGGTCTGTAGGCCCGCGGAGGAGGGGGGGCAGGGGAGGAGGGGGCAGGTGCAGGGGTGTTGGTGCGCTTCGCAAGACGAGACGAAAGTGCATGCGCGCGCATGCGCGACTGGTGACTGGCCCAGTGGGGAGGGGGGGTGACTGAGAGGGAAGGGTGCTACTGCCTGTCTCACTACTGTCTGGCACTTCACCCCTCCCCCTCACTCCCCTGCTTGCGCTGCGCTTCCCCCCCTGCAAGTCGCCCTGCTCGCGCGCCCCTGCTCGAACGCATCCGTCGGGGGAGGCGGGCCCTCCTTCCCGGCCCCTCCCTCGTCGTCTCCTCCGCTCCTCTGTAGCTCCTTCGTCCTCTCGTGCACTAGATTTGCCGACAGCGATCGGCCGGCGCAGGCTGCGTCCGCGGCTCTCCTCCCCAAGCCGGCACCCCCTGTAACCACTCCGACTGCCCTGACGTGCTCGTCGCACTCACCTCATCGAGTCCCAGTAGGTCCGGGTAGCAGCTTGCTGCGTGGAGGAGCGGTCCCCGGGCATTCCGTCTCCCACCAAGGGCGTCTCCGCACACAGAGCTGCAGTCAGCAAGCTCCCAGCAGCTTGCAGGTGGTACATCACGGGTGTGTGAACCGCCTTCACTGTGTTCTCTCAATTTGAGAGTGGCAAATGTCCCAGGGGAGGCCAAATGTGTGTCGGAAATGGTTCCACACTGCACCTCCAGCAATTTACAGGCCCGTGCAGCCTCCATCAGGCAGCTCACAACACGCTGGGAGCCGTTTTGATGGCCTCCATCACCAGTAGGGGCCAGGGGGACGGACGGCGGACCCCCCAGCGCACGGGTCAGCCCCATGCAGCAAGACAACACACCGATCCAGCGCCTCCATGCAGCAGCGCCACCGCCATCCTGCGTGGTGGTGGCAGGTGGCATAGCTCCATGGGTATGGACGTGGACAAGCGCCCACGCCGTGCATGCACATGGGCTTGCTGCACTGTTGTTGCTCCATGCACAAGAGCGTCTGCGCGTGCATGCCCCACATTTCCGCCTGGAGGAACGCCCAGCAGCACCAGGGAAACGCTGGTGCTGCGTGGTGGTGGTGCGCAGGGTCAGGGGAGAGGCTGGGGACGCATGCAAGTCGAGTCCACTGTGGTGCCCATTGCAGCAGTCACTCAGGGCCAGGGTGGCACCCTCAGCTGCGATGGGTGCGTGGGGACAATCATGGATGCACGCACAGCAACGGGAGAGGAATGGAGGCTTGGGGTGGGTTGGTTAAGGGTTTGGGGTGCTGAGTGTGGGGAGAGGTAGCAGACGACACAAGCACAGCCTTGCAGCACACCGCCATGCTCTGATACAGCACCAAGGAAGGTACATGTACCTAGGTGGCCTATCTGGTCTCGAAACGTGTGCGTGCCTGCGCAAACGAGAGCAACAGGCGCGTCTGCTGCTGCGGCAACACGAGTCAGCTGACCTGCAGGTGCCGACAGACCCGCAGGCAGCATTCCGCGCACACACCCAGTGCTACATTGCCAATTATGCGCTGGAGACTTGCACCAACCACCTAGAGCTGGTACGTGGCGCAACTGAACCATCTTTGCCAAGCGAGCGTGCCGCTAGACGTGCACGTGGCGACGCTTGGCTTCCACAGCATCGGTCCTTTAGTCGACTGTTGAAGCCGCTGTTGAATGCGGTTGAATGCTGTTGATGTAAGGCCTAATCAACCAGGAGCTGATTCAACTGGCGTTCGACAGGGTCGCGATGTTGATTCAACCGCCGGGTTGAATCAACTCCGTTTCAACACCTCCACACTAGTGTGGCGGTTTTCTCGCTCGTTGCTGATCCGCTGAGGTCGTGAATGTGCGGGAATGGTTCTAGAGAGTGCTCTGCAAGCACATGTGCCCAGGGGTGGTGGGTTTCTGGGGTGTAGGGGGCAACTGGTTTTACACGTCGCGCACCACGTGTTTTAGGGGGAGTCTTGAGATGCCCTGTCCTGGAAATAGACGAATTATAACTTTGAATTTTGTGGATTGCTTAGTGGTGCTGGCATTAGGCTATGTACGAATTTTGAGACGAAATGGTACAGGTTACTTTTGTGGTGTGGTTGGGGCCGAGACCGGCACCAACACGTGACGGTCTGGCTTGTGGAAGTACTCTTACGGCAACTGACCACCATCATGCCCAAAACATGCACAAATGTGAAAGAGGATAAAAATTCATTCTGCATTGGTTGCAGCTTGCCACCTGATGGCGCAATGCATGAGCTGGTGCTTCCCCTCACCCCCCACCCCGCCCGCCGCCTGGAGTATGCGAGCCTTGATGATGAAGATGATGATGATGATGTTGTTTACAATCCGTGCCGTGCGACCGTGGGTGGGTGTGGATCCTGAACTGTGGTGCTGCTTGGCGCCCGCCACCAAGTGTGGACGGCGTGTACCGTGGGCTACTTGACCTTTTGGTGGGCCTTGGGCACGGCCTTGGGCCTGCTCTTTCTCTAAGTCCCGCTGGAGCTTTGGAACCGTATGTGTGACCACCGGCCATGGATAGTAAAACTCTCTCATTCAAATCATCAAGGATTAAGGATCAAGATCCAGCAGCAGCGCTGCTCATGCCATGCAGTGCGTGCACGCGCGCGTGCCACAGTGAGGAAGGAAAACGTGTGATTAACTCGCGGCAGCACCACACTCAGGCCTTGGATAGCAGTCAGTGTCTCAATTGATTGATGGTGGCAAAACTACCACTAACCTTGCCCAACCTGCCTCACACAGAGAGGGACAGGTGAACACTGGGTATGAATGGGTGTGAGGCCCACACTGTCGCTCAAGGTGGGGCGATGATGCAGGATAGCAGGATGTTACGCTGCCCATTCCGTAGCCGAGGAATGCAGTGGGGCATGCAGCGATGCATCCGAGAGCTCGGTTGTCGCAGTTTGACCGCGACGTTACATCCCGCGGCTCTGCGGCGCCCATCGGCGGCGCCCCTCGCCCCACTTTCTGTTCATCACCCCGCATGGGCAGATCGCACGGGGGTCGGGGCGGGCAGGCGGCGGCGGCATGGCCGCCGTTCCTGCATGGAGGTCAAATAACGTAAAAACGAATCCTGCAGGTCACGTGCATACGCGTATGGCCAGTGTCCTGACGCCCTGGTCACATGTTGATGACGAAGCTGCAGCAGCTACGTGAACAGTCCCGCAATCCGCAGTGCGCAGCACGCATGGTGCGCCATGTGGGTTGCATGGGCGCAGCGCCCATGCACAGGTGGCCGCAGACCAAGCTCAAGCTGGACAGTACTGTGTACCAAACGCCGTCCATTCTGGCGAGGTGCACGCATTCATGCCACCACACAACCCTCACCACTGCGTGCGTGCCCCCCCCCTCTCGCGTGCGAGCCCCCGCCTTCCCACACCTTGCGTGCGCCCCCCCCCCATCTGCGTGCGCGCGCGTCCCTCCCCCCCCCAACCTCCTCCCCACCTCTGCGCAGGCGCTCCCCAACCTCCCCACCTCAACGGTAGCGTGTGCCTCTCTGTGCCCCCGCCCACCCCCACCACACCACACACACACACATACAACAACACGCGCACACACACACACACGCACGCACAAACCACCTATGTGCACACAGAGAAGTCCAACATGGCCGTCAACAAGTGTGCGTACTCCTTGCACGGCGCCGGCACGAGCTGCTCTCCCCAGTTTGCTGGCGCACGACGCTCTCCCCAACGGTGGGTTATTTGCATGGCAATCGAGTGAGCACTGCCATTCACCCTCACACCTGCCACTCGCCCACACGACTGCCACTCACCCACTCCTGCCCTTGCTGCTGCCTGCCTGCATGCAGTGACGTGCGAGCCCCCGCCTTCCCACACCTTGCGTGCCCCCCCCCAGCTGCGTGCGCGTGTGTCCCCCTCCCCTCCCCCCACCTCTGCGCAAGCGCTCCCCAACCTCCCCACCTCAACGATAGCGTGCGCCTCTCTGCGCCTTCCCCCCACACACACAAAACAACACACGCACACACACACACCACCACCTCTGTGCGCACAGGGAAGTCCAACATGTCCGTCAACAAGTGTGCGTACTCATTACACGGCGCCGGCGCGAGCTGCTCTCCCCAGTTCGCCGGCGCGAGCTGCTCTCCCCAGTTCGCCGGCGCATGACGCCCTCCCCACCTCAACGGTGGGTTATCTGCATGGCACTCGAGTGAGCGCTGCCACTCACCCTCACACCTGCCACTCGCCCACACGACTGCCACTCACCCACAGTGCTGCCACTCACCCACTCTTGCCCTTGCTGCTGCCTGCATGCACGCAGTGACGCCACTTCTGCTGCAACGCGATGCCGGGCTGCACACTTCGTTACCAAGATCGGCAACGAGTGGCACGCTCTGAGCCAGTGCAGCGGTACATGTTCATCGCATGGGCAAGGCAGCAGCTGGGCCTAGTGTCTACATATAATGCAGCGTGTCCTGTTAGGCACCACCTTGAGGCTTGTTGCTGCGTCCGAACACCTCCTGCAACCCACAGCTTGGCCTGGTTGTATTGAACTGGCTAGTGCCTGGTTACAGGCACTTAAGGCTCTTTCCTCATGGCATAGAACACCGGCGTTGTAGAGAGGGAGGTAGAAGAACCTAGAGGAAGAGAGGAACACCGGCAGTACACGGTGGCGTGCCACTAGCACACACTCTCTTGTAAGGTGCCCCCCTTCCCTACAGCAGTTGATCCAACCTGAACAGGTGGGTTGCTCTTCTGTTGAGTCAACAGCCCCTATTGTTGTTGAGGGATGGTTGAATCAACTATTGCTCAACTGGCACCAGGGAGTTGAAACGCTGTTGAAACAACCGCAGTTGATTCAACCTGAACAGGTGGGTTGCTGTTCTGTTGAGTCAACACTCCCTATTCGACTGCATTTCCTGTTGAATCAACTGCATTTCAATCTCGGCTATGTTACTGGCGAGGACACGCATTACCGCTCAAGCACTGTGGCGTGTTGTGATGCGAGCAGATGAATACCATACATGCTGCGCCCATGGCATGTGCAATCTAATATGTCGTTAGGCAGGTGTAAACGGATGATGCACTGGACAGGCGGGCTCGGACCCCTCAGAAGCTTGAGGTCGTGCCACACGCCAGCAGCGCGGCTGTACCTCGTCCTCCTTGCCTTGATCGCAACGCTGATGTCTGGCTGGGCAGGCGAGCGCCTATTCATCACGATCATTTACACAGCGAACGCAAAGCGCTACCACTAGCCAGGTGGTGCGTCACACACGACTTGAGAGATTTATCTGGTAGCCCGCGGCACGAAGCAATCAATCCCACGCCCCAAAGGGACGCGTACTATAAACTGTCAACTGTGAAATGCATCATCACCATGGCCGCAGCCTGATGGGTCCTATCATAGATCAACGCACAAAAGAGTGTACACATATTCGAGGTGGAAAATTTGTACACGTTCGCGCATCAGATATCTCATAACTCGAGAGGCGGGGGGGGGATCACCATCGTCTACTACAACCGCAAAGGCGCTTGCTTATAATGCATATTTGATCACGGAACGGACATATGAAATGGGCCTGGACACATGGTCGGCCGCCCCCCCACACGTCATTAGCTAGCTCATTGCGCACAGATCACTGTCCACGAGTGAAATTTCGTCTCGGGGATTCCCTTGGGAATATTTTTGGTGTTGGTGGTGCTCGAGAGAGAGTTCTTGCTGTTGTTGGTGGGTGCGCCCGGTCAGCCGGGTTGCCGTGCCGACCGGCCGGGCGCGGCGATGCATGGCGGCGCCTGTGGGGGTGCGCGCCAGACTCGGCTGCCGCCTGCACGTACGTACGGTCGCTGCGTGCGCGTGCGTCGCGCCAGGGGCGGCGGACGCATGGCGCGCGAGCGACGTGTAACGTACCCTCAGACCCTCGGGCCCTGGGCGCCCGAAGCGGTGAGGAGATGGCAGCCAGGGGAAGCTGGGGGTGCTTTCTCCCTCTGGCCCCTCTGGGTGCTGTCCTGCACCCAGGGGAAACTGGGGCGCTTGGGCCCTCTGGCACCAGAGGAAGCTGGGGTGCCTTCTTCCTCTGGCCCCTCTGGGTGTTGTCCTCCACCCAGGGGAAACTGGGGCGCTCGGCCCCTCTGGCCCCGGAGGAAGCTGGGGTGCTTTCTGGTAGCTCCTCAGGCCCCTCTGGGTGTTGTCCTCCACCCAGGGGAAACTGGGGGGCTTGGGCCCTCTGGCCCCAGGGGAAGCTGGGGTGCCTTCTTTCTCTAGCCCCTCAGGGTGTTGTCCTCCACCTCTCCGGGTGACGCTCGTGCCACGTGGTCAGGACCCCGCGGTCCGATGCCCAGGCCGAGTGCATGGGAAAGGCAGGAGGGCTCTGGTAGCCCGCCTCGCGAGGCAGCTCCCTCAATCCCTCAATCCCACGCGCCCCGAGGGTGCGTACTGTCGACAGAGGACGGTGGTGGTGGTGGCGGTCTGGTAGCCTGCCTCGCGAGGCAGCTCCCTCAATCCCTCAACCCCACGCTCCCCGAGGGTGCGAACATACTGTCGATTGTGACCGGTGATGGTGGTGGTGGCAGCCTGGTAGCCCTCCTCACAAGGAGGCGCCCTCAATCCCACGCGCCCCGAGGGTGAGCCCTGTAGAATGTGAACGACGTCAGGAGGGTGGTGGCTAGTGCACGCGCGAGACGCCCGCGACCGACTCTGCCGCCGTCGACCCTCCGCCGCCGGCGCCGCGCCGCGACCCGCCGCCCCTGCGAGTGCGCTTGCTGCGCCTGCTGCGCCTGTCGCCTGGCAGCGGCGGGAGGGTAGGCAGCAGCTAGCGCGCGCGCGAGGCGCCAGCCTCTGACGGCGCGACTGAACCCGCCGTCGACCCGCCGCCGCGCCGCGACCCGCCGCCGCGCCCCAGCGCGTGCGCCTGCTGCGCCTGCGCGTCGCGCGTCATGATTGCCATCATGCTGACCGACTCAACCTTGTGCAGGTAGTCTGCCGCAGCGTCAAGAATGCGCTTGCGCGCGCCAAACGCCGACACGCCGAGGCCCTTGAGCTCGGCGTCGGTCATCGTCGCGAGCACCAGCGGGGTCAGCTCCTGCGGGCGGCAGCAAGGGATGCCGCGGGCGCGTGAGAGGCTGGAGCGTGCAAGAGTGCCAGGGTGTGGCGTGTGTGTGATCGTGGCGAGAGCACCAGCGGGGCCAGCTCGTGCGCCCGGCGCAGCACAGCGCAGCGAGAGGCAAGCGGCGCGAGTGTGTGAGTGTGGGACATGCCAGAAGATGTCGGGGACTGGCGTGCCCTCCTGGCGAGAGCCAGCAGGGTAGGCGCCTGCAGGCGACAACAGCACAGCACAGCACAGCGGAGCACAGCGCAGCACACAGCGCAGTGAGAGGCGAGAGGGGAGACGCACGAGTGTGGGGACACGCCAGGGAGTGGCGTGTTATCGTGGCGAGCGCCAGGTGGGTGGTGGCCGGCGCCGACAGCCGGCCCTTGAACTGACCGTGGAGGACTCATACCCCCCACTCCCCACTGCCCCAGGCTGCACAGCTGCGCCCGCATCCCCCCCCCTCCCCACCCCGCCCTGCCGCGCAACACACACACACACATATGCACCTGTTGCGACAGCATCTCCTCGTACTGCCCCAGCCCCATGTCGCCCAGGAACTCCTCCAGGCTGTACAGCCGCTGCGCCGCCGCCCCCGACGCGGTGCGCGCGAGCGTCGAGCGAGACACAAACGACTCGGCCGGGGACCGGCTCCCCGCGGCGCGGCCGACGCCGGCGCCGCCGGCGCCGCCGGCTCCGAGCCCGTGCTGCCCCCCGCCCGCGACTCCGAGCCCGTGCTTCCCGTCCCCGCCCGCGTGGTCGGGCCACGCCGCGGAGCTCGACGCCCGCAGAAGCCGCGCGCCGCCGCCGCCGCCGCCACCGCCGGCGCCGGCGCCGACGCCCAGCGGGTGCGACGACAACACGCTGCCTGCCGCCGTCGCCGACTGGCGGCGCAATTCGGGGCCTTCGGGGCCGCCGCCGGGGCTGCCGTCCGCGGCGCGCGCGCCGCGCGCGTCGCGCGCCGCCGCTTCGGAGCTGTCCAGCAGCTGCGCGCGCAGCAATGCGATCTCCGCCTGGGGGTGGGGCAGCAGCGCGTGGCGGGCACAGGCGTGCGCGTGTGTGTGCGTGTGCGTGTGTGTTTGTGCGTGTGTGTGTGCGTGCCTATGTGTGTGTGTGAGAAAGAGTGTGGCACGGCGGCGCGATTCGGAGCCGTCCGCGCCACGCGCGCCGTCCGCGCCGCTCGCATCGCGTGCCGAAGCGTCGGAGCTGTCCAGCAGATACGCACGCAGGGGTGCGATCTCCGCCTCGGGGGGGGGGGGGCAGCAGCGCATGGCGGGCACAGGCGTGCGTGTGTGTGTGTGTGTGTGTGTGTGTGTGTTCGATTATACAGTCCGTCAGACGCCTTTGATGGCGCATTAGACCCTAAGAAAGAGGCCGTGTGTGTGTGTAGTTGTGTGTGTGCGTGTGCATGTGTGTGTGTGTGTGTGTGTTTGTGTGTTTGTGTGTGTGGCACGGCTGCGCATGGCGGGTTACCTGGGCGGACAAAAGCGCGGCGGCGGCGGCGTGCTCGGGGTCGCGTGCGCCTGGGTCGGGGTCGCGCGCCGCGTGCGGGGCCGCCGCCTTGAGCGCCCCAAGCTCCGTCTCGGCCGTGTTCAGACGCTCCTCCATCTCTGCACGAGCGCGTGGGTGCGGGGGTTGCGGGTGATGCGTGAGGGGTTATGGGGGTGGGGTGGGGGGAGCGTTTGCGTGCGCGTGTGTGAACATGCTGCGTGCTTCACACGCCGCCGCGCAGGCCCCCCTCCATCTCTGCGCGCGCGCGTGGGGGTGGGGTGGGCGGGTGGGGGTGCGTTTGCGCGCGCCGCGTGCGGGGCTGCCGCCTTGAGCGCCCCCAGCTCCGTCACTCGGCCGCGCGCAGGCCCCCCTCCATCTCTGCGCGCGCGGGATGGGGGGTGGGGGTGGGGGTGGAGGAGGTGGATGGGTGGGCCCTTGGACCCTCGGCCCTCCGAACAAACATCACAAATGGCGCGCGTGGGGAGGTCGGCGCGACTGCGTGCGCGCATGCGTGGGCGTGTGCGGACGCACCGCGTGCGTAAGGTGGCATGGCATGGCGCTGGCATGGCATGGTGCTGTCGCTTTGTGGCTGGCTTAGGCTTAGGGAGTCGTGAGGGGTATCATAGTTAGGAGCACCAGACGAGCAGTTCTGGTCGTCGCGGGCGCCCCGGTGGGTGGCCACCTCGAGCACCGTGACCTTGCACTTGCTCGAGGTTCAGGGATTTAGCGCCAGGCAGTTCTGCACACCTGCCGGCGACGCCGCGGTCGCCGCGGTGGACGCCCCGAGCACCGCACCCTTGCACTTACTAAGGTTCCAGATTTCAGGTGTCAGGGTTGGGGGGTTGGGGGTTCAGCGCCAGGCAGTTCTGCACACCTGCCGACGACGCCGCGGTCGCCGCCGTCGCAGCGGTGGACGCCCCGAGGTCCAATGATCCTTATTCTTGCTCAGGTTTTTTTTAGGGCTAAGGGTCAAGGAGTTAGCGCGGCACCAGACAGACACCTGTGGTAGCCGCGCTGGTTGGCTGCCTCGCAGTCATTTTGTTTTGGGCTCCTGGGAGCCGTTGGCAGACATTTGGCTACTGACGATCCCATCAGGTAGAGCTCAACCAACCAAGTTGCTTGATGGCCCGACGATCCCATCAGATAGATCACGTCAAGAGCTCGAAAATTACCTATATATGTGACGATCAACGGTCAACGCTAAGGCAGCGGTCAAGGCGGTCGACGGGACGTTGGTCCGCTCGCCGGCTCCCAGAAAGTAACTAAAATCACTGAAAACAAAATCACTGCTGCCTCGCGTTGTTCGACATCCACATTGTCGTTACTTCGGGTCGAGGGTGTATTGTTGAGAGTTACACGTTTATCGTAGTCCCAGGCAGTTCCTTCCGCGCACCTGCCGACGAAGCCGCGGTCGCCGCCGTCGCTGCGGTGGATGCCTCGAGCTCTGCCACCGCATCCTTGTACTTGCCCATCTGAGGGGGCGGGGGTGAGGGGGGTGGGGGTGGGGTGAGTTGGAGTTGTTGTTTGTTGTTTGTTGTTGTCATTTTGTTGTTGTTGTTGTTGTTGTTGTTTGCTGTTGTTGCTGTTGTTGTTGCTGTTGTTGCTGTTGTTGTTGTTGTTTGCTGTTGTTGCTGTTGTTATTGTTTGCTGTTGTTGCTGTTGTTGTTGTTGTTGTTGCTGTTGTTGCTGTTGCTGCTGCTGTTGTATGTGTGTGGTACAGCCCTACCCCCCCGACCAGGTAGTGTGGGAGCCACACTGTCACACACGTGACAGTCTCGACACACATACACACACACACACACACCTGGCAGAGGTACTTCGACACAGTGTGCGAGCCCACGACCAGCTCCGGCTGGTACGCCCCCACCCCCCCAACACACATACACACACCTGGCAGAGATACGTTGACACGGTGTGAGAGCCCACAACAAGCTCCGGCTGGTACGCAACAAAGTGCTTGTCCGGGTGCGTGGACGCCATCACGACGCTCTTGCTCACGTGCACGGTGCACGGGGGGCCCTGGGGAATGCGCGCGTGCGTGTGTGTGTGTGTGTGTGTGTGTGCCAGCCAGTCGGTGTGCGCGGCAGTATTTTTTTCAAGATAAAACGAAGAAAACGGGTGCGTGGACGCCACCACGACGCTTTTGCTCACGTACACGGTGCACGGGGGGGGGGGGGGGGGCTGGGGGCATGCATGGAGAGCATGGAAGGCGTGGTAAGCCGGTTGGTGGTTGCGGCAGGTTTTTTTTGTGAGAAGAAGAGCAAATCTCGCCTGCGACTCGAGCGAGTTTGCAATGAGCGCGGTCTCCCTAACACGCACCAGCCAGAGTCAGAGAGAAGAGGCCTAGAGAGAGAATGTCTGAGAGAGAGTCTCAGAGAGAGAGAGAGAGAGACAGAGAGCGTCAGAGAGAGAGAGTCAAAGGCAGAGAGAGAGAGACCCAACGCCGACTCGAGCGAGTTTACGATGAGCACGTTCTCCACAAACACGCACCAGCCAGAGTCTGAGAGAGGCCCAGAGAGAGACAGTCTTAGAGAGAGTCAGAGAGAGAGAAGAGAGTCTCAGAGAAAGAGAGAGTCTCAGAGAGAGAGACAGAGAGTGTCAGAGAGAGAGAGTCAAAGAGAGAGAGAGAGAGAGCAAGTCCCACCTGCGACTCGAGCGAGTTTGCGATGAGCGCCGTCCCCCCACGCACCAGCCAGAGTCTGAGAGACAGCGTTCTAGAGAGAGAGACCCAGAGAGGAGAGAGTGTCAGAGAGAGTCTCAGAGAGAGATATAGACAGAGAGTGTCGGAGAGAGAGAGAGAGAGAGAGTCAAAGAGAGGGGGTCAGAGAGAGAGAGAGTCTCAGAGAGTCTCAAAGAGAGAGAGAGAGAGAGAGAGAGAGAGAGACAGATAGTCAAAGAGAAAGAAAATCAGCACGGACGCGCACCTGCGACTCGAGTGAGCTTGCGATGAGCACCGTCTCCCCAAACACGCAGTAGCGCGGGTTGTCCATACCGACGACGCCGGCGTACGCGGGCCCGCAGTGCAGGCCGATGCGCAGCGGCAGCGAGTCTCCGCTCGAGTAGAAGATGCCACTGCGGGGAGGGCAAGCAAAGGGGTTTGGGTTGAGGGAGGGGAGGCAGCGTTTTTTTTTCAGAGCGTGAGCGTGGCCTGCAGTGCAGGCCGATGCGCAGCGGGAGGGAGTCCCCGCTCGAGTAGAAGATGCCACTGTGTGTGTGCGTGTGTGGGGGGAGACACGGGGTTGAAGGTTGAGGGGAGGGGAGGCAGAGCAGAGTTTTTGTTCTCCGAGCGTAAGCTGGCCCGCAGTGCAGGCCGATGCGCAGCGGGAGGGAGTCTCCGCTCAAGTAGAAGATGCCACTGCGGCGAGGGCAAGCAAAGGGGTTTGGGTTGAGAGAGGGGAAGCAGAGAAGAGTGTTTTTGTTGTTGTTGATTTTTTAGCGCACGCGGGCCCGCAGTGCAGGCCGATGCGCAGCGGGAGGGAGTCCCCGCTCGAGTAGAAGATGCCACTGTGTGTGTGGGGGGGGGGAGAGGAGGACAACGGAGCTCCGTGGCAGGGGAGCCTTTTTTTACTTAGTACACGGGCCCGCAGTGCAGGCCGATGCGCAGCGGGAGTGAGTCTCCGCTCGAGTAGAAGATGCCACTGTGGGTGGGTGGGGGGGGGGAGAGGAGGACAAAGGAGGTCAGACGCGTGGGAGCTTTTTTTACTTAGTACGCGGGCCCGCAGAGCAGGCCGATGCGCAGCGGGAGTGAGTCTCCGTTCGAGTAGAAGATGCCACTGTGGGTGTGTGGGGGGGAGAGGAGGACAAAGGAGGTCAGAGGCATGGGAGCTTTTTTTTACAAGTACGCGAGCCCGCAGTGCAGGCCGATGCGCAGCGAGAGGCGAGAGGGAGTCTCCGCTCGAGTAGAAGATGCCACTGGTAGGGAAGAAGGGAGGGGAGCGTTTTTTTGGTGTGTATTTCCCCCCGGTTTTCAGTTTTGTTTTGCGCTTTTGGCATTTTTTGCGTTTTAGAGGTAAGGGCACAAACACACACGTACCTCGCGCACTGAATCATGTCTGAAGCGAGCGCGAGCATACGGTCGACATGGTCGGTCACCCACCTGTTATCAATAAAATACAACAAAACGATGGAAGTACGAGACTACACGACCGACAGATGCACACCTCGCGCACTGGATCATGTCTGAAGCGAGCGTGAGCATACGGTCGACATGGTCGGTCACCCGATGTAGATAAAATAAAACAAAACGACGGAGAACGAGACAACACGACCAGAGCACGCACACGTACCTCGCGCACTGGATCATGTCTGAAGCGAGCGCCAGCATGCGGTCGACGTGGTCGGTCGTGCCGTCGTGCCCAGACACGACCATGTAGGAGTCGCCAGAGTGCTCAACGCGGAACACGCCATACCTGGGTGGTGTGGGGTGGGAGGACGGATTTCACAGGGCCGCGCGTGCGTGCGTGTGTGTGTGTGCATTGAAACAAATGAGTGTGTGCATACCGTACAGGGCCTGTGCCTTCGCGAGTAAGTATTGATTTAGCCGCCCCCGCGAAGCAAACAACGATAAACAAAAAAACGTTAAATCGACTAAAATCGACGAAAAACGACCCCCGCGGAGCGATTAAACAATTTTTGTTGACCCCCGCGAAGGCTCAGGCCCTGTACGGTACGTGTGCATGCTGAGCAGACCACGTTTGTGTCGCCAGAGTGCTCGACGCGGAACACGCCATACCTGGGCGGTGTGGGGTGGGAGGGTGCGAGGTGTGGATGTGCGCGTGTGTGCGTGTGCGTGTGTGTGTGTGTGCATGTGCGCACATGCATGTGCATGTGCGTGTGTGTGTGTGTGTGCATGTGCACAAGCGTGTGTGCGTGTGAGTGTGTGTGTGTGCGTGCGCGTGGCCCCACAAGCACGGTGCGCAGTCCTGCTACCCATTCCCGCTCACTCTTCCGGCATGCGCTTCAACGCGTTGTACATCTCGTTCATGAGCACTACAGCCGAGCCGCACAGACACACGTCAGCACACACGCAAACCCACCCCGCACCCCACACACACACAGTCGCTTGATGGTGATGGATTTTACAGCCGTGTGTGACGCACCTACTGGCAGCGTATTCGACCTTGCTCGACGTACAGCGCCCGAGCACTACAGACGGGTGGCTGGCTACTGGTGGTGGGGGGCTAGTGGGTCGGGGCTTGACCTAGACAGGGCACTCGGCCACCATATCTGACTCCTCCTCGTGGGAGCACGGCAGGGCCGGCACGGCCGGCCGCCCACTCGTGCGGGTGCTGTCTGTATGTGTGCCCACTCGTGCGGGTGCTGTCCGCATGCCTCAGGGGTGCGCGAGCACACGCCTGACATCAACCATGCCCCCATGCATCCATGCCCCCATGCGACCATGCAACCATGCGACCATGCAACCCTGCCATCGTGCAATCATGCAACCATGCATCCATGCAAGCATGCGACCATGCGACCATGCAACCATGCGACCATGCACCCATGCGACCATGGACTCACTGCTCCAGCATGCGCTCAAACGCGTTGTACATCTCGTTCATGAGCAGCACGATCTCCGCGGTCGACCGTGCCTGTGTGTGTGTGTGTGCACGTGTGTGTGTGTGTTTGGATGGGAGGATTACTGGGTGGGTGGGACGGTCCCGAGGTCGACCGCGCCTGTGTGATGATGATGGATCTTACAGTCTGTGTGACACCAGTAATGATGTATAAGACCGGTGTCGGCGCTAGCGCCCGACACCTTAAACTCAGTTTCAGTGGGAAACTGGCTGGCTACCTGGTAGGGGTGAGGGTAAACCCCCACACGCGCGCACGCACTGGACCTAGACAGGACACTGGGCCCCCAGATCCACCCTATACCACCCAGGTAGTGACAGCAACGCATTGTTGGTGTGCGCCTGTGTTCTACTACTAGTCCCGCCGCCGCCATTGGCTCCAGCAATCTCCTCCATGCCCGCCAGCAATCTCCTCCACGCCCGCCAGCAATCTCCTGTATGCCCGCCAGCAATCTCCTCCATGCCCGCCAGCAATCTCCTGTATGCCCGCCAGCAATCTCGTCCATGCATGGGCGCCGCCATGCGATCTCCATGCGCCGCGCCGCGCTCCATGCGCGCCAGCACCCGTACCACCCGCCTCATTCCCGTTCTTTAGCCATTCCCCGTGACACCTGTGGCTGATCCTTGTTCCGCCGTCCCCTTTGGCATCTGTAACCCGTATCCTCTCCCTGTAGCCTCATTCCCCGTTCTTAACCGCCATCTCCATTATGGTGCCCGCCCGCTGGTGGGGGCTCGCCTCGCCCCATGCCGCACGGCTAGTGTATTGATTGCTGCGCCATCTATAATCTGCGCCTTGGGGCAGGGAACCCCTGCGCCACAACCTCCTCACAAAGCCTAGCCGCATGTGCCTCGCTTCCCATGTTTCTCAATTTCTCGCCATCCGCTTCCATGCTGCCGCCTGCATCTCATCCACGCCCGCGAGCAATCTCCTCCATGCCCGCCAGCAATCTCCTCCATGCATGCACGCGCAGAGCGCCGCCATGCAACCCCCATGCGCGCGCCGCGCCCGCCAGCTCCCGTAGCCTCATTCCCCGTTCTTTACCCATGCGCCATGACGCATTAGCCTTGTCCGCCGTCCCCTGGCATGCATAACCCGTAGCCTCATCCCCGGTAGCCGCATTCCTCGTTCTTAGCCGCCATCTCCATTATGGTGCCCGCCCGCTGGTGGGGCCTCGCCTCGCCCCATGCCGCACGGCTGGTGCATCGATCGCGTCGCCATCTAATAATCTGCGCCTTGGGGCACCCCTGCGCCGCAACCTCCTCACAAAGCCTAGCCGCATGTGCCTCGCTTCCCATGTTTCTCAATTTCTCGCCATCCGTCTCTCTCTTCCATCCAGGCACAGTAAACCATTAGGAGCCGCAATCTGCTTGAGTTCCGATCGTTGTGAGAGGGGGTGCATGCTCGCCGCAATTCTCGCCATCGTGCATCGTGCTCTCCATCGTACCGCTGCCCCATCTGCCACATAGCCTCGCCCCATCAGGACCAGTTCATCAGTAGCGCTGTGCGTCACAGCCGCTCAGGGTAAATTTCCAGATTTTCAGCCGCCCAGTACCAAGCGCAGTTGTCCCGGTTGTCCGCCATCGAGCGGCGCCAGGGCGGGAGCCCCTGGCGAAGAGCTTATGAACTTAACATGGTGATCCGCCGCCGTAGCGCTTCCGCCCAGAAGCGCGCCGCCTGCCGCAGCCAGTCGGTCGTAGTGTGTGTGTGTGTGGGGGGGGGGGGGCATGCACACACATGTGCACACACACACACACAACCAACCAACCAACCAAGCGTTACATGTGGCCGTCCGCATGCACCGGCAATGCCTGTACTACTAACAGCAATACATCCCGGCGATTGTTACGAAGTCTGACCCGTGCACTGGGATGTCTTTCGAATAGCGGGTGACCAACCAGCACCTGAATCGAGTGGATAGTATCCTTGGTTTGGGGGGTCTGGGGGGGGGCTGCCACTCTGGCCAACCAACTTCAACTTGGGTTGCCACTCTGGCCAACCAACAACAACTTGGGTTGCCACTCTGGCCAACCAACTTCAACTTCAATCGCGGCGTATCATCTCCCCATGGGCCAATTAATTCCATGGGGCGATAGTTGGGTTTAGGCAGGCCTAGAGGACGTCAGATCAGCTCCTCGATGGGGCGACGGATGAACGCAGGCGGGCCTGGGATAGGGGGCGGCGGCGGATCATCTCCATGAGCCCGCGAACTCGATCGGGCGATGATGAACGTAGGCAGGGGCGCAGGGATGGGGCGGTGGATCATCTCCATTGGCCTCTGAAGTCCATGGAGTGATGATGTAGGTAGGCAGGGGCGGAGGCAGGAGGCGAGGGAGGAGAGGCTGGGGCGTAGGGGGTGGTGTGGCGGATCATCTCCATGGGCGATGATGTAGGTAGGCAGGGAATGGAGGCAGGGGCGGGAGGAAAGGCTGGGTGGCTGGGTGGTGGGGCAGCATGGGGGGGGGGGCAGCATGGGGTCGGCGCGCGTGAGGGCGCACACACACACACACACACAGAGAGAGAGAGATATCGTTACAGAGAACTCTGCACGGCAGACCTAGATAGGCTGTTTCTGGTCATCATTGAGGAGATTCCATTTGGAGGCGGGTGACCAACCGTGCGCCAACAAGAGGGTGAATAACCTCATTCAAAAAGCAGTGGGGGAAAGGGGCAAATGCGGGTCACTGACGGCTGTGTTCGTCACTTCGCTTCGACTGAGTTTAAACTAGGTCTCGGCAGATTGACCTCCACAGTTGTGGAAATCTCGCTAAGAGGATCCACTCGGGTGTGACTCGCTTGGACAAGAGGTCCATGAACTCGGGGTGCTTGGAGATGTCGCGTTTGAAGTTGGAAAGTGGGTGTTTGCGGAGGAACGGAACTTGACGGAGTGGGCGAAAAAGTCGCCGGCGCTGAGCCGGTAGGATGTGATGGCGCCGCCGGCATAGAGCGAAGTCATGTCCGGTCGGCGGTACGCGAAAAGGGCGGCAGTGGGGGGGTATATGATGTCGGGAGGGAGTGGGGGGGGAGAAGGGACGGGCGGGTGTGTGGAGATGGAGGGGCGGGGGGACGGGGGAGGTGGGAGGCGGCGGATGAGGGAGCCGATGAACGTAGCACGGTGCTTGTTGATCGTGTCGATGATGGGGAACGTACAGGGGGGGGAGGCATGCATCGTGGTGGTGGAGGTGTGCTCTGTGGTGTGAGGAGGGATGCCCTTGATGAGGCGGAGGAAGCGGTTGTGGGTTACTTCAAGTCGGTGGATGTGGGCCTTGTTCAACGTCCATGTCTGGCAGCCATACAGTAGGGCAGAGATCACAAAGGCGTTGTAGAGGTGGATCTTGGTAGTGGGAGAGATTGAGTTGGAGTTCCAGAACCGGGGAGTGAGACGGTTGAAGGCGTACCAGGCACTTCCGATCCGGCGTGAGATCTCTGAGTCGAGGATGTCGGAATCAGACGTGTTGGGAGCGTCATCAGAAGGGGCGGCGGGGGAGGACAGAACACTTCCCAGGTATTTGAACTTGGAGGTGGAGTGGACCAGGTGGGGGGTAGATGAGGAGTTGGAGGGGATGGTGATAGGGGCGGAGGGGACGGTGTGGGCAGAAGGGTGGCCAAGGGATTGTGCCACGGTTTTGTCGTAGTTGATCGCAAGGGCCAGGTCTGAACAGATGCGGTCGAGGAGGGTGAGCATGGTGCGGAGGTCTTCCTCGGAGGGGGCGAGCAGGGCGATGTCGTCGGCGTAGAGAAGGAGGGGGAGGATGGTGGTCAAAAAGTCCTTGCGGGACTCAGGGGTGTACAGTTTTCCGTCGATCATGTAGCCAATTTGAATGCCAGCGTTGGGGAGCTGGGCAATCAGGGACCGGACAACTGTGTCGATGTAGACATTGAAGAGGAGGGGGGAGAGGGGGCAGCCTTGCTTGACGCCAGCTTTGAGAGGGAAAGGGGCGGAGTATGCACCGTTGACTCGGGCTCTGGCGGTGGCACCAGAGTAGAGGCTTTCGATGCGTGCAAGGAGGGCAGGGTGCGCGCCGCGGTGGAGGAGGGTTTTCCAAAGGGCGGCGTGGTTGACACTGTCGAACGCCTTGGACAGGTCGACGTAAGCCACATGGAGGGGGGCGCGGGCGCGGTGTGACTCCTCTTGGAGGCGTCGTAGGGTGAAGATGGCATCGGAGGTGCCACGGCCCGGACGGAAGCCGAACTGGGAAGTGTGGAGGGTGGGCTCCAGCTGGAGCTTGAGGCGGTTGAGGAGGATGTGAGTGTAGACCTTGCCAGCGACGGGCAGGAGGGAGATGCCGCGGTAGGACTTGCTGCGCGTGGGTGGGCCCGAGGATGCGCCCTTGTAGAGGGGGCAGATGTCTGCTTGGTTCCACGCGGCGGGGATGGAGGTGGTGTTCCAACAGGTAAGGATGATCTGGTGGAGGGCGGTTGCGGTTGCGGTGCCGCCGTGTTTGAAGAGGGGGGAGGTGATGTTGTCAGAGCCGGGGGCAGAGTTCCTAAGGGATTTGATCGCGGAGACCACCTCGCTCAGAGAGGGAGGGGAGGCAAGGGGGGGAGGAGGGGGGGGAAGGGGGAGGGGGGGCGAAAGTGGAGGAGAG
>VFSX01000120.1:457500-472279 GCA_016618255.1 Chlamydomonas sp. UWO 241 | reverse complement strand
GTGGGCGGTGGTGTCTGCGCTCGTGGTGGACGCAATGGAGCGTGGCCGCCGCCACCTGTGGCGCATCATGCGCCCGCGTGATGGTGTGCGGCCACTTGGTTGTGCGGCGGCGGCCGCGCGCGCGGGGGAGCTGGCGACGACTGAGATGTGGGATGCGCTGGCCTCCTTTGCTGAGGGTGGCGTGGTGCCGCGCGGGTGGGCGGCTGTGGTGGGCCCGGCCCACCCCTTTATTGGAGCGGTGGACGGCGGGCTCACTCTGAGCAAGACATCCTAGACCCCTGAGGGTGTGTGTGAGGGAGGTGGTGCCACACACGCGCGGTGGCGGGTGAGGTGTGGCCGCTGAGTAGAGTGTTGCGGCTGGTGCCGTGCTTCGGCCTTGTGGGGTTAGTTGGGGGTGGGCCTTCTTGGTCCCTTCATGGTCCTGGCTTTACAGCCGGTTATACCTGGGGCCTACCTCTGACTGTTTCAGGGCTGGGTGTGCTGCCTGGCTGATGTGCTGCTTGCTTGGTGCCCGCCGCCACGTGTGCGTGACGCTGCCGCGAGGTTCCCCCCCCCCTTTTTGACTTTTGACAGGGCTCCTGCTTTGTTTGATCATGTCTCTCGCTGATGCACCTAGTGTTCCCATGACTCATGACGCGCTCTAAGGCGCGCAAACACAGTGCGGCCGCCGGCGCGCTCGTCGCCCGCGCGGCCACCACCACAGAATCAGCGGCTCCCCCGGCTCAGACTCCCCGCCATGCCACCGCGCGTGCGTGGATGCGACACAGACACAGCTTTCGGCGCTCCATGGGGCGCGGGGGGCAGCCACATACGCGGAGGCTGCGCAACACCTGCATAGCGACGCCAGCAACCACATCTCGGCCTCGGCCGACACCACAGACGCCCTCCGCGCCCTCAGCGCGGGGCAGGCAGACATCCGACGCCTGGTAGGGGGGCTGCTGGACAGGGCGGCGAGGGCGCGCGCCCAGCCACAGAATGCGCCGACGCAGGTGGGCGCGCCACAGGTTGCAGACGCCGGCCACAGCGGTGCCCTTGCGGGGGTGCTCGCTGTGGTGCAGGCGCAGGCGCAACAGATTGCGTCCCTGGTGGATGTGGTGAGCCTCCTGGTGAGCCGCGTCCCTGGGGCGCCCATGCAGATGCCGCGTGCAGAGCCCGCCCAGCGCGCGGGCCGGCCATGCGGCCCACAGTGCGGCGCCCCGCGCTGCGCCTGCTGCCGAGGCTGCTCAGCCTGCCCGACCCGCTGCTGCTGCCGCCCCTGTGGCGTCGGCGGGGGGGGGACCGGCGACGGAGCGGCCTGCGTCGGGCGCCACGCGTGCCGCATCTGCGCGCGGCCCCTCCCGCCGGGGCGGGCTGCCTGCGCGTGTGGGCGACACGTCGCTGCGCCGCAGCTTCGTGCTGTCCATCCCGGTGGCACGCGGCGCCAACTGGTTCCTCGCGGCAGTGGCAGGCGGATGGATGAAGAGGAGGCGACGGCGGCGGCGGCGGAGCGGATCGCTGCAGCTGCCGAGGGCGGCACCAGCCTGCCCGTCCGCCTGGCTACGGATGTCGTGCGCTTCCTCTACGGCGGCACCGGCCGGCGGGAGCCGGCTGATGTTGGCGTCGTGTCCGCGTCGCTCCTCAACGCCAAGCCTGCCGTCGGGGGCATCGGCGTGGAGCCAAGCGGGGGCGGTGTGCTGCGTGTGCTCTTCACCGTGGCGTCTGACGCCGTGGCCGACACTGTCGTGCGCTGGCGCCACGAGCTGCGCCGCTGCGTGGACTCGACTGCAGCCTTCGACGTCCTCAGTGACCGCGAGGAGGCGCAGCACCAGGCGCTGTGGCCCGCTTTCCTCGCCGCCAGGGTTGTGGGGAAGCGGGCGCAGTTCCACCGCGCGCGCCTCGTCGTTGACGGCGAGCGGGTGCCTGCACCTGCTTGCTAGATGGCATTTCCTCTGGGGGTGTTTTTGAAGGGGAGGTGGCGCCACACGCGCGCTGTGGCGGGTGCGGTGTGGTCGCTGAGTAGAGTGCTGCGGCGGGTGTGCTACTAGCCCCGCTTCCGGTGGTCTGGGGGAGGGCTTTTTGGTCCCTTCATGGTTTTATACCTTGGGTCCGTCCTCTGGCCATTTGAGGGGCTGGGTGTGCAGCCTGCACAGTGGTGCTGCTTGCTTGGCACCCGCCACCAAGTGTGTGGATGGCGTTACCGTGGGCTACTTGTAGCTTGACCTTTTGTGGGCCTTGAGCCTTGTTTCTCTAAGTCCCACTGGAGCTTTGGAACCGTACGTGTGACCGCCAGAAGTGGATTGTAACCAAACATCATCATCATCCTGCTAGAACTCTGGAACTGATTGTGACCGCCGGCCTGTGATCGTAAAACCCTCTTGTTGGACTTGTTGGACTTTCTGGTTGCAGCATGCTATCTGATGACACGACATGACACGCTCTAAGCGCAAGCACAGCAAGGCCGCCGGCACGCTAGTCGCCCGCGCGGCCACCGCCACAGAATCACCAGTGAGCAGCGGCTCCTCCGACTCAGACCTTCGGCCCCGCAACCGCGCGTGCGTCGATGAGACACAGATCACGCTTATGGCGCTCCCTGGGGCGCTGGGGGCGGCCACATACGCGGAGGCGGTGCAACACCTGCATGGAGGCGCCAGCAACCACATTTCGGCCTCGGCCGACACCACAGACGCCATCCGCGCCCTCAGCGCCGCGGTGGACGACCTCAGAGGCCTGGTAGGCGGGCTGGTGGACAGGGAGGCGAGCGCGCGCGCTCAGCCACAGAATGCGCCGGCGCATGTGGGCGCGCCACAGGTTGCCGACGCCGGCCACAGCGGTGCCCTTGCGGGGGTGCTCGCTGTGGTGCAGGCGCAGGCGCAACAGATTGCGTCCCTGGTGGATGTGGTGAGCCTCCTGGTGAGCCGCGTCCCCGGGGCGCCCATGCAGATGCCGCATGCGGCCCACAGTGCGCCCCGCGCTGCGCCTGCTGCCGAGGCTGCTCAGCCTGCCCGGCCCGCTGCTGCTGCCGCCCCTGTGGCGTCGGCAGCGGGCGCGCCGGTGGCGGAGCGGCCTGCCGCGGCGGGCGCCGCGCGTGCCGCATCTGCGCGCGGCCCCTCCCGCTGGGGGGGGCTGCCCGCGCGTGTGGGCGAAACGTCGCTGTGCCGCAGCCACGTGCTGTCCATCCCTGTGGCAGCCGCCACCAGGCTCATAGCGAGCCGTGGCTCTGAATGCCAGATGGCGCGCGACGGGATTGTGCGCGGCGCACTGCGCGACGCCTCCTACTTGGGGTCCACGCGGCATGTGAGGCGGCTGTTCAGTGACTGCTAGGGTCCCGAGGAGACGGCGGTGGCGGCGGCGGCTGGGCGGGTTGCTGCAGCCGCCGCGGACGGCGTCAGCCTGCCCGTCTGCCTGGCTATGAATCTCGTGCGCTTTGTGCACGACGTCTCTGGCCGGGATAGGCCGGCTGGTGGCGGGGTCGTGTCCGCGTCGTTCCTCAACGCCAAGCCTGCCGTCGGGGGCATTGGTGTGGAGCCGCGCCGGGGCGGCGTGCTACGTGTGCTCTTTACCGTGGCGTCTGACGCTGTGGCCGACACCGTCGTGCGCTCCCGCCGCAACCTGCGCGACGTGGACCCGTCGGCTGCTGTCTTCGACGTCCTCAGTGACCGCGAGGAGGCGCAGCACCGGGCGCTGTGGCCCGCTTTCCTCGCCGCCAAGGCTGCGGGGAAGCGGGCGCAGTTCCACCGCGCGCGCCTCGTCGTCGACGGCGAGCGGGTGCCTGCACCTGCTTGCTAGATGGCATTCCCTCTGGGGGTGTTTTTGAAGGGGAGGTGGCGCCACACGCGTGCGGTGGCGGGTGCGGTGTGGTCGCTGAGTAGAGTGCTGCGGCGGTGTGCTACTAGCCCCGCTTCCGGTGGTCTGGGGGAGGGCTTTTTGGTCCCTTCATGGTTTTATACCTTGGGTCCGCCCTCTGGCCATTTGAGGGGCTGGGTGTGCAGCCTGCACAGTGGTGCTGCTTGCTTGGCGCCCGCCACCAAGTGTGGATGGCGTTACCGTGGGCTACTTGTAGCTTGACCTTTTGTGGGCCTTGAGCCTTGTTTCTCTAAGTCCCACTGGAGCTTTGGAACCGTACGTGTGACCGCCAGAAGTGGATTGTAAAACTCTCATCATCATCATCATGCGCGAGAGATGCGCGAGGCATCCTCGTCACTGACGGCATGGGAATGGCTGACATCATGGCTGATGCCGTGGCGGCGGTCTCTCGGCTGCCACCGCCATCCCCCGCTGATCGGGAGGCTGTGCTGGGGGCGGTGCGTACGCGTCGTTTGCGGCACTACGTGATCACTCGTCCAAAACAAATCTCCTTCCCACGACTGTCTCGCGCCGCGCGATGCCGCAGGCGGTGGCGGACGCAGCGGGCGCGCCTGGCTGTCACGCCCGCCGAGGTGCGGGCGGCGGCCACTCACTCCAACAGCTTGGCACCGCCCCAGGCCCGGATGGCATCCCAGTGGATGTGTGCGCGAGCTGGGAGAGCCAGCCTTTTGTGCTTCTGGCGGCCAGGTTTTCACCGCACGTGGGCGCTGCGCGGTTGAGACGCCGGCCTGGGTTTCTCGATGGCGTTGTCGCCTCCATCTTACGAAGGCCAAAGATGCAGCGGATGCGGCAAACTACCGCCCACTCACATGCTGGGCTCTAGACTACCGCTCCTCGCCAAGGTGCTGGCGACGCGGTTCGACGCCGCTGCTCGCTGCGGTGGTGGGGCCGGATACAGACTGCGTTTCCTCGCTTGGCCGCCGCATCTCGGACAATATCTGCCTCACGCAGTAGATGCATGCCTGGCCTGTTAGCTGCCCAAACGCGGCAGATGGGACGCGGGGCCGACGGGTGCGCGCTGGCGCTGCTGACTTTCCGCCAAAAGGGGGGCGTACGACACCATTCGACCGTTTGGCTGCCTCCTTGCGGTCATGGAGGCGTGTGGGCGCCGGTGCACGGTTGTTGCTGGCATGCGGCCCGCACCATCCTCACCGCACACGGTACGGTCGGCGAGTGTCAACGGGTTCATCTCTGAGCCGCGCCGGTATGCCGGCGGGCGTGCGCCAGGGCTGCCCCGCTGCGCACCTCTTCCTGTTCCTGGGGCATGCGCTCGCGTGCTTCCTGCGCACCTGCCCGGCGAGTGGGTCGAGGTCGTGCCTGGCTGCAGAGTGACCTGCCCCCAGTACGCTACGACTGCATGCCCCTTCTCGGTCGTGTGCGCCGGCGTGCCGTCGCGTGCGCTGGTGGAGGCAGGATGGCGGTGTTTGGCCCCGAGCGACGGGCCTCGTCCTAAAACCTCGGCAATGCGGCATCCTGGCCCTTGGGGTTCGGCGGGGGGCTTGCTGGCGGGTGCAAGAGGTTTGGCTGGCTGCGCGTGCTGGACCGAGGCGTGTCGCTGCGAGCGTGCCCGTTTCATGCCGGCCTGCCCGCCCCCGCAGAGGCCGTCACCGGGTTGCCGTGGAGGCTTGCGGCCGCCGTACACCAAGGACTCGCACGCTTCCCAATGATCTGTCTTTGGCAGGGGCACGCTGGCGGGACGTACGGGGGTCTCCCGCATCCGTTGGTCCGGCGCGGTGCACTGTTGGCATGACTCCCGAGGCAGAGGGCTGCTCTCCCGGTGGACGCTACTCTGGTGGAAGGACGTGGGGCCGGACCCACCGGCAGCGCTGCCGCGGTGGGCCTCTTCGGTGCCAGGCGCGCCCGCTGCGATGCTCCTGGGGCGGCCGGCGCACGGTGGTTTTGGGGTGCCGGCGTTGCGGGAGATTGTGCACGCGCAGTGGGCCGTCCACCTCGCGTGCCTGTTTGGGGCGTGGGCGGCTGGCGCCCCCCATCTCCTGCTGTCGGCCCCACGTGCCGGCGATGGTGGCGAGGCTGGTGGTGGCGACGGCGGCGGAGGTGGCGGCAGCGGGGGCGACGGAGGTGGCAGGGGGGCACAGCCGGAACAGCAGCCCGCGCCCCCGGCTCAGCCGGCATGGGAGCCGCTCATGGTGGAGGCGGTGCACCGCCTCTGCCGGGGGCCCACCCGAGCCTTTCTGTGCTTATGGCGGGCCTCGCGCCTGGGCCAGGCACTCTGCCAAGCGGCCTCGATTTGAAGTGAGTTGCGATAAGGAACCGGCTGTGGAGCGCGCGCTGCTCGGCTGGGCGATTGCGGGCATGCTCAATGGGTGTGCAGGCCCTGGGGCCAGTGGCGCGCATCCTGGGACGCGTGCAAACAGCTGAGCTGTGGGGGGGCGGAGGCGCCGCTCTGGGCAAATCCCCTCCTCCGCTGGAGCTGCCGGCTGCGCAGCGGTCGGTACAGTGGCGGGAGCCCACTGGGGATGCGGCAGGGCATGCGCTCTTCAGCTCGACCGGTGCGACCTGCTGGCGGGTGGACGGCCTCGCCCGCGTGCGCGACGCCCTCCCCGGCATGCGGACGGTCACAGACCTGTGTGCGCTGTGGGCGTGGCTCGCTGCTGTCGACATGGTGCGCAGCACACGCACGGTCGACCACGCATGCCTGGCGGTGTACGCTGCCGCGGATCCGGAATGCGCGCCGCTCGTGCTGGGGCAGTTTTGCGCAGCTCTGGCGTGCGGCGCCTACGACGGGGGCAGTGTCTGGAGGGCAGTCCTGTGCCGCGCCCTTTTCCCAGGGGTGCCGCCGCCAGTGCTGGGGGATGGGCCAGATCTGCTGTGCGTGCAGCGCACGCTCGACCCCCTGTTCACGGCAGTGGCGGTCGCGCTCGCGGCAGTGCCCTCAGCCTGGGTCGAGGCGGCAGCTGGTGGAGCTGCCCTCACTCTGCTCCGGCCGCTCCGTCGCTTTCAGCCCCTCCCTCGCGCGGGCGAGCGCGCTGCTGTGGTGGAGATCCTGCGGCTGGTCGGGTGGCAGCTGCCGAGTGTCATCACGCCGGCTGGATGGCAGCGTGGGCGGCCTGGCCTCCGATCCGCAACTGCCAAAAATGCTCCCCTGCCTGCGGGGGGCGGGGCCGCGGACGAGCCCCGGTGGGTTGGGTTTGCGCACGGCCCGGGCGTGGTCGGGCAGCTGACGTGCAAGCTAGCGGTGGCGCTTCAACTGCGGGCGGTTGTGGACGAGCGGCGAGTGCGGCGGGCAGCCACGGTGGAGGCGGCTCTGGCGCTTGACTGCGGGATGCGCGGAGGCCCCCGTGCAACCGACGCTCAGGTCTGCGCGGGGCTGCGCACCCTGGAGGCGGCGGTGCCAGGGCTGTGGCGGCTGCCGCTCCTCAGCGCCTGCAAGGAGCCCATCTGGCGGCTGTGGGTGAGTGGCTTTCACAAGCAGGCTGCGCTTGGAGTGCCCGAGTGCCCGTGCGGGTGGCGGTGCCGTGAGGAGGACGGGCCGCCGGCGACGGCGTGGCGTGCGCACTGCTTCTGGGGATGCGCGGTGGCGGAGGCGGTGGTGGTGGCGGTTGCTGCTGCCCTCCCTGCTCCTACGCCGGTCATCACGTGCTGCCAGGTGTGGCTGCTGCAGCCTCCCGCTGGGGTGCGTGCTGGTGTGTGGGCTGTGGTGGCAGCGCTCGTGGTGGACGCTATGGAGCGCGGATGCCGCCACCTGTGGCGCATCACGCGTCCGCGTGATGGTGTGCTGCCCCCTGATCGCACGGTGTCGGTTGAGCGGGCGGGGGCGCTGGCGACGATGGACCTTTGGGACGCGCTGGCGTCCTTTGCTGAGGGCGGCGTGATGCCGCGAGGTTGGGCGGGTGTGGTGGGCCCGACCCACCCCTATGTTGGAGTGGTGGACGGCAAGCTCATTCTGAACAAGGCGTCCTAGATCCCTGAGGGGACGAGTTATGTGAGGGGAGGTAGCGCCGCACGCGTGCGCTGGCGGGATGAGTTGTGGCTGCTGGGTAGAGTGCTGTGGTGGGTGTGCGCACCTGCTCCGCTTCCAGTGTTTTGAGGGTGGGCTTTTTTTGGTCCCTTTATGGTTTTATACCTTGGGCCCGCCCTTCATCCACTGGAGGGGTTGAGTGTGGAGCCTGCACTGTGGTGCTGCTTGCTTGGCGCCCGCCGCCGTGTGTGGATGGCGTTGCCGTGGGGCACCCCCCCTTTTTCTGTTGGCAGGTCTTCAGGACTGCTTCATCTAAGTCCCACTGGAGCTTTGGAACCGCACGTGTGGCCGCCAGAAGTGGATTGTAAACAAACATCATCATTGTAACGAACTCATCATCATCATCATCATAATGCACATGCTTGCTCCCATGACTCATGACGCGCTCTAAGGCGCGCAAACACAGTGCGGCCGCCGGCGCGCTCGTCGCCAGCGCGGCCACCACCACAGAATCACCGGTGAGCAGCGGCTCCCCCGGCTCAGACTCCCCGCCACGCCACCGCGCGTGCGTGGATGCGACACAGACACAGCTTTCGGCGCTCCATGGGGCGCGGGGGGCAGCCACATACGCGGAGGCTGCGCAACACCTGCATGGCGACGCCAGCAACCACATCTCGGCCTCGGCCGACACCACAGACGCCCTCCGCGCCCTCAGCGCGGGGCAGGCAGACATCAGACGCCTGGTAGGGGGGCTGCTGGACAGGGAGGCGAGGGCGCGCGCCCAGCCACAGAATGCGCCGACGCAGGTGGGCGCGCCACAGGTTGCCGAGGCCGGCCACAGCGGTGCCCTTGCGGGGGTGCTCGCTGTGGTGCAGGCGCAGGCGCAACAGATTGCGTCCCTGGTGGATGTGGTGAGCCTCCTGGTGAGCCGCGTCCCTGGGGCGCCCATGCAGATGCCGCATGCAGAGCCCGCCCGCGCGCGGGCCGGCCATGCGGCCCACAGTGCGGCGCCCCGCGCTGCGCCTGCTGCCGAGGCTGCTCAGCCTGCCCGCCCCGCTGCTGCTGCCGCCCCTGTGGCGTCGGCAGCGGGCGCGCCGGCGGCGGAGCTGCCTGCCGCGGCGGGCGCCGCGCGTGCCGCATCTGCGCGCGGCCCCTCCCGCCGGGGGGGGCTGCCCGCGCGTGTGGGCGAAACGTCGCTGTGCCGCAGCCACGTGCTGTCCATCCCTGTGGCAGCCGCCACCAGGCTCATAGCGGGCCGTGGCTCTGAAGGCCAGATGGCGCGCGACGGGATCGTGCGCGGCGCACTGCGCGACGCCTCCTACTTGGGGTCCACGCGGCATGTGAGGCGGCTGTTCAGTGACTGCTATGGTTCCGAGGAGACGGCGGTGGCGGCGGCGGCTGTGCGGGTTGCTGCAGCCGCCGTGGACGGCGTCAGCCTGCCCGTCTGCCTGGCTATGAATCTCGTGCGCTTTGTGCACGACGTCTCTGGCCGGGATAGGCCGGCTGGTGGCGGGGTCGTGTCCGCGTCGTTCCTCAACGCCAAGCCTGCCGTCGGGGGCATTGGTGTGGAGCCGCGCCGGGGCGGCGTGCTACGTGTGCTCTTTACCGTGGCGTCTGACGCTGTGGCCGACACCGTCGTGCGCTCCCGCCGCAACCTGCGCGACGTGGACCCGTCGGCTGCTGTCTTCGACGTCCTCAGTGACCGCGAGGAGGCGCAGCACCGGGCGCTGTGGCCCGCTTTCCTCGCCGCCAAGGCTGCGGGGAAGCGGGCGCAGTTCCACCGCGCGCGCCTCGTCGTTGACGGCGAGCGGGTGCCTGCACCTGCTTGCTAGATGGCATACCCTCTGGGGGTGTTTTTGAAGGGGAGGTGGCGCCACACGCGTGCGGTGGCGGGTGCGGTGTGGTCGCTGAGTAGAGTGCTGCGGCGGGTGTGCTACTAGCCCCGCTTCCGGTGGTCTGGGGGAGGGCTTTTTGGTCCCTTCATGGTTTTATACCTTGGGTCCGCCCTCTGGCCATTTGAGGGGCTGGGTGTGCAGCCTGCACAGTGGTGCTGCTTGCTTGGCGCCCGCCACCAAGTGTGGATGGCGTTACCGTGGGCTACTTGTAGCTTGACCTTTTGTGGGCCTTGAGCCTTGTTTCTCTAAGTCCCACTGGAGCTTTGGAACCGTACGTGTGACCGCCAGAAGTGGATTGTAAAACTCTCATCATCATCATAAATCATGTAACCAAACATCATCATCTTGTTGTTTCTCCCCCACTCCACCAAATCCATCCCTTGAACCAACCCTACGCACCACCAGCGCCGCGGCCGCGGCATGTGTGCCACACGTTGCCACGCCGCGTGGATTGGGCACTGTGTGCGTGCATCCAACTTCTTGGCTTCCTGGAGGTGTCCTAGAGGTGTCTTACAATTACATTGTACCTCCCGTAGGCACAACTGCACGCCCCCCTGGCCCCTTCCAGTCTCAGCAGAGCGCTCCGTTGCACAATTAAGGCCTATATAGGTGCAGTTTTGGCGTCGACACGCTTCATACCCCCCATACTTATTACGTCCACCCCATGTTTATCACATAACCCAATAGAACGCGTTTGCGCGCGGCGCTTGCTGGCGTGGCGCCCTGATGAACTTGACGCCGTTGCATGTGCCACACCGGCGGCGGCGGAGAGCTGGTCTGCAGAGTCGAACCCACGCATGCCTGCTGCTGCTGTGCCTGTGCGCGCGAGAGGCGCTTCTCGTGGATGCGCATACAAACCCAGGTGCGCACAGGGGCGGTGCATGGCAAGACCAAGAGACGATGCATGAGCATGCATCGTCTTCGCAGTTTGCACGGGGGAGCTGATTAGTATTCGCGGGTGGCCATCCCGCCATCCCATTGCCTGAGGACAGTGTCTTACGCGAGTAGTCCCATCCTTGCAACGCGTAGTAGCATCCATGCAACACGAAGATTGTCTCAGATTCGCTTTGCAACAACCGTTGCCACACATCCAACGCATACACACACACACACACACACACACACAACACACACACGCACACAAAACACATGGACATGGGCTTGCGTGCCTATGACTGGCTCTCAGAACCGTGTGTAGTTCTTCTCTAGTTCTTCTTCTCTAGTGCGGTTCGTCACAACGGGGGACTGTGCTGGGGGCTTTAGCCTTTTTGGACCTTGTGTTCTTACTCAGGGCCTAGGCGCTCCCGTTGTGTCATGCATCTGATGACGACGACGACGACAACGACGACACACACGCAAGCGCACACACACACACACACACGCACACACACGCACACACGCACACACGCACGCACGAACACACACACACACACACACACACACACACACACACACCACCACCACCACCACCACCACCACACCGCAGGGCCCGCGCCGAGTGTAAAGGACAGCCCCGGGGGTGGTGGTGCGCAGCACGGCGGCGCCGACGTGCATGGCGCACCACTGCCGGGTGACGCAGACCCTCCACCCGCTGGAGTGTGGGCGGCACGGGGGCTATCGGGCGGTCACTTTGGCGGCGGGGGCGCTGCGATGGCGCTGGCGCCGGACCCCGGCCTTGGTTCAGTGAGCGATTTGCAGCCGGGTGCAAACACTGGAGGGGCGGCAGCAGCAGCAGCAGCGGCAGGCGTCGGCGAGGACGCGACCCGGCGCTCGGCTGCTGCCGCATTTTCTGCGGAGCTGGAGGCGCGGCTGGGGGTGCAGCAGCAGCAGCAGCAGCAGCAGCAGCAGCAGCAGCAGCAGCGCCGCCTGTTGCTAGCGATTGGAGACACGACAAGGTTTGCTGGCGATGGCGAGGCGTCTCAAACAGACGGCCCGGCACTGACGTCGTCGATAGGCTACCTCTCGGTGGGTAATAGCAAACGGCGCAGCATGGCATGGCATTCTTCAGATAGGCGCTGCCTGGCATCGCGGTTTCTGCAACAGCTGTTCTTCATGAAGCTGCCACTACGTTGTGCTGAGTTGCCACTGAGCTGAGCTGGGCTGAGTTGGAGTAGGAGATGACAAAGAGACGGCGAATTGGCAGCAGTTGCATTCTCTCTTGTCGCTCGCCCGATGCAAGATGAGCATGGTGCCGTGTGCTGAGTATAATTTGTAGTGAGCAAGGCAGCACAGGCGTTGTGGTGCGTTGGGGTGGTGGGGGCAGGGTGGTGCTTTTGAGCGGCGCGTGTGCTGGGCGTGCGTCGCTGTGCCGTCTGCTCACTCGCTCACATGCACACGCGCGCATGCACATGCACACACGCACACACGCAATCACACACAACACACAAGCCATGCACAGCTCACCAACACACACACGCACACACACGCGCACACACTCTCTCTCTCCACAAACATGAGTTCCCCGTGTGTTTGCAGGGCATCGTTGTCGACACAGACACCAGCGACATGTACTTTGCAGAGCACCAACGCATCCCCCCTCCACACACACACGCACACTCACATACACGCACACTCACATACACGCACACTCACATACACGCACACTCACATACACGCACACTCACATACACGCACACTCACATACACGCACACTCACATACACGCACACTCACATACACGCACACTCACATACACGCACACTCACATACACGCACACTCACATACACGCACACTCACATACACGCACACTCACATACACGTACGCTCACATACACGCACGCTCACATACACGCACGCTCACATACACGCACGCTCACATACACGCTCACATACACGCTCACATACACGCTCACATACACATACACATACACATACACATACACATACACATACACATACACATACACATTCACATACACATACACATACACATACACACACACACACATACACATACACATACACATACACATACACATCAGGCAGCCAACACGTATACAAACACACACACACACTCACCAACACACGCACAGACACACACACTCACCAACACACACACACACACACACTCAAACACACTCCGCACACGTTTCCAGGGCGTCGCTGTCGACACCGACACTGGTGATGTGTACTTTGCGGAGTCGCTCAACTCTGCGATTCGAAAGTACGAAGCCTCATCAGGCAACCTTGTTACCCTCGTGCCTACTGGGGGCGGCTTGCTGGTCAATGGACCAGCGCCGGACGCGGTGTTCAACACGCCAAAGGGGGTGGGTGGTACCGCACGTGGCAGCTTACAGTTTACTGTTTACAGTTTACACTTTGCAGTGCACAGTTTCAGTTTCAGTCGCAGTCGCAGTCGCAGTCGCAGTCGCAGTCGCAGTTTACAGTACAACGCACCCTCGGAGTGTGTGATGGAGGAATCTGCGGCAAGAACGGCATTCTCACACAGCAAAGGGGGTGGCTGGCATTGCACGTGGCAGTTGGCAGTTGACAGTGGACGGTACACACCCTCGGGGCGTGGGATTGAGGGAGAGGAGGGAGCTGCCTCATGAGTTGGGAATTGTCGCTACGCAGCCCACTTTGCTGCACTTGCAGCGGGGCAGTGTGCGCGAAATGGCCTTCACGGTCCCTCAGTGTAGGGGGTGGGTGGCATCGCACGTGGCAGTTTACATTGTACAGATTACAGTATCGCACAGATGGATGACGTACTACAGAGTGAGGGTGACAGAGACACAGGCACAGACAACAACACAACGATGACAACAACACAAGGACAACGGCGACAACAACACAGCGACGACAACAACAACAACACAACAACTACCGCAACAACTGCCACAAACACCTGCCACACAGATGGCGTACTGCAGTGGGGTCACACAGAAACAGACACAGCCAGCACCACTTAAATGATGCAACAACTGCCACAAACATGGTGTACCACATACGGAGTTTGTTTGTTGTTGACAAACACGGCTTACCACATGGGTTTGGTGTACAGACCACCATCCATGTTTACCACACACTCACATACACACACACACACACACATGCACACACACACATACACACGCACACACGCACACACACACACACAGATGGCGTACTACAGTGGGGTGGTGTACGTTGCGGACAGTGACAGCAATGTCATCCGCGGCTACACCACGTCGACCGACACCGTGTTCACGTTCGCGGGCACAGGGGTGGGTTGAGGGTTTGGGGTTTAGTAGGTGCACGTGGTTTTGTGGTTCACAACTCCAAGAGGCCGTTTCCAAGTGACTATGCACAAGCCCCGCCTCTTTACTGCACCCCGCTGCTGTTCCTGCTGCTGCTGCCGCCGCTGCTGCCGCTGCCGCTGCCATCGCCGCTGCCGCCGCTATTGCTGCTGCTGCTGCTGCTGCTGCTACACCGTGCACTCCACCACAGCCAACCCTATTTTTGAGAAGAGACTTTCCGAGGCAATTGTAAAGCAAGGAGAACGAGGGGAGGGGAGGTACCAGAAAAAAGGAGCTGCCAAGGAGCACCCGATGAGTATGTCACATTTTCCACAAATGCTGCACCACCGCAGACGCCCGGTCTCAGGGATGGCAGTGCCCTGACGACCGCCGCTGCACTCCACCCACCCCACTTCTATACTGCACCCCACTGCTGCTGCTGCTGCTGCAGCTGCTGCTACTGCACCGTGCACTCCACCACAACTGTTACACCACCGCACTGCAGACGCCCGGCATCACTGATGGCAGTGCCCTGACGACCGCCGAATTCAGCGCACCGCATGATGTTGCGGTCGACACGAGCAATGGGGACGTGTATGTCGGTGGGTTGATGATGGATTGCGCACCAGTGCTTCTTCAATTGATGCCAATTCATTAATTCTTACAGCCCATCCCGCTGGCGGCTTCCGGCCGCTGGCGGCCACAACCAAAATCGACCAAAATCGGCCCAAATCAAAAAGAACGGCCCAAATCGACCAAAATCAATTAATTGTTTCCGCCCAGAAAGGTTCCGCCGTAGGCAGTAAACCGCCCAACGAAGAAGCACTGTCGCGCACAGCCAGTGTGATGACACTACCATAGAGACGCTTTGCCCTTGCTGGCACTTTTTGTAGAAGTCCGAATTAATT
>VFSX01000120.1:430000-452500 GCA_016618255.1 Chlamydomonas sp. UWO 241 | reverse complement strand
AGAAAGTTGGATTGGGACCCATCCACCACCCACCCACCCACCTACCCACCCACCCACCGCATCTCACTCAACCCCAGTGATTTCCTTTTCATAAATTTTAATTAATTGTTCCACAGCCGGATTTTGCTTTGACCGCGTTGACCGTTAACCTCTCGTTGACCGTTTGTCCTCACACAAAGGCCATTTGAAAGCTGTTGGCACGCTCTGTCTGGCGGGCTTGTCAGACTTATAATCCACTGCATGGGTGGAGCTGTGTGCAAGGTCAAAGTACAGCCAGAATACAGCCAAATGGCTGTGTAAAGCCGAAAAGGAAATCACTACTCAACCCTGAACCCTAAGCGCTCACCTGAACCCCGCAGAAGCCCCGCTTCCTCGGCGTGCATGCCTGGAGTGACACGCTGCTCATGGCTGATGACTTTGTAACCCTGAACCCTAGCCCCACCCTCCTAACTGATGGCTTTACCCTGAACCCTCACCCTGAACCCTCCCAACCGTTCACCTTGCAGACGCCTGGCTTCCTCACCGTGCGTGCCTGGAGTGACACGCTGATCGTTACTGATGACTTTGGAACCCTGAACCAACCCTGCACCCTCACCCTGAGCCCTCCTAACCCTGAACCCTAACCCTCATCCCTCCTTACCGTTCACCTAGCAGACGCCCGGCTTCCTCTCCGTGCGTGCTTCGAGTGACTCGCTGCTCGTGTCTGATGATGGCAGCTACGTCATCCGAGAGATCCAGCTCAGCGACGCGCCCCCACCGCCCCCCTTCCCACCCCCTCCCAGCCCCCCTCCTCCGTCCCCTCCTCCTCCTCCCCGCCACCCCCCTTCCCGCCCCCCTTCCAACCCCCCAGCCCCCTCCTCCATCTCCTCCTCCTCCTCCTCCCTCCCCGCCCCCCCTCCCACCGCCCCTTCCCACCTCCAGCCCCCATAGTCCATCTCCTCCTCCCTCCTCTCTCTCTCCCCGCCACCCCCCCTCCCATTGCCCCCTTCCCACCCCCTCTCAGCCCCCCTCTCCGTCCCCTCCTCCGCCATCTCCTCCTCCCCCCCCTCCCCCTTCCACCCCCCCAGCCCCCCTCCTCCGTCACCTCCTCCGCCATCTCCTCCTCCTCCCTCCCCACCACCGCCCTCCCCACCCGACGGCAACCTCAACGCGTGCGGTGCACCGACAAGCTCACCCTACACCGGTGCCGAAGATGCGTGCGCGCCTCACGCCGTCTTCCTCGGGTAGGATTTTCTTTTGCCCTGGGTAGGTTGGGTCTAGGCGATGGTACTAGGACTAGAAGGTAGTCTTTGCTGGAAAGCCGATGTTACTGTTACTGTTACTGTCACTGTTACTGCTACTGGGTAGGTGGTGTGGGATGTGCTGGCATGTGGTGCGTTGCGGATCCATGGGACACGCAAGTGGTGTGATGTGGCATGGCATGAAGTTGCATTGCGTTGCTGCATGCCTGCCTGCCTGCACCCACCGCGTGCGAGGGGAGCACTCCTTCCCCGGGGTGCTGCACGCTTGCTGCGTGTGGCTCTGTCCGACTGCCTGAATGCCGCGTGCTGCCGTGTGGTGTTGTGTGCGACAGGCAGAGCGCGTGCTTTGGAATCCTTTCCGGCTCAAGAATCACGTCGACGGGCGAGTCTGTCGTCCAGGGGGACATCGGTGTCTTCCCCGGCGATGGCGCACCGACGCTCGTTGACGGTTTCCCTCCCGGGGAGCTGGTGGCTGGTTCCGGCATCTATTCGGCCGATGCTGGGGGCAGGGCTGCTGGTGGCATGCAGGACCTCACGACTGCCTACAACGATGCCGCCAGCCGCACGCTGTGCGCCACGTACGCCGTGTCCCACGCGTTCACTGGCGACCTGGGGGGGAGGACGCTCATGCCCGGCGTCTACAAGTCGACGTCCGGCTACGCAATCACAGGGAGCGACCTCACGCTCAATGCGCAAGGTGCCTCCCGCGTGCACTGTCCCGCGCCCCTCTCACACGTGCATGCACGCACGCATCCCTCTTCCTCTCCCCGTGTGCTGCCCCCCCCCCCCCCCCTCAAGCACACACGTATGGACACACACGCGTGTGTCAACGCACCCACCTCCTCGTGCGCCGTCCCTCCCAGGTGACCCGGATGCAGTCTTCATCTTTCAGATGGTGTCGACTTTTGTGAGCGCCGCGGAGCGCAAAGTACTGCTCACGGGGGGCGCCAGAGCGGAAAACATATTCTGGCAGGTCGGCTCGTCGGCCACCCTGGGGGCAGGCAGCGTCCTAGAAGGCACCATGATGGCGGACCAAAGGTGTGTGTGTGTGTGTGTGTGTGTACATGCACGTGCTTTGACTGCCCCCCCCTCCCCACACCCTGCACATACACACTCTCCCCCTCCCACACACACACACGTGCACAGAGAGAGAGAGAGATTTGCTACAGTTCCCAACGCACGGGCAACCTGGATTACGGCTCGTGCTTGTGCTAACTAAAGTCCACACACCAGCAATCGTTTCAAAAGTCGAAAATACCCTTGGATCTTAAGTTTGTTTGCTGTGGTGACCAGCCATATGCGCTAGCACAAGAAGATACCCGTGGGCTAGAGGATTTGATAAGGGACAGGTAGCAGGACATCGGCCGATCAGTATCGCCGCCAATCTTCATGGTGGGATGAACAGGTAGGTAGAGGTCGGCCGATAGGTGGTAGGTGGCGGACGGCATGCTTTCCATTTGAAAGGGAGGGACGGTGTAGGCGGGTGGGAGGGGGTGCAGGAGGAGGAGGAGACGGATGCAGGAGGGAGGAAGGGTGCAGTCACCACAGGCGCATGGGGTGGTGGAGGGGAACTCCTGTGTGGGCCAGGGTGGCGCAGGTAGTCGACGTGGGGACGGCTTTAATGACGGAAGACGGACTCTGTAGTTGGAGGTGCTGACGGAGGCGGTCCATCAGGCAGCGGCGATCTGTAATGAACCGGATTCAATCAATCGGCGCCATGGGGAGAGGCGGTCTCTGTGCGCGCACACACACACACACACATACACACACACGTGCCCACACACACACACTCACACACACACACACACACACACACACACACACACACACACACACACACACACACACTGCAGCATCTCTGCCGGCCAGTCTTCAGTCATTCATGGTCGGCTGTTGGCCAGAATCGCGGCGGTGTCGATCGAAGGAACCGATTCTTCGCTCCCCTTAGCTCCCCCGCCTCCCTCCCCCCCTCCCCCTCCTCCTCCATCACCCTCCCCGCCGGCCCCTTCTCCTCCTGCCCCCCCGTTTCCCTCTCCACCGCCGCCCTCGCCGCCTCCGCCGGCACCATCCCCCCCACCACCTCCACCGCCGCACCCGCCATCCCCTCTCCCCCTTCCCCCCACTCCCTCTCCCCCCGCCTTCACCAGTTGACACCTCACCGCCACCCACTAGAAAGCACCGCCCCACCGCCACCCCGCCCTTCTCCCCCCTCCCCCCATCTCCTCTCGCACCCCCCATCAGCCGCTCTCCCCCTCCACCCCACCGCCTTCACCATTGCCCCATCGCCCCAACCGCTGGTCTCTCGCTCCCCCTTCCCCCCATCTCCCTCTCCACCCCCACAGCTCTCTCCCCCTCCACCCCTGCCTTCACCATTGCCCCCACCGCCCCCACCGCCGCCTCCTCCTCCCCCGTACCCCCTATCTCCTTCTCCACCCCTGCCTTCACCATTGACACCCTCACCGCCACCACCGAAAGCACCGCCCCAACCGCCACCCCCTTCTCCCCCCTCCCCCCACCAGTCTCCATCTCCACCCACAAGCCCCTCTCTCCCCTCTCACCCTGCCTTCACCATTTGCCCCCACTACCCCACGTACCGAGCCTCGTCCTCCCCCGTACCGCCCTTCATCCTCCCTCTCCACTACCCGCCTCACCACCATACCAAGCCGCCCCACCGCGCGCAAGCGACCCGAGCCAGCACCGCGGACCACTCAGGTGCGTAGACGGGATCCATCCGCCATCCCCTTTCTCCTCCTTCCCCCCAGTCTCTCCCTCTTCGCTACATGCCACACGCAGGCAGGGGCCCTCTACCCCGTCTCCAACCCCGCTTCACAGTTGCCCCACCTGGCCCATCTCCCTCTCCACCCACGCCTTCACGCACTTGCCACCGTTCTTTGTGCCCCACCACATACAATCCGACCGGGGCAGGAACCGGCCTTCAAATCCGGACCGAGTCCGTTCATCCCTCCTTCACACCCCATAGCAATCTCCCTCGCACACCTTCCCACAGCCACTCCTTCTCCCACCCCGCTGCACCGTTGCCCACCAACCTGCCACCCACCGCCATCCCCTCCTCCCTTCCCCCTGGGTCTCCTCTCTCACCCCTGCAAGCATCGCCCCTCAGACCACGTCCGCCGGTCGAACGCATTGCCCCAACCTAACCGAGGCCACGGTCTCCTCCGCACCCCTCCCCGCCATCTCCCTCTCCAACCCCACCAACTCATCTCTCCTCTCTCACCGCCGCCATTCACACCGTTGCCCCACCTGCCCCCAGCTTCCTCCCGCCATCCCCCCCCTCCACCTCCCCGTCCGGCCCCTGGCCTCCCCAGCTGCCCGCCCATCTCCCCCTCCACCCCCCTCGCCATCGCCCCCACGTGTGGCGACCCTCGCCAAGTTGCTCGCGCCCTCGCCGCCGCCACCCCCGTCGCCGGCGGTCCTCGTCGAGGATGTCGACTACGGGGATTACTTGATAGATGCATATGACATGGGAAACCCGCCGCTGCCGCCTGGTACATCCGCACCGTCGCCGCCGCCACCTGCTGCGCGTCAGCCGCCCACCACCAACATGAAGTCGATGATGGTCATGTACCGCATGCCGCCCGTGATCACGCTGCTGGGAGACCCCGTCGTCACGCTCTACCTCTACTCTGGCACGTGGTCCGACCCAGGCGCGTATGCGACTGACGCGGTTGCAGGCCCGGTGCCTGTGGTGGTCGTATCCGCCCCAGGAGCAAACTTCACCAACGCAACGACAGACCCGCGTACGCCGCTGGTGGTGAGTGGGGCCCAGCCGAGGCGATAGTGCAGGGGGGGAGAGGTGTGTGTGTGGCAGGGCGGCCACAGGAGGCGTGTGCCCAGAAGCGCGGGAGTGTGCGAGTGTCAACCTGCCAACGTGGGCCAAAAATTGCGCCTAGGAGGCCTCCTACACATTGTGCCTAGGAGTGTCAGCCTGCCAAGTGTGCAGGAGTGTCAGCCTGCCAAGTGTGCATATGCCCAAACGTGGGCCAAACATTGTGCCTAGGAGGCCCCCAACACATTGTGCCCCTAGGAGGCCTCCTACGCAATCAGCGGCGGCGATCTCAGCATTGCATAGCTACAGCCGAACCCTAGAGATGTGTTCAACAGCCATCACAACGCGCCATGCGCTCACGCACATCCCGCCCGCACCCACCGACCCAGGTCACATACCTCGCTGTGAGTGCGTTGGGCGGCCTCACGAGCGTCGTGACGCGGTCGCTACACGTCGTCGACGCATGCTCAGTGGCGCTTGGCGGCTCGACAGAGTTCACGTGCTTCAAAGAGCAAAAGTGCAGCGTCAACGGCTTGTGCGGGGTGGTGCCGGCTGCGGTGTCGGACCTCTACTCATCGCGCAGTGAGGGCAGCGGCGACGTGGTGTTGTGGTGGCGCGGTGGCAACGTCGGCGGGGAGGATGCGCAGACCTTGGAGACGCCCGTTGCGGTGCCCGCGTGGATCCCGCCCGACACCGCCCCGCCGACGCTCACGCTGCTCGCGGGTGACTACCCGACCATGGCGTTTGTGACGGCCAAGGGCACGTCGGGCGTGATGACGACTGTTGAGGTTGGCGAGATATACGTCGATCCGGGTGCGGTCGCGAGCAAGGTGCCGGCCAACAACCCGAGCCAGGTGCGGGTTAACATCCTCTTGCGCGCACACTTGATAGTTGTTCTATAGAGTAGACCCTTTATCCGCACACACTCAACCCATTTAGGTGCCGGCCAACCACCCCCGAGCCAGGTGCGGGTGTGCACCTTCATCCGGTAGAGCCTCGTCCTCCCACCCACCACTACCTCGACCTCCCACCCACCCACACAAAGCTCATCTTCATCCTCATATACTAGGCCCTGATCCGCACCCGATCAACCCACATCAAGGAGCCGGCCGACCCGAGCCAGGTGCGGGTTCACCTCCTCATGCACACCCACTAGACTCTCATCCTCATCTGCATGAACGGGTCCCGCTTCCGCACCCACTCAACCCTCATCAACGTGCCGGCCAATCACCCGAGCGAGGTGCACAGGCTGCGCACTGCGGGCGGTGCAGGGAAGCAGCGTGAATAGCGCGCCCTGGCACCGCCCACCCAACGCCCGAATCGCTGCCTTTCCATCCATGAGCCCATGCGTGCGGATGCACGCACAACACACCACCTTGCCCCCCCCCCCTCCCGCTGACCCCTTGCCTGCTGACCTCATCACCAGGTCATCAGCCTCACTTCGGAGATTGTTGTGACCTGTGTGGACGAGGTCAACACGCAGGTGCCGACAGCGGACGGCGTGCCCTTTGTTGTCACGTACGATGTACAGGTGCGAGGGGGGGAGGGGGGTTGCTCCTTGGTGGGGTAGGTGAGGTGACTGGAGAGGAGAGTTCCACCCAACAACAACAGCAGCGTGGCCATTGGCTGGAGGCGCGTGGTCTTATTTATTTGCGGTTCGTCACGACGAGGGAATGTGCTGGGGGGCTGTGTGTGAAAGACTTGCTGCCTGTAGCCTTTAGCCTTGTTCTCAGGGTGTAAGCGCCTCCATTGTGTTATACTTTCGACGACAACCAGATTGGCTGAGGCGTACTGGAGTTCCGCACGGCCAACGAGGAGGCGAGAATCACCAAACTCCCATACGATTGGCAGGCAGTGGTGGGGCCGCCGCGAGCAACGCACGCGCACCGCATGCGCGTGCACACACACACACTTACACGCACGCACATGCTCACAGGACTTTGTGGTGCCCCCGGCAAACAACGCACGGGCACTGCATGCACGGACACACACACACACACTTACACGCACGCGCATGCACACAGGACTCTGCGGTGCCCCCAAACAAGGCTGTCATACGGCGGCGTGTGCGGGTCGTGTGCCCCGCTGGCGAGACCGTGTGTACGGGTGATGGCGGTGCGCTCTCGTGCAGCATTGGCGGCATCTGCGACGTTGGAGGTGGCGAGGTATGCTGGTGTAGGATCAAGGTTTACCGTAGTACCGTTTTGCCTCGCCGATTAAAGAATTTCGAGGGCGTGCCGGCAAGGATGATTTCTAACAAATATTGCCGGAAAAAAAAAAAATACATATATATATATATATATATACGTCAAAACGGGGGGAAATTGAATAATAAATCCCGCTGTGCCGCGGGATTGCCCAAGCCACCCAAATTTTAAATGATTGCCCCTTTTATAAAAATGGCGGCAAGGCAAAGCGGTACTACGGTAGGCTGTGGGGTTAAGGGTTGGATGGGATGGGGTTGGGTTGGGTTGAGTTGGACTGGAAGAATGCAGGGGAGGCAGATGGGCTTGGATGGGGTTGGATTGAAAGAGGGGAAGGGGGGGCGACATTGCGTGAGTTTCTATTGTGTTGAAATTGATCAGTGTGAAGGAAAAGTGCAGAACTAAGAGTGGTGCTTGGCACCTAAGCTTCCATCCGTCAGCTTGGGGCACTAGCACCGCTCTAATTCTCAATATTTTTTTGGCCCGAGGGTGTTCCCTCTAGCTGTGTTCCATGGTCACGCGTGACTGTAAGGACAAACTGAACACTATGAAGACAGCTGAGACAGAAATGGGTGTTTTCTATTGAATCACAGATGGATAGAATGAGGAGCAGACGTCCCCCCCCGCGCTCCCCCCAGAAACACACACACACACACACACACACACTGCACACACACACACGCACACGCACACACACACAGGACGGCGACTCAACCCCCATGTCTGGATCCGTGGCTGCCACGATGACGGGCGCGGGCGGGAGTGCGGCCACGACCACCGTTTTGGGCATGGCCGTCTTGGCGATGCTCGGTGCCAACCCAACACGCGTGCGCGTCGGAACTCCATACGGCGCATGCCACGGTGACATGGGCATGAACTGCGACCCGGGCGTGGTTGCAACGCTGAGCACGCGCAACGACATGCGGGCATACGTGCTCGCGTGCGCCGCCCAGGTGTGAGGACATTTGCGCGCGTGTGTGTGTTTGGGGTGGGTGGGTTGGGGGGGTGCACGTGGATGGGTGGGTGGGTGCATGTGGATAGATGTGCGGGGGTACGTGGCACAAGTGAGATGCAATTGATTGCGTGCACGCGTGTGTGTGTGTGTGCGTGTGTGCGTGCGCCCATGACAAGACAGGGGGAGGTCATTTCTGTCTCTGACTTTCAGAAGTGTTCGTTTGATTACAGTCACGCGTGACAGCGGTCACGGCTCGGGGCAGAGCCTGACCTCCACCGGCCGCAGATGGTGACCCGCCACAGGGCATGGCACCACCCACGACCAATGTCGAGCGGCCGGACTCTGCAGCTAAGCACCATTCTCCCTTACTTGCTCAAACATAAAAGTCAGTGGGACACCACAATTCAACAGGGTGGGTGGGTGGTTTCCAAAAGGCTGAAAGGAACGGGAAGCCGCAAAAAGGGAGCGGTGCTAGCGACCCAAGAAGACGGATAGGAATCTTGGGGTGCTAGCACCATAAGAGGCTTCTGTAAATCTCACTTCACACTTAGTAAGTCTTATTCGACAGAAACTCCAGTTTTTTACCCATCTAGGGATTAAGTAGAAAACTAACAAGCGTGCACCATTGGACCCCTTTAACCCAGCCCTATCACACACACAATCACACCCCCAGGCCCCCACTCCCTGGCACAGACGCGCACACTTGGTGTCTCAGCACTTGAGTCGAATGAGCCCAGCACAGTCTCACAACCTTTACAGGTGTCCCTGCCTGTAACATCCGTCAGCATCAAAAACACTGCCGCCCACTCCCTGGTACAGACGCGCACACTCGTTGTCTTGGCACTTGAGTCGTGTGAGCCCAGCACAGACGCACAAGCCTTTACAGGTGTCCCAGCCTGCAACATCCATCATAATCAAAAACACTTGCCCCCACTCCCTGGCACAGGCGCGCATGCTTGGTGTCTCGGCACCAAAGTCGTATGCGGCGGTCGGCCTCATGTACTGCGGCATCAACGTCAACGTGCCGGGCTCGTACAAGGTGTGACCTCGGATCGTGATGTGTGACCTCTGATGGAGCAATGGATGTTGTGGGGCACGCCCCTGATGGCACGCCTGTAAGATGTGTGCATGGCCTCTCCCGGGAAGTCTCTCTTCATACCACTCTGCATACCACACGTGCGAGGCGTGCCTCCCCTCCTCCTGCCATGCACACGTACGCACATGTGGGCACCGCATGCCCTGACGTGCCTCAACCAGGTAGCTGCTGTTGAGATTAGGCTGATAAAGCAGCAGTGAGGCATGTGAGGCATCCTAGCGCTAGGATGCCTCACAGGCCCCTCACAGGCCTCACTGCTGCTTTATCAGCCCCATCTCAATAGCTGCCACCCCCATGCATGTGTGCAGGTGATATACACCGTGCAGGCTGGCAGCGGTCCAGTCGTGAGCGCAACTCGTACGGTCATCGTGGAGGCCGACTGCCCCGCCGGGGAGGTGCTGTGCACCAGCGGCACGTGCAGCTCTGATGGCACGTGTGCTGGCGACATTGCGTCGTCCACCACGGGAGTGTCTGATGGGTCTGATGAGAGTGCGCAACTGCAGCTGGTGGCACCGTCTGCCAACACGCCGCCCAGGCTCACGCTGCGCACCGCGTCCGGGTTTGGCACCTCAGTGTCGGTCAAGCAGGGCGTGATGTACCGGATGTGCGACCCCGGGCAGGTGCGACACCACGATTTGGGGCGCTTCGACAGAGCTGCACCCACCACCCAGGAACAGCTGCAGGGTTGGGGGCAGGCAGAGGAGGGCAGTCAGAGGAGGGCAGGCCTATGGCCTATGGCCTATGACGGCAAGCATAGCGGGTGGCACCTGCTGCGGGAGAGCATGCAGCAACACGAGCTGCAGCCGCACTAGTTCAGTTGCAGCAGTACTAGCTAGTAAGCGCTGCATTCTATTCACCTACCCCGCCCCCCATATGCCAAGTAACAGCCCTTCCCTCCCCCCAAACTTTCGGATACAGTTGCCGTCGGACGATGTGCCTTGCGACCTGGGCGCAGACGCGGAGGACGACGAGGACGGTGCTGCTGCACAGACATCCGTGCTGCTGTGCCCACCGGCCAACTGCATGGCGGCTGGCAGCTGCAGTGGGCACAGGACGTTTGAGAAGGATGCGAGCAAGTGCGGGCTGGACATGTCGGCAGAGGTACGGCTGTCCACGCGCGCACGCTTGACGCGCGCACGCATAGTACGCGCAAGCTCAAGCAGGCGTTGATGTTGGCGCTAGCGCCGACAAAGGTCGCGTGCATCACTATTGGCGTCACAACGACTGTAAAATCCCTTATCGTCTCACACACACCTTGCACACGCAGGTCGGCACCACCTACCAGCTCATCTTCCGCGTGTACGACACAGAGGGACTCAGCGCCACCGCCACCCGCGCGGTCACGATCGTGACGCGCTGCACCTTGGACCGCCCCTACCTCTGCTCCGGATCCTGCGAATCTGTCAACTGCGCCATGCTGAGCCAGGTAAATATGGTGGCCTTTGGCCATTGAGCCCCAAGCACTTGCCGAATTGCATGTGCTCTCGTGCCCGCACAGGCGGGCTGGCACTTGACCCAGCCCCCCCACCCACCACCCACCCCCAGCTCTGCTTACCAGTGCTTCCGTTAGCCAACCCACAACCCGCAAAACTGCAACACCGGGTTGAGTTTGGCTGGCGCTGCAGGTTGGAATTGCTCGAAAAGCGTGAAATTGACACTTGCACACGTCTCAAAACAAGCAAAATGCCTCTGCCGGTTTCAGATCAAGCAAGTAAGATGTGAGGCCCGGGTTGATTGGAGCCATCCAGCGGCCTGGGTTGGTTGGAGCCATCAGTTTCCCAAGGTCCTTAGCGGAACAATTGCTTCTAACTGACCACCCAACCGCCAACCGCCACCCGCGCAGCTGACGAGTGCAATCGCAGCCATGGATGGCGGCGACACTGCCACTGCCGCGTTGCAGGGCTCCCCCGTACTCGTGTTGCTGCCAGCCGTGTCAGTAAACGTGACGGCGGCAGCTCTCCTTGGCGAGCCACCCTCCAACCAGACGGTCTTCACGGTCTACGGCACGCCCGCACCTGTGTCTCTTCTGCCGTGCACGTCGGTTGGTACGGTCGGCAGCTGCGCGGCAGCTGCCGTCCAGCTGTCTGCCGACGGCTCCCTCGTCGACCTGTCTCCATTGGTCTCGGTCACTGACGTGACGCCGGTGGACGACGGCACTGACGACGGGGCTTCAGCCGCCACCGCGCTCGGACGATGCTCGGCAGCCGCGCTGTCGCTCGGCACGTGCCTGCCCGGCGTGTACGTCCTTGAGTACTCTGTGCCGGGCGCGTCGCAGCCAGCACACCTGTCTGTCGTGGTGGAGCAGCTCGCGGCGACTGAGTTTGCGTACACGTTTGAGCCGCCAGACGGGTGAGTGCCATGCCACGGGTGCCATGGTTGCTAGGGTTTATTAAGCAAGAGTTTCCACACGTGCCTAAGATGCCAGTGGGTGGGTTCCCCCTGGGGGGGGGCTGGTTGGGAAGGTCTTATACAGCAAGGGTTGACGTATGTGCGCATACTGCTAGATGGCTGGGCGCGTTCGCAAGCATGCTGAGGTAGTAAGCAAGGGTTGAGGTACTGACTTGTGCGTGCTGCCAGGCAGGAGGTTGCCCCACTGGGTGAGGCGGGTTCAGAGATGCATGAGGGTCGATGCACACTTTCACATCACTATAAATAATGAGGTGCCTGGGTCCTTTGTACGCCACGTGCGAGAGTGGGAAAGTGTGTGAGAGAGAAAGAGAGAGAGAGAGGGAGAGAGAGAGGGAGAGGGACAGGCGAATGGATTCGTCGCGTGCACACACAAACGCACACACACACACACACACACACCTTCCCCCTGCAGCTCCTCCCTCTCGGCCGCCACAGACTTTGCCACGGAGCTTTCCTCCAATGCCACACTGCTGCTCGCGACCGTCATGGAGCACATGCCCCTGTTTGGCATCGGCGCCTCGACTGTGCGTGGTGCTGTGCTGAACAGCAGCGCTGTTGTGGCGAGGGACGCGAGTGCAGGAACAGTGTACGACATCTCGGTGGTTATGACGGTGACCACGGTGGGTGTGTCGGGTTTAACAGGTTTGACATGTACGCGTCCGGAGGAACCCGGGGCATGTGGGTGTGTCTGAGGGTGTGGGTGGATGGGTGTGGGTGTGGTTGGTGTGGGGGGGTGGGGGGGTGAAGCATGGCGTGAACTACTCGTGCCGCCCAATGGATGAGTCCGGAATCCGGAATCATCCCTGCTCCACCACCAACACCCCACACACATGTTGACGGTGCGTGTCGTCAGGGATCCTCCACACACACACACACACACACACTCACACAACCGGCACATACTCTCTCTCTCACACACACACACGCACACACCACAACCACAGGGCTCCTCCACTCCCCTGCCGTTGCCAAGCGGTGCAGGGCGGCGGCGGTTGCGCTCGGCCCTGCTGGGGATGAGTGCCCCCGGCGCAACAACAGCGGGCACAACGGGCAGCAAGCGGCATCAAACGTCGCAAACCGCAGCTGGGCACAACATGAACAGCCACCCCCCAATGAGCGACAATGCTAACACCAGTGACGGCACCAACACCAGCCCCCTAACAAGAGGCAGCGGTGCCACCGCCCGTCTGCGCGTGGCCTCCGCGTGCGTTGACGGTGTCGTTGCTTCGCTGTCGCGTGTGCGTGTGATGATCGATGATCTTGCGGCGCTGTTGGTGTGCTGCACTTGCACCGAATCCGACTGTGACAATGACAGTGTGGGTGAGGGCTACGAAGACAGCGTTTCCTCACCATCATCATCGCCCAAAGGCATCTACCCGTCCGCGTCACCGATGCGCCACATGATGGGAATGCACTCTCGTCGCCGCCAGTTGTTGCAATCCGGCTGCAACTCCCCCAACGCGACGGCAACGGCGGCGCCTGGCGGAGCGGTCGTGTCCGGTGGGGCGACCGGGACGGATTGCACGTTGCCTGAGCCAACGACAGAGGAGATGTACAAGTCGCTGATTATGGGCGCTGCATCGGACGTGGCGGCGGCGACAACCGCGATCCAGGTGGGGTGCTGCAACTCTGTAAGGTGTTAGGGGTTCAGTGCATGCCCTGCAGGCGCCTCCCGTGAATAGCCCGTTGCCCTTGAGGGAGGGGTGAGGGAGGGGAGAGGGAGGGGAGAGGGAGAGGGGGGGCATGCGGATGCATGTACACGAGTCCTAGCGTCCTCCTCCTAGTGTGTTTGTGTGTGGGGGGGGAGGGGGGGTTGGTGCCAACTCTCGGGGTTGTTGAAGCTCTCGGGAAGGGCACAGGGGATTGTGAATATCAGGAGCCCTGCCTCGCTCTTGATTGTCCTCTCCATCCAGTGCTTAGCATATGAGAGGTCCATATAAGTGTGGAAGCATGGGGGTTCCACACCCTTCACTTACTAGGAACATCCTTACAGGAGGAAGGTTTACGATATGAGGCAATCCGGGGGGGTGGGATGGAGGAGCGGGGCGAGGCGAGGCCCCAGATACACGGCAAGCATCAATGGATGACCCAATCAGCCTCCTCCTGGTTGTGGCCCAATCACTTCCTAGTTGTGAACATCCCTGCGACCGCCTTCTACATCACCCGCGCAGGCATCGACCGCTTCGATGGCGGTCACCATCGTCACGCTCGTTGACACATTCGACCTATACGACACAGCTGCCCGGGTGGGTGCTCGGTGGGGTGGGTGGGTGTAACATACTTGCCTTACTTGCTGACTGGCTGTATGTTACCCCGTTACATGCAAGGACTCTGTACATTGTATGTACGGTAGAAAGGTGCATGCGTAGGTGTGTGGTATGCAGGTGTATGTATGTAGGTGTACACATAAACCCCTTGTGGCCGATTGGTAAGTGGGGGGCAGCTCGGGCGGTTGAGTGGGCAAAGAAACCCCTGCGTGCATGTGACAAGCACTGTGCTGATGTCGTGTGTTGGGTGTCAAAATGCTCCTGCCTCACACTCGACTGTCTTGCCCACGCAGATCAGAAGAGTGGATCGGCAGCCCAGTGGGAACCCCACACTTGGTCCCCACCCCAGCTAAGAGGGCACGTACAGTCCTTGCTAGCCGTTGTAGGGCCTTGGCCCGACAGAGGGGCACAGGCACACAGGGCTAGAGGGTGGCAGTGCATGCCGCAGCCCACACCCACGTACCTCACACACACCCCGCAGGCCGCGTACACGCAACTGTACAACGACGTGTCGTGGGCGTCTGGCAACGTGAGCGCGCAGCTAGAGGTGGTGGATGAACTTCTCTCTCTTACGCTGGTGGCGCAGGTTTGTTGTAGTTGGTGGTGGTGGTGGTATGTGTGTGCGGTGTGTGTGTGTGAAAGTTAGGGCTACCCTTTGAAGGGGACGCGGTGGCAGGGCCCGGAGGCGCTGCTCTGGGCATGTTTCTGTGAGCACACATCTTATGCTCGGGTCCATTTTGTGTGTGGGTGTCGTGTCCGCTGGATCACATATATACACAGTTCACTGTTCACAGAGGCGCAAGCGCGCGTGTGATCCCGCCTTTGCGCTGGCATTCATTTGCGACCTCATAGAAGACATCAAGGCGTTTGTGGCAGCGGTGAAGAAGCTGGCCGAATATATGCTGCCCCCACCGCCGATGCCGTGCAGGCCCCTCTGGAGGGTAGGACCTGGCCATGCATGAGGCATGGGGCGCCGGCTGAGCCCCATGCAAACGAGAGCTGGACAGCCATGCACTGCCAGCCGGGGACTGTTCCAGTCAACGCCAGTCGGCTCTGCCGGCTTGACTGGCCACAAGGCCACTACTGTGACCCTGAGGAAGGTCCTCTCCTATATGCTCCTTGCCAGACATGTCTCTCAAAGACCGCCGCTTGGGGTAGTCTAGCCGGCGGGAGCGGTAGTCTATTGGCCGGGAGCCGGCGGCACTCTAGTACTTAAGTGTGCTGGAGTATCGGCGGGTGTCTCCAGTAGAAGAGTAGCCTGCTTAGCTGGAAACCCCGTGTTACTGTTTACCCACCGCCCATGCCGTGCAGGCGGCGTTCAACAACGAGCTCTCTGCGACTGGGGCTCTCATGGCGAGCACGCTCACGCTGCTGCAGCAACAGCTGACGAGGTGCGGCCATGGGCGTGTATTCGACATGCCGTAGTACCGCTTTGCCTTGCCGCCACTTTTATAAAGAGGTTGATTGTCTAGAATTTGGGTGCCTTGCCGCGGGATTTTGGGAGGATTTTCCCCTTTTTTACGTCACTTTTGGCGTTTTTTTTCTTTTTTGGCAATCTTTTTTTAGGAATCGACCTTGCAGCGACGTTTCCGAATTATGTAATCGGCAAGGCCAAGCGGTACTGCGGTGGGTGGCACACACTAAAGGATTTGTTGGCAGCGGAAAGGACAAACGGCGTTGTGGCACATGCTAACAGGAAGGGGCGACACCCACGATATTGAGCCAGCTCCTCCGCCAGCTTCTCCGGTCTGGTCTGGTCTGGTCTGGTCTGGTCTGGTCTGGTCTGGTCTGGTCTGGTCTGGTCTGGTCTGGTCCGGTCCGGTCTGGTCTGGTCTGGTCTGGTCTGGTCTGGTCTGGTCTGGTCTGGTCTGGTCAAATAATATTTCCTCGGATGTAGCGATCCGATCGGGGGGACATTGCGTGTGTGGCATCGCCATCAACAATGCAAAGTCCCGTTGACCCAACTACCCGCGCCCACACACGCACCATATGCATGCCCCCCTTTGGATTCCAGGACCGTCGTCAACGCCCAGCTTGTGCTCCAAGGCCTCGGCATCCTCGACGACGCCACGCTCGCTGACTTCCAACAGTGCGTATTCAACGCGAGCGTGGGTCGGCGCTTCGCGTTCAAGGTCGGGACCACCACCGCCGCAAGACGCCGCAGCCTGCTCCCGACTGCAAGCGGCACTCCCAGTGGGGATCCGTTTGTGTTCCAAGGCTATGGCGTATTCCCTGACGCGGCGTCATACCAATACAACTTGTATGACATGTGGAATGTTGACATGGCACGCTTCGTTGGGTCGGGCTATGCAAACAGGGTGCTCTCAGGGTTGTTGCTCCACACGGTGCGGTGGCCAGTGGCGTCGGTGGAAGAGGAGGTTCGTTTGAATGCGTCAACTGACAAAATGGAGATGCGGATGCGCGTGTGCCAGTCCACGGCCTACCCAGCCCTCGTGACGGCATGCCGCGACGAGGCGGTCTCCACGACTGTGGCGTACGTGGACGGCGGCGGTGTGGGGAGCGACCCCGTGTTCAACCAAATCTCAACGCTCTACAACAAAGTGGTGGGTGGGTGGGCGGTGGACGGGCGGGCGGGTTGGTTGTTGAGTCAATGGGGTGGGTGAGTGGGTGGGTGGGTGCCATGTGTTTTTGAGTGCAAGCGAGGCCACTGATTGTATACCCCTATTTCCTATAGCTCCTATCGGTCGGCGGTGGGTGAAAGTGGTGCAAAGAACGTGCATCGAGCACAGCGGCCGTGTGTGTTGCAACACGCATGCGTGCGGGCGCATGTGCTAGCACGTGCATATAGGTATATGAACCTGTACGCGCAAACGCCTCACGAATCCGCCTCTCGACCTCGACCACACACACACCCTTCTACGCATGCGCACTGATCTGAGGACTGTGCTGGGGGGCTGGTGTGCAAGCCTTGCTGGCTTTGCGCTTTGGGGCCTTGTGGTTTTACCCAGGGTTTAGGCGCGCCTGTTGTGTTATGCTTTCGACGACGATGACGAGCACACATCCTGCTACACATACATGTGTCCATTGATTTACTTTTTCGTTTTTTTTTTGTCAGGAGCCGTTTGACTGAAAATCCAGCTCCGTGGCTTCCAAATCCGGCTCCAATCGCCCACAACAATAACACTGCAGGTGTCCATGTCCGATCACTACAACATGTCGGACGGCAGCCCTGAGGTCAACAACGTGACAGGCTTACCGTTTGGGTTCTTCCACACGCCGCTCAAGGGCTTTGACGATGGATACCCGCTGTTATTTGACTCGCACGTGTCGGAGAAGGTGAGTGGGTATACAATGGACAAAGGGTGGAATATCCCATTACCAGTTCCTGGGCCCTGAGCGCCCCAGGGGCTCTCCCTCATCCCTTCGTCAGTGTAGATGTGGATCATACATGTCCCGTAGTCTCGCTTAGCCTTCCTGGGGGTCCACTAAAGGCCCTCTTTATTAGGAATTTCAGGCCCATGCGGGGCGTTTTGCGACTTGGTTTCGTCTTTGCGCTGCCTTTGCGGCGGCTTTTTGCGGGGCCTGTAGTGCGTTGATCCAGGTTGGAATTCCGCCGTTTGTTTTGCCTTTGCGGGGCGTTATCGGACTAAATTAGGCGGAAGGCAAAGCGAGACTACCGTATGCCGGCCTCCAGAACGGGGGGGGGCGAGGGGGAGATGTTGTGGGCCATAGTGCAGTTGCAGCTGGTGTGTGAGTGTCGCAACATGACACAAGCCCCTATCTATGGAATGGGTGGAGGGGGGGGGAGAGGGCTGCAGCTGCTTTACTACGTTCAGGAGGGAGGCATTCTCAATTCGTGCACACACACACACACACACACTCGCACACGCACACACACACACGCATGATGGCAGATGGCATGCTAAGGGTCTAACTTTGACAGCTGCCGGCCTCTTTCCTAGGGTCTAATGCGCCATCAAAGGCGTCCGGCGGACTGTAAAATCGACCACGCACACACTGACGCGGCCGCACATGCGTGTCACTCTCTACCACTCCCTTTTGCAGCGCATCGTGGACCTGTTGCACTATGTTCAGGATGGCGGCATGCTCAGCGCGCAGCTCACGCGCAGCATGACGCTCCAGATGGTGACGTACAACCCCGAGGCTATCGTGTTTGGGTACTTCTCGGCCACGTTCAGGTGCGGCCGTGCGTGGTGTTGACGATAGTGGATGCCACAACAAGATTCCACAGGACTCGTGACATGCTGCCCTTGACGCGCCTATGAGCATGTCGATATGATAGTCGAATGGACTACATCACACACACACACACACACACACACACAACCACTCTCCCCCCTCCCTTCCTCCCTGCCCTTGCTCCCCTCTCAGGTGGATTGACTCTGGCGTCATCTCCATGACCTCCAAGCTCATGGCGCTGCCCGCCGTTGAGTACAACCATGGGGTCTCTTCATGGCAGTTGAAGGTGCGCCTGTCACAGAGATGTATTTGCAGTTATTTTGGTAGAAGGCCGTCCCGTTGACCGCCTCGATCGCTGCCTGAATGTTGACCGTTGACCGTCACATGTATGTCAACTTCAAGGTCACCACAAGCGCTATCTGATGGGATTGTCAGAACATCAAGCAACTTGGTTCGTTGAGTAGTTGTCAGTATCCAAATGGCTACCAATGGCTTCCATTAGCCCAAAATAATATCACTGGCCTGACAATAACATGGTGCATGTCCCGCCAGTTGCACATCTTGGTCGATCGTACATGGACCACAGAGAGACGCCCCCCAATCTCCGTCAGCCCTGTACTGCTGAAATATTCATCAATGGACGCTTTTACCGGACATCTTCCTCATCCTTCTCTCTCTTCATCGTATCTTGTACCCTACTACTCCCCAAATCCCCATCCCACCCACAGACGCTGCTTCCGGACATTTTCTTCATCCTACTCATCATTGCATACATCGCGCTCACGTCGTGGGACATCGTCGCGTCACTGCGCAGCCAGCGCAAGATGTCGCACATGTCAAAGGTAGGTTGTGACAATGGACAACCTGTTCAAATGTCCTTTGAACAAATAACCAAGTATGTACCTAACACCAACACGCCTCAAAACCCGTACCTCCTGACCCCATGTGAGGGTCCCCCTCCCCCCCTCCCCTTGATTGACTCTGCTTGCGTAGCTAGCCCAAGATGACCAACGTAGGTAGACCAACGTCAGCCATTGCCTGCATCCTTCATAAATGTTGTACTCCTGGCCCTCTATCTCAGCAAGTGGCTCCCAACCTCCTCACTGACCCCTGATACACACTCGCTCCTTGCTCCCCATATCTTATCTGCAAAGGTGTCTCCGTTGTACACTGTCACCGCAACAAACCTGCTCTGGGATGGAGCCGGAGGCGCGGAGAGCCCCACTCACCACACGCACGTGCCGACCACCCTGGCAATGATCGCTGACAAGGAGGGAGCAGCGACGGCGCACGGGGTGCATGCGTGCAGCCCCCGGAACGACTCACTGCGTGCGCATCCGCTCCACGTGCTGACTCCGGATCCGCACGAGGATGCATCCAACGGTCCGCCAAGCGCCGAAATCTCGCCGACCCTTGCGACGGCGCCCTTCTCGGTAGCAGCCGCCTACGCCGCCGGCGCGTACAGCCCTCGCTCCCCCTCTTCCGCTGCAACAAGCCCGACCAAGCACGTCGACGGTGGTGGAGGTGGTGGCGGTGGCCACGCGGGGGGGCCTGGTGAGAGCGGCAGCCCATCGCCCATTGCAAGAGGCACAAACCAATGGCAGCGCTCGCAGCAACAACTCGCTCCAGCCTCTTGTCCGGTCTCTGCCACAGCCGCCGGCCCCCGCCCGTTGTCGCCGCTGGGAGCCTCTGGTTGTGGGCACGGCGGCGATGGTGTTGTCTCGGCTAGTCAGGGCAGCATGCGCTGGCGCCATGGCAGCCCCTCGGCAGAGTCCTTCACCACACACAGCACACCCCAGTTGACTGGCAACGATGGTGGTGCCACTACGTCAACACGATACAGCCTCCCTGGGACCCCGCTCTCAGCCACCACGCGTGCTGGCCCAGTCGCCGAGGGCGCCGAGTGGGCCGACGATCAAATCGGATCCACATCCCGGACCTCACCCACCTCTGTGTTCACACCCACACTTGTCGGTTCACACTCCCGCAGAGGAGGCATCGGCAGCGGCAACGCCGGTGGTGGCATCGGCCGCATGGGCCTGGCGGCAAGAACGGGTGGCGCCAGCACAATGCACTCGCAGCGCTCGCTTGGCGCAGCTTGGCCCAGCTTGGCCCAGCTTGGCTCGCTTGGCCCAGCCTCCATCCACCACTACAGCTCCACCGTGTCACCTTCTGGGACCAGTGTGGCCTTTGCGCGTGGTGCGAGCATGGCAGACACCAAGGACTGCGCAATTGAGGCGGAGATTGCAGAGGCAAGCATACAGTGGGAAGGGGGACAGGGAATATAAAATATCTGGGGTAGGGGGGCAAGGGGTACATAACATATGCGGGGGTATGAAATGTCCTGTGATCAGTTCCTCAGCCCTAGGAGCTGCTAGGGGCTCTCCCCCCATCCTCTAGTGTGTGGAGGGGTGTGTGTGTGCACGGGGAGGTGTGTGTGTTGGAGGAGGTGCGTGTTGGGGGGGGGGGGGGCAGAAGAAAAGTTTCCAGACACCCCCGCCGTCCATTTGCTTTCTTGGGGGATGGTGGCACCCTATCACAAACAGGCAATGTTTGGGTGGTGTGTTGGGGGGGGTCTGAAACCTGTCTTGCTGCCCCCCCCCCCCCCCCCCCTTGCAGGCAAGGCTAGAAGCAGAGGACGCGGTGCGGAAGGACCGAGAGAACGGGGTTCATGGTGGGGGCGCAGTGGCGGTGCGCCACGCACGCAAGTACACGGCGACGATGTCTCCGTTTTGGATCGCGTTTGAGGCGATGCTGTGCGGGCTGATGGTGGCGTGCGGCGTGCTGTGGTTTATGTACTCGGCGCAGGTGGGTGGCATGGGGTGACCGGTGGCCCATGCGCGCGCACGCGTGCCCGCCCTCCCTCTCCCTCTCTCTCCCAGTCTCTTTCTTGAGTGTCTCCTTCTCGTTCTCTGTCTGTCCCTCCGCCCCCCCCCCTCACCCCCTCCCCCAATCCACCCATGTGTAGCTCGTCTCCTCCGACGTCTTTGTCACCCGGTTTGGCGCATACGACGCCGACGCTTTTGCGCCAGCACGCTTCCTGCTCCCGATGCGCGACGAATCGGCCGCCGCGGCGGCACAGTTTGCAGCAGAGACAGGTTTGGCCGAAGCCTGGTAACCATGTAAACCTTCGCTAGTAACTCGAAACTAGACGCCCGCTTCATGCACGCTTCATGCTCCCGCTTCATGCACGCTTCATGCTCCCGCGCCACGACATGCCTGCTGCAGTGGCCGCGCAGTTCATGTTCGAGACAGGTTGCATGCTCCGCGTAAGCGTGGGTGTGAGAGCGTGCCTGCCTCTGGACACAATCACAAACATTTAAGGATGAGGGAGCGCACCCGCACACTTGCACATACGCACATACGCACACCCACACACCCACACACCCGCACACCCGCATACCACCTGGTTATAATGCACCATCAAAGGCATCCGACGGACTGTAAAATCGACAAGCACCTCACGCACCACAGGGCGCAACGTACCGCAACCTGGAACCGCCGGGCGCTGGCGCCTGCCGGCGGACATGACAGGCCTGGAAAATGCCGCTAAGCTAGCGTCACGAGCTGATGAAATGTATACAATGTGAGTGGTTTTACATGGCACGCGCACACCTGCGTGTGTGTACACGTTTTTTTGTGTGTGTGTGTGTGTTTGTGTGTGACTGGCCTCGAGGGCACTGCGCGTGCCAGTCACAGCCCTTCACACATACTTGTCGTTTCGTCCCCCGCTTGACCCCTCCCCCCTGATAGCCAATATAACTTGTATGGTGGGTATCTGGGGGGTGTTACGGTCATACCTTAGTTGAATGTGTCCCTATATAAGGTGATACCGACAATTGGTGTCACATCGACGCTCGTGGCGCGCTGCCATCACACATACACACACACACACTCAAAAAAACTCCCCCCTCCCCGACCCCCCTATGCAGCTACGTGCTCTACTACTTTTTCCAGGGCTTTGTTCTGCTCGGCCTCATCCTGCGTCTCATCATGCACCTCTCCTTCCAGCGACGGCTGTCAATCATCGGAGGTACGCTCGTGGCGCTCGTGCCGGAGCTCTTCCACTTCTTGCTCGTGGTGGGTGGCCCTGGACTTGGGTCTAGGCGGTGGTACTAGGACTGGAAGGTAGTCATTGCTGGAAAGCCAATGTAACCGTTACTTACTGTTACTGTTTCTGGTGGGTGGCCCTACCACAATCTCAATGCCTGAGGCGCCCGAGTCCGCCGCAGGCGTGCAGATAAAGAGTGCCGGAGGCTCGCCTCAAGCATTGGGAATATGCTAGGGTGGGTGGATGGTGCGTTTGGGATGTGCCATCATCGGAGGCATGCTCTTCTCTTCTTCTCTTGGCACATGCGCACTAGTTTGTGCACAAAGGCG
>VFSX01000120.1:237500-425000 GCA_016618255.1 Chlamydomonas sp. UWO 241 | reverse complement strand
ACATTTGCACGGCCAACCAATTTCCATGAGCGGTGCAGTAGCAATCGCACCTGCGTTTGTGTGGGCCGCCAAGCGGCCGCTGTCGGACGCAGCCGCGTCTGCACCGTCATCGCCGGCGCAGAACAAACACAAGGCTCACCGCACGAGCAGCCCTGGCATGGGTCTCTCTCACGCGGGCAGCCCGCTCGGTGACGGGGCACCCGCGCTGCGCGCGTCGGCCACGCTCGCGCGGGGAGAGTCCATGACCAACTCCGTGGCAAGGTTCCACAGCAACGCGTCCGCATGCGACGCGCTGCGTGCGTCCGGGCCATCCGAGTCCGGGCTATCTCAATCTGCTAGTCCACTTGGTGGCGGCGCGTCCGCGCAACGCACGGCGGGTTGGCGAGGGTCCCTGAGCAGGTCCATAGGAAGGTTCCACAGCAACACGTCCGCATTCGATGCGCTGCAGGCGTCGCGGCCATCTGAGACAGGGCTATCTCACGCGGCCAGTCCACTCGGTGGCGGAGCTCCCGGGCAGCGCGCAGCAGCTATGCCCGCTGGTTGGCGGGCGACGACGATGGGAGGGTTTGCCGAGGGAAGCAGGGTCAACCGCTCCGTCACGTCCGCACTTGGATCGCGGCCGCACGAGTCTGGCACGGCTCGCGGTGTCCGCCGCAGTACCTCCGTCGGCAGTCTGTACGACTCGGCGCGCATGGCACGCATGTGGCTGGTGCCGCCACCTGTGCCAGCAGGCGGGCGCGCGCGGCCAAGCGACAATGGCAGCGCCAGCGGCGCCCTGGGCCACGGCTATGCCGCGGCGGCGGCTATGGCGGCGCCGATGCCTGGTGGTGGTAACAACGGCGGTGTTGGTGGACTCACTGCGCAGCAGGAACACGACCTCGCAACGATCCACGACGCGCTTACGGCGCGCTTCGACATACGTGGGTCCACGGCACCAGCTAGCGATGCTGCCAGCCGCGCCGGTGGTGCGGTGCCCGTGGTGAGCGGCGCGCGCTCGCGCAAGGCGGCAGCGGCGCCCGTCGGTCAGCACAGCGCGATGCGGCATCGCATCACTGTGTTGGCCGAAGCCCCAGCCGAAACGGCATCCGACGACGACGGCGGCGTCGATAGCGTTGGCAGGGAAGAGGCGGCCCGCCTTCGCCATGCGCTCTTCCGAGCGGTGGTGGTCGAGCTCGCGTATGCACAGGTGGGGGTTGTTCAATTGTGGTGGCTGGTTTAACGTTGAGCTCCCCCCCTACACACACACGCACACATGTACACACATGCACACACAAAAATATATCTCCACAACCGCACACATATGTCCCCACAACCGCAATGCCAATTAATGACGACTGACCCATGCCCCCCCCCCTTCCTCTATGTGCATCCGAAAACGCAGAGGCAGCTGAAAGCAATGCGCGCGGCGCAGGCCGACCTAAATCGCCTGGCCGCCGAGCTCGCGTGTGTGCTGCCGCGACCGGGCACTGTCAGTGGCAGGCCGATGCTGCCGACGATGTTGCACGCACCACCACCACGCTCTGCCGATCGCAAGGCGTGAGAAGAGCGTCCGTTGCCGCGTGCGTCACAGGCCGCACTGGCGCTGGCGAGTGCCTCTTTTGTTGGCGCTGGCGCGGAGCAGCGCAGCGGGCGCCCCGAAGACGCGCGTGCAGGGCAAGCGCCTGGGTTGTTCCAGGTGTGTCTCGTGAGCTGCGCGTGGTTGTGTACGTGTACCCCCCCCCCCCCCGTCCCCAATGTGGCCCCTTCTTCCTTCTGGGTACTCTTCCCCTCACCCTGTTAAAACACAAACAAGCTCTCCCTCGCACACACACGCGTGCATGCTAACGCTGCGCCTATCGACAGGCGGAACGCATGGTACGCTCCACGCCAGGCGGCGGTCCATCCAGCGGGGTTCACGCCCAGCACGTCGCGGCGCCGCCTGCGCTCCCGCCTCAGCGCCTCTTGCGCATCTCATCTGAACGACTTTTTGACGAATCCCCCAACGACTCACCCGGGACCGGGAGCCACCTCGGCCGGGGGCCTCATACGCTGACGGCCTCACTCCAGCTGATGCAGACAGAAGACGCCGCGGCTGTGCCAGATGTATCACTGAGCGCGCGCCTCCTCTCCAACGGCGCAGAGACCCCGGATGAGGACGTGGGAGCTGCTACGCTGAAGGCTGCGCGCAATGGGCGCAATGGACGTGCACGGGGGCAGCACGAGGAGCCGTAGGCGATTTTCACCGGTTTGGTAGAACAGGCAGGTGGAACAAATGTGCCCATGCCACTGTGTCGATTGATCGTCCCGAGCCAGAAAGTAGTACTGAGCACGGTCTTACACGAGAGGTGTCCCTGACTGTAACATCCGTCATCATCACTGAGTAGTGCACCGAGCCCTGTCGAGTCTTCCGAATATCACCTGCTGCAAACCCAACCCACCCGGCCTGTCTACCCTGAGCCCAGCCCCAAACTAATCCCAGGCGCCGCCGCCTCCGTGTCGTACGCTGCTACGCCGCGTTGTGGGGGCAGTGCGTGCGCATCGCCATGTGCGCCCACAGGAACGCATGCACGAGGATGAGGTACAGCACCGCGCCCGCGCGCGCAACCGGCACTGCGGCCAGCCACGCGCCCGCGAGCGCACTCCCCCTGTCCAGCACCATGCACGCCTGGCGCACGCGCGCGTGTGCGGACCGTACCACCGGCTCGCTTGTCATCGGGACGTACTCCACGTTGTAGCGGCGCGGCAGCTGCTCGCCCCAGCCGGTCGCAAGCAGGGCGGTCGCAGACACGGGTGCACCACCCGCGTCCGCGTCGCTGTGGTCGTCGTCTGCCACAGGGCCAGCGCCACCCATGAGAGGAGGGGGCGCCCCTGTCGCACTGGTGCTGACGGGCGGCAGGCCAGACTCCACGTCACGACCCACGCTCACGCCGCTGTGCGCGGCGCGGCTGCCGCGGTGCAGCGCAGATGCCGCCAGCAGGGGCGTGAGGTGATCAGCAGCAGCAGGCTCCGCGTGCACCACGGTGGTGCCCTTGAGCTGCTGCGCCCCCGCCTGCGCATACGCGGCAGCTGCCGCTGCTACTGCCGCCGCCTGCGCTGCAGCTGCTGCCTCTGCCGCCTCTGCTGCGTCTGCCTGCGCCCCCGCCAGCCGCGCCTCCAGTGACGCCACGTGCGCACGCAGCGACGCCACCTCTGCCGCAGCCTCTGCCATGGTGGCGCTGCCTGGTGCCTGCTGCTGTGCCTGCTGTGCCTGCTGCGCCTGCTGCTGCGCCTGCTGCTGCGCCTCCTGCTGCGCCTGCTGCTGCGCCTGCTGCACCTGCCGTGCCTGCTGCTCCTGCAGCTCCCACAGCTGCGCGCGCACGCTGCCAACTTCACCCTCCAGGTCGGCAATGCGCTGGGCCTGCGCCTGCGCGTCACCCCCCCACCCGCTCCCCGCGTCGCCACCAGCGGCAGCAGCAGCGGCATCCTCTGCATGTGCCAGGGCCCCTGCCAGCTCGCGCTCCAGGCCTTCGACCCGCTCCTCCGCCCGCGCCGCGCGCGCAGACAGGCTCGCCAGCTCAGCGTTGGCGTCCGCCAGCTGCCCCTCCACACCTGCCAGCTGCCGCCTGGCTGCCTCCACCTCCCCCGCATGCTCCGACAGCTGCCCCTCAGCTGCCGCCAGCTGCCTCTCAGCTGCCTCCTCAAGTCGTGCGCGTGCGTCTACCAACTCACGCTCCGCCCCTGCACGCGCCGCGTCCGCCCCCTCGCGCGCCCCCTCCGCCCTCTCCCTCGCCTCCTCCGCACCAGTGCACGCCTGCACCGCCGCCTCGAGCGCCCCCTCCGCCGCGGCCGCACGCGCCTCTGCGGCTGACGCACGAGAGAGAGTGGCGTCCAGGTCGCGGCGCGCGCGCGCCAGCTCACCAGCGTCGCGTGCTCCGTTGTCGCCGCCGCCACTGCCGCTGCCTCCGCCACTGCCAGCACCTGCCTCCCTGCCGAATCCGCCTCCGCTGCCTCCGCTGCCTCCCCCGCTTCCGCCCCCGCCGGCCACGAGCCTCTGCCTCAGCGCTGCTGCCTCTGCCCGCGCCGCCCGCGCCTCCTCCTCGGCACCCTCAAGGGCCTCGAGCCGAAGGCGGCAGCCAAGCAGCTCGCCCTGCAGTGCAGTGCAGTGTCATAAGATAAGAGGAGGCTGAGATAAGGATTCCTTTATGCCCAGAGACCTCAAGGGCCTCGAGCCAGGCAGCAGCCAAGCCACTCGCCCTGTGCAGTGCAGTGCTATAAGATAAGAGGAGGCTGAGATAGGATCCCTTTATGCCTTTATGCCCAGAGACTTCAAGGGCCTCGAGCCGAAGGCGGCAACCCAGCAGCTTGCCCTGTGCAGTGTGCAGTGAGCGGTGTGTGGTGGGTATGCTCAGTCACCAGCCAGCGCACTACCTGGATTGTACAGCCTGTGGCACCAGTGATGATATATGAGACCTGTGTCGGCGCTACCTAGACCCCCCCACACACCATCCCACCCAAATACCCCCCAAACACAAACCACACACACACACATACACACACACACCTGTGCATCGTCCGCTACCGCCTCCGCTACAGCCAGTTGTGCACGGCAGCCCCGCAGCGCGTCCTCTGCCGCCGCCGCCGCCATTGCCGCGCCGCCCGCGAGCTCAGCCTCGTCCTCAGCCGCGCGAAGGCGATCAGCAAGGAGCTTGGCCTGGCAGCGTGTGTGCGTGTGTGTACATATTTGTGTGTGTGCATGTGTGTGTGTGTGTGTGTGTGTGTGTGTGCCCCAGCTTCGGCCGCACAAATGTGCTCTGCAAGGAGCTTGGCCGGTCAGTGTGTGTGTGTGTGTGTGTGTGTGCATGCATATGTATGTGTGCGCGTATGCACACACACACACACACACACACTGCCGCGTCCCCCCCTCCTGTCTCTTTCACACCCTGTCTCCCCCCTTGCCATACACACAATCACACACGCACACCTGCGCCCTGCATTTTGCCGCGCCTGCGGTCGCCGCCGCCGCCGCTGTCACGCCCCTCCACACACACACATATACACACACATATACACACACACACACACACACACACACCTGTGTCCTGCACTCTGCCGCGTCTGCCGTTGCCGCTGCCGCCGCTGTCACCCCCCTCCACACACGCACACACACACACTCACACACACACACACACACACACCTGTGCCCTGCACTTGGCCGCGTCTGCCGTTGCAGTTGCCGCGGCAGCCGAGGCCTCCCGCGCCTCCCTTCGTGCGTCTGATGCGCCAGCCTCTGATTCGGACAGAGCCTGCAGTTTGTGTGTGTGTGTGTGTGTGCCGATGCCTCCCCTGCCTCCCAGCGTGTGCGTGCTGCACCAGCCTCTGATTGCGACAGAGCCTGCCGTGGTGTGTGCGTGTGCGTGTATGTAGGGGGGGGGGCGTGTGCGTGCGCGCCAGGATGCGCGTCGGAGCGCGTCAAAACAACTGTCCAACCAACATACACGCCCACACACACACGGGTCTTATGCGCCATCAAATGCATCCAACGGGCTGCACAACCGACCACACAAATAGGGCGTCGAAGCACCTACCTGTGCAGCCTCCTGCACGCGTGCGTCCGCATCCTGGACTCGTGCACGCAGCCCCTCACACTCGGCACGCAGCTGCGCGGCCTCGACCACTGCTGCAGATGCGCGCTCGCCCAGCTCGGATTCCTGCGAGAGAAATAAATAAGGAGGTCGGGCGGCGGTCGGGCGGTCAGCGCGAGAGGCCCAAGAAACACGACCGGGGCAGGCAGCCAGGGTGCTCAGCTGCGCGGCCTCGCTCAGCTCAGATTCCTCCGCATGCGCAAGAAGCAGGTGTCTCGTTACGATCAGATGAGAGGGATACAAAGAAGGGAGGGCACGCAGCCCCTCGGCCCGCAGCTGCGTGGCCTCGCCCTCTGCGGTCGATGCGCGCTCGCCAAGTTCAGTCTCCTACACAGGGGCAAGAAAGAGAGATATGTCAGGCGGGCAGGGCAGGTGACGAGGTACGGCCAAGGTAGGGCGGTCAGCTCGGGTGAGAGCTCAGCTTCCTGCCGGAGGAAGGATGAAGGAGCTCAGGCGAGGAGGGGCTCGCGCAGGTGCACGGGCAGCTGCTTGCCTCCGCTGTTTGCGGCCTCGCCCTCTTCTGCCGATGCGCGCTCGCACAGCTCAGATTCCTGCGAGACAAATAAATAAGGAGGTCGGGCGGCAGTCGGGCGGTTAGCGCAAGAGACCAAAAAAAAGACAGGGGCAGGCAGCCAGGGTGCTCAGCTTTGCGTCCTCGCCCTGTGCGTCTGCCGAGCGCTCGGACAGACCATGTTCATGCGCAAGGTAGGAAGCAGGTATCTTGTTGGTAAGAGGAGGTGGTGAGGAGCTGGCATGGTCAGCCACGAGGCGCCAGTGCGTCCTGCGGCTGGAACGCGCTCGCCCAGCTCAACAAGCAAGAACCACCGCTGCCGCTGTCCACACACACACACACACACACACAGCAGCACCAGCAGCCGCACGACAGTGCCTCACAGCGCAGCAGCAAGCAAACAGCAAGACCCACCGCTGCGGCTGCCGCTGTCCGCACGTCTGCGAGCGCACGCTCTGCTGCCCCTGCCCGCAACACACACACAAACACACAGCACCAGCAGCCGCACGAAAGTGCCGCACAACGCAGCAGCAAGCAAACAGCAACACCCACCGTTGCCGCTGCCGCTGTCCGCACGTCTGCAAGCGCACGCTCTGCTGCCCCTGCCTGCGACAAACACACAAACCAGCAGCACCACCCGCACGACGGTGCCTCACAGTGCAGCAGCAAGAAAACAGCAAGACCCACCGTTGCGGCTGCCGCTGTCCGCACATCTGCAAGCGCGCGCTCTGCTGCTCCTAGCTGAGCAGACAGCTGCGCAGCAGTGGCGTCACGAACCAGGAGTGCAGTCTCGGTTTCCTCTGCTGATGAGAGCCGCTCCTGGTGTGTGTGTGTGTGTGCATGTGCATGTGTGTGTGTGTGCGTGTGCGTGTGTGTGTGTGGAAAGCTGCGGTGGCGTCATGAACCAGGAGTGCAGTCTCGGCTTCCTCTGCTGATGAGAGCCGCTCCTGGTGTGTGTGTTTGTGTGTGTGTGCGTGTGTGTGCGTGTGTGTGTGTGTGTGTGTGTGGACAGCTGCGGTGGCATCACGAACCAGGAGTGCGGTCTCGGCCTCCTCTGCAGAGGAAAGGCGCCCCTGGTGTGTGTGTGTGTGTGTGTGTGCGTGTGTGGACAGCTGCGGTGGCGTCACGAACAAGGAGTGCGGTCTCGGTTTCCTCTGCTGATGAGAGCCGCTCCTTGTGTGTGTGTGTGTCTGTGTGTGTGTGTGTGTGTGCGTGTGTGTGCGTGTGTGTGGACAGCTGCGGTGGCGTCACGAACCAGGATTGCAGTCTCGGTTTCCTCTGCTGATGAGAGCCGCTGCTGGTGTGTGTGTGTGTGTGTGTGTGTGTGTGTGTGTGTGTGTGCATGTGCATGTGTGTGTGTGTGTGCGTGTGCGTGTGTGTGTGTGGAAAGCTGCGGTGGCGTCATGAACCAGGAGTGCAGTCTCGGCTTCCTCTGCTGATGAGAGCCGCTCCTGGTGTGTGTGTTTGTGTGTGTGTGCGTGTGTGTGTGTGTGTGTGTGTGTGTGTGTGGACAGCTGCGGTGGCATCACGAACCAGGAGTGCAGTCTCGGCCTCCTCTGCAGAGGAAAGGCGCCCCTGGTGTGTGTGTGTGTGTGTGTGCGTGTGTGGACAGCTGCGGTGGCGTCACGAACAAGGAGTGCGGTCTCGGTTTCCTCTGCTGATGAGAGCCGCTCCTTGTGTGTGTGTGTGTCTGTGTGTGTGTGTGTGTGCGTGTGTGTGTGGACAGCTGCGGTGGCGTCACGAACCAGGAGTGCAGTCTCGGTTTCCTCTGCTGATGAGAGCCGCTCCTGGCGTGTGTGTGCGTGCGTGTGCGTGTGTGTGTGTGTGTGTGTGTTTGATGATAGCTGCGCCGTCTGCAGTGGAGCGACGCTCCTACACAACGAGGTGGTGGGGTGGGAGGGTGAGGAGAGAAGGTATGCGTGCGGGCAGCTGCGCCGAAAGTGGCGCCCACGGCGGCGTCGCGCACACGCACGCACAAACGCATGCGCACACACAATACACACACATGAGAGAGAGAACAGAGTGAGAGGGGAAGAGATCAGAGAGAGAGAAAGAGAGCAGAGAGAGAGAGGAAGAAAGCAGAGAGCGAGAGAAAGAGAGAGGAAGATATCAACGAGAAAAAGAGAACAGAGAGAGAGGAGGAGAGCAGAGAGGGAGAAAAAGAGAGGGAGAGAAAGAGAGCAGAGAGAGGAGAGAGAGAGAGACGTTGCAGCCCGCACCGCTAGGGCAGCCTGAATCACGGCTCTTCGTTTCATGCGTGGAGAACCTTGGGATATTAAGTTTCTTTGATACAGATAATTATGAACAGCTGGCCTAGATAGGCTGTTTCTGGTCATCAGTCAAGGGGATTCCGTTTGAAGGCGGGAGAAGAACCGTGCGCCAGCAAGACACACACACATACACACCTGCAGCGCAGCCACCGCCCGTCGCTCCACCTGGATCTCCATCTCCAGCGACGATCACACAACACTCACACACACACACACACACACACCTCCCCCCACACACACACCTGCAGCGCAGCCACCGTCCGTCGCTCCTCCTCGATCTCCGCCTGCAGCGACGACCGAGCCTGCGACACACAGGTTTGGCAGGGTTTACAGGTCAACCGTTTGACTTACGGTTAATTGAGTTAAGAGGACAAACGTTTAACAGGTTTTGTGCACACGTCAGCCGGTTTTACAGTTTTGCAGGTCCCCCGGTCGAGTGGTTAGCAGGTTGTCAGGTTTACCCAGTATGCATCCTCGGGGACTGAGGGAGCCGCGCACGCACACACACACACCTGCGCCAGGGCCGCCTCCAGCCCCGCCTTCTGTGGCTGTAGCGCGACTGCAGCAACACACACACACACACACACACACACACCTGCGCCAGTGCCGCCTCCTGCCCCGCCTTCTGTGACTGTAGCGCGTCTGCAGTAACACACACACACACACACGCACACACGCACACACACACACACACCTGCGCCAGTGCCGCCTCCAGCCCCGCCTTCTGTGACTGTAGCGCGTCTGCAGTAGCACACACACACACACGCACAAACGCACACACACACACACGCACACACACGCACGCACGCACGCACACACACACACACGCACGCACACACACACGCACATAGGGCGCGGCAGTATACCGTATTCGTGGGCCCGTATACCGTATTATACCGTATACCGTATACAAGGGTAGACGTGTATACCCTTGATTCCTTGATCCGATTGAGACGGGGGTGGTGGATTCGGATACCTGACACGATGGGCATCACAAATCCGGTCTTTAAAAGCTGACTTTGCTATGTTGGGTTTACAGGAAACACCAATCTAGTTTTTTTCTGACTGCATGGCAGCCGGAGCGTCCCTGCGCCCCATGCAAGCACCACATTCTTCCCACCACCCCATGCTGCATCTTAGCGTTGTTCTGGGTAGCCCTTGTCATGAGCTGTCCAATGCAAGTCGAATCGTCAAAATCCATGCAATATCAAGGGAGTTGGAGCCTATACGCCTTTTACTTGCCGCACACAAATTACGGTTTACGGTATACATCCCGCGGTGTCCCGCCGTACACGGTATTTATACCGTAACGGTATACATACGGTATATACGGTATACGTATGTCATGCCGCGCCCTACACACACACACCCACACACAGGCACACACACACACACGCAAACCTGCGCCAGTGCCGCCTCCAGCCCCGCCTTCTGTGACTGAAGCGCGTCTGCAGCAGCTTCCACGTCCTCAAGGCGGTTTGCCAAAGCATCCGCTTGCTCGCCCTCGCGCAATGCACCTGTACAGTGTGTGTATGTGTGGTGTGTGTGTGTGTTTGCGCGTGTGTGTGTGTGTTGTGTGTGTGTGTGTGTTTTGCAGCAGCAGCTGCCACATCCTCTCAAGGCGATTTGCCAAACCATCCGCTCGCTCGCCCTCGCGCAATGCACCTGTACAGTGTGTGTGTGTTGTGTGTGTGTGCTTGCGTGTGTGTGTGTGCGTTGTTGTTGTGTGTGTGTGTGTGTTTTGCAGCAGCAGCTGCCACATCCTCTCAAGGCGGTCTACCAAACCATCCGCTCGCTCGCCCTCGCGTAATGCACCTGGACAGAGTGTGTGTGTGTGTGTGTGTTCGCGTGTTTGTGTGTGTGAATGTGTGTGTGTGTGTTTGCAGCAGCAGCTGCCACATCCTCTCAAGGCGGTTTGCCAGACCGTATGCACGCTGGCCCTCGCGCAATGCACCTGGACAGAGTGTGTGTGTGTGTGCATGTGTATGTGCGGCAGCTGCAGCAGACGGTTTGCCAGACCATCCGCACGCTCGCCCTTGCGCAATGCACCTGGACAGTGTGTGTGTGTGTGTTTGTACGTGTGTGTGTGTGTGTGTGTGCGTGAGCAGCAGCAGCAGCTGCCACATCCTATCAAGGCGGTTAGCCAGACCGTATGCGCGCTCGCCCTCGCGCGATGCACATGTTCAATACAGGAAAGACAGTGAGTGTGTGTGTACGCGAGTGTGTGTGTGTGTGTGTGCGTGTGTGTGTCCCCCAAACCAAGGATACTATCCACTTGATTCAGGCGCTGGGCGGTCACCCGCTATCCGAAAGACATCCCAGTGCACGGGTCAGACCTCGTAACACTTGCCGGGGTGTATTGCTGTAAGTAGTACAGGCATTGCCGGTGCATGCGGATGGCCTCATGTAACACTTGGTTGGTTGGTTGTGTGTGTGTGTGTGTGTGTGTGTTTGCAGCAGCAGTTGCCACATCCTTAAGGCGGTTAGCCAGACCGTATGCACGCTCGCCCTCGCGCAATGCACATGTTCAATACAGGAAACACAGTGAGTGTGTGTGTACGCGAGTGTGTGTGTGTGCGTGAGCAGCAGCAGTAGCTGCCACATCCTCTCAAGGCGGTTTTCCAGACCGTACTCACGCTCGCCCTCGCACAATGCACATGTTCAATACTGGAAAGACAGTGAGTGTGTATGTGTGTGTGTGTCACGCTCGCTCTCGCGGATTGCACCTGTTCAATGCAGCCGGTGTGTGTGTGACACACACACACACACACACACACACGCACACACACAAGCACACACACACACACACACACAAGCACACCCTTAACCACACTGTGACAGGTGCTGCCTTTATCTCTGCCGTCTCCACGCACACACATGCACACACACAAACGCAGACGAATACACACACGGGTCTAAAACAATTGACTTAACACGCACACAAACACACCCGCGATCGCAGCCGCTGCTTTTGCCTCAGCTGCCTCTGCACACACACACACACACACACACACACACACACATATATAAACACGCACGCACCCGCGATCGCAGCCGCTGCTTTCGCCTCAGCCGCCGCCGCGCGCGCGACGCAGTCCTCACACTCGTCCTCTACTGCCGCCAGTGCCGCGCGCGCATATTCACACTCTTCGCGTGCAGCATCGCGGTCGCGCATTGCGCATGCGACAGCTTCTTCCAGCGAGGTGCATTTATCAGAGAGGTCCTGAAGAGGGGGGCACCATGCGTGTGTGAGTGTGTGCACGCGCGCAGAATCACACTCTTTGCGTGCAGCATCGCGCTTGGCGCATGCGACGGCCCCTTCCAGGGAAGTGCACTTGTCGGAGAAACCCTGTGCGTGTGCATGCGCGTGTGTGTGTGTGTGGGGCACTGTGTGCGTGTGTGTATGTGTGTGTATGCGTGTGTGTGTATGCGTGTGTGTGTGTGTGTGTGTGCGTGTATGTGCGTGTATGCGTCGCGTTCGCGGGTGGCGGAGCCTGCGGCCTCTTCCAGCGACGTGCACTTGTCGGATAGATCCTGCAGAGAGGGGGCACCGTGCGTGTGTGTGTGTGTGTGTGTGTGTTGCCAGGCTGTTTGCGAGCGCGGTGCAAACGGGGGGGGGGGGCTTCACAAAAGCTACAGTTGTAGTAACAGGCGCGTATTGAGCGCGTCCACAGCACGGGGTCTTTGCTGGGAAGCCGTTTCTGTTACTGTTGCTGCCACAAGGGGTCTGGTGGGGTAGGGGAAGCTGCCGCGCACCTGCATGCTGGTTGCCAGGCTGTTTGCACCACCATGCAAACGAGGGGGGGGGGGCGGGAGCTACAGCTGCAGTTGCAGGGGCGTCGTAAGCGCGTCTGAAATGCGATTAAGAAACGCGTATACAAGTCTGGCCTGGCCGAGGTAGGGGAGTTACTGCCGCTCCTGCACGCTGGTCGCCAGGCTGCTTGCGAGCGCGATGCTGTAACAGTAACAGTAACATTGGCTTTCCAGCGAAGACTATCTTCAACTCCGAGCACCCCACCCCTAAATCCCAAGTCCAGTTCTGGCCACTTTGGTTTTCTGTCATTACCCATCGAGCACGTCCAAAACGCCCGTGCCGCGGCCGCGCCTCCACGGGCCTGCCTCATCCCATGTGAGTTCTGGCCCTAACAATTGCTTACTTGTGAGGCGCGGGGCGCGCTGCTAACGGGGGGAATGTCCAGTTCCAGTCCCAGTGTCAGTTACAGGCGCGTTTTAGACGCTGCTGTAAGGGGTCTGGTCTGGTAGGATGTCTCCTAGGGAAGCTACTGCGCACCTGCACGCTGGTGGCCACGCTGTTTGCGAGCGCGATGCTAACGGGGGGAAGCTATACGCAAGCTAGAGTTGCACTAGCATGCGCGTCTTGAACGCGTTAACAGCAATCTTGCGGGCTTTGCTGAAAAGCCATTACTGCTACTGCTACTGTTACTGTTGCAAGGGGTCTGGTATGGTAGGGGAAGCTACTGCGCACCTGCACGCTGGTGGCCAAGCTGTTTGCGCGCGCGGTGCAAATGAGGGGAAGCTACAGTTGCAGTAACATGCGCGTTTTACAACGCGTCAACAGTAACAGTAACGGCCTTTCAGCAAAGCCCTCTTGCTGTTGACGCGTTTTACAACGCGTCAACAGCAAGAGGGCTTCGCTGAAAGGCCATTACTGTTACTGTTTCTGTTGCCAGGGGTCTGGTCTGGTAGGGGAACCTGCTGCGCACCTGCACGCTGGTCGCCAGGCTCTTTGCGAGCGCGATGCGCCGGCCTGCGTCGGCAGCCTGTATGGTGGGCAGGGGGTGGGCAGGCGGTGGGCAGCAGTGATGTCAGCGCATGGCACCGCTCCTGTGACGCCAGCGTGCACGCACACACAAACACACACACACACACACACACACACCTGCGCCGCCCCCGCCTTCAGCTCATGTCACCGCTCCTGTGATGCGGCCAGCGCACACACACACTCACACACACACGCACATACACACACACACACGCACACACACGCACCTGTGCCGCCCCTGCCTCAAGCTGCACCGTCAGCGCATGGCACCGCTCCTGCGACGCCAGCGCGCACACACACACACACACACACACACACAAACACACACCTGCACCGCCCCCGCCTCCAGCTGCGCCGTCAGCGCATGGCACTGCTCTTGTGATGCGGCCAGCGCGCCCGTTGCCTCTGCCAGGCGTGCGGCCAGGCTGTCGGCCTCGAGGCCGCCTGCTGTTGTCGCATGCAGCTGCTCCTCTAGCTTCTTGCCCTTGCGAACAGCGGCCTTTGGTGTGTGTGTGCGGGGGGGTGGTGGGGGGGGCATGGCAGCAGGTGTGGGAGTGTGGGGCCAGGCTGTTGCAGAATCGTGCAACTGCTCCTCCAGGTTCGTTCCCTTGCGCACCGCAGCCTCCAGGGGGGCAGAGCGGGGAGTGCGTGTGTGTGGGGGGAGGGGGAGGGGGTAAGGCAAGTGGATGCAGAGGGCGACACCCGCACCCATGGCGTGCACACACACACACACACACGCACGCACACACAACCAACCAAGTTACATGAGGCCGTCCGCATGCACCGGCAATGCCTGTACTACTAACAGCAATACACCCCGGCAATTTTTACGAGGTCCGACCAGGCCATCCCCACCCAACCTGTGACCAAAATGTGGCCACACCCAAAATTCCAAAGTCGACAGAACGGCCCCATCGCGCGCGCAGAATGACTTCTCGAAACGTTATATAGACAATGCGTGTCGAGATCGTGTGCTGGGATACGTCGTGGGGCCGTCACGGGCCTCGCGGAGCGCCATGCAACAGTCGCACCCAAGCCCCTGCCGCGCCGCTGGGGTGAGCCAGCCCCCCGCGACGCCTCCTACCGATCTTCAATACCAGTGGCATGAACTTGACGAGGGTCCGGGTCCCGTGCCGTGCCGCGTTGCCGGGGTCGCTGTGCTGGGCGACACCAAACTTTCGGCATGTTTTGCGGCGTCGCCTCCGGACCAAATCCACTTTTGACGGGTGCTTTTTAGTTGCCGCCAATCTCATTTAGACGCATGCTTCGTGGGGGGATGTGGCTTGGAGAGACGGTGAAATGCGGAACGAAACCGTTTGGGGTCAAAAGTGACGTGTCCAAGCCACATCCCCCCACGAAGCATGCGTCTAAATGAGATTGGCGGCAACTAAAAAGCACCCGTCAAAAGTGGATTTGGTCAACCAGGGAAGCCACAAGAAATTCCCAAAGTTTGGGGTCACCCGTTTGGCCGCTTTTCCCCCTGGGGCAGGCCCAGGTTGGGTGGGGATGGCCACCAGTGCACTGGGATATCTTTCGAAAAGCGGCTGACCAACCACACACACACACACACACACGCACACACACACACACGCACACACACACACACACACAAACACACACCTTGAGCGTGGCTTGCAGCGCCTCCGCGCCCGCCTGGTGCAACACATACACACACACACACACACACACCTTGAGCTTGGCTCGCAGCGCCTCCGCGTCCGCCTGGTGCGACGCAGCTACACACACACACACACATGCGCACACACACACACCCCTTAAGCTTGGCTCGCAGCGCCTCCGCGTCCGCCTGGTGCGAAGCAGCCACACACGCACACACACACACACACACACACGCACACACACACGCACACACACAAACACACACCTTGAGCGTGGCTCGCAGCGCCTCTGCGCCCGCCTGGTGCAACACACACACACACACACACACGCACACACACACACACACCTTGAGCTTGGCTCGCAGCGCCTCCACGCCCCCTGGTTCGACGCAGTCACAGCACACACACACACACACACACACACCTTGAGCTTGGCTCGCAGCGCCTCTGCGCCCGCCTGGTGCGACGCAGCCACACCACACACACAAACACACACACACACACACAAACACACACACAACACACACACACCTTGAGCTTGGCTGGCAGCGCCTCCGCGTCCGCCTGGTGCGACGCAGCCACACACACACACACACACACACACACACACACACACCTTGAGCTTGGCTCGCAGCGCGTCTGCGTCCGTCTGGTGCGACGCAGACACACACACACACACACACCTTGAGCTTGGCCCGCAGCGCCTCCACGCCCGCCTGGTGCGACGCAGCCACACACACACACACACGCACACACACACACACACACAACCAACCAAGCGTTACATTAGGCCGCACACACACACACGAGGCCGCACACACACACATGAGGCCACACACACACACACACACGCACACACACGCACGCACACCTTGAGCTTGGCTTGCAGTGCCTCCGCATCCGCCTGGTGCGACGCAGCCACACACACACACACACACACCTTGAGCTTGGCTCGTAGCGCCTCCGCGTCCGCCTGGTGTGACGCAGCAGACACGAGTGCGTCCGCCAGCAGCGCGGCAACATCTCCATCGCCACCGCCAGCAGCAGCAGCCTCCTCCGCGTCCGTGTGTGCGCCCGCTCCTCCGCGCCCGTTGAATGCGGCCACCGCGTCGCCTGCATTGCGTGAGTTCCGCCATCAGAGTGAGGAGAGCGAGTTCCGCCATCAGAGTGAGGAGAGTGAGTTCCGCCATCAGAGTGAGGAGAGTGAGTTCCGCCATCAGAGTGAGGAGAATAAGTTCCGCCATCAGAGTGAGGAGAGTGAGTTCCGCCATCAGAGTGAGGAGAGTGAGTTCCGCCATCAGAGTGAGGAGAGTGAGTTCCGCCATCAAAGTGAGGAGAGTGAGTTCCGCCATCAGAGTGAGGAGAGTGAGTTCCGCCATCAAAGTGAGGAGAGTGAGTTCCGCCATTAGAGTGAGGAGAGTGAGTTCCGCCATCAGAGTGAGGAGAGTGAGTTCCGCCATCAGAGTGAGGACAGTGAGTTCCGCCATCAGAGTGAGGAGAGTGAGTTCCGCCATCAGAGTGAGGAGAATGAGTTCCGCCATCAGATTGAGGAGAGTGAGGAGCTGCCAGCACTTAAACAGCCATCCCACTCAAGCAGCCCCCCCCCACGCCAACAGACACTTTGAGGCTGTTGCTTGCATCGTCAGCAATCCGAGTGAGGAGCCCGCCAGGGTGAGGAAGGGACCCGCAGCACTCACGCTGTCACCCCACGAGATCGACAGCCACGTCAACCCACCAGAAAGACAGCCCACCAATCCATGAGGCAGCCCAACCACACAGTGCGCACCCCACCCACCTCTCTACCGCATTCACAATGCCTGAAGCGGTGCCTCAGGCGTCCCATTCACTTGCGCGGATCAGGCGGCAGCTCAGGCGCTCCGACCGCCTGAGGCAAACCACCATCGCCTCGGGCGTCGCCTTGGGCGTTGTCCAAACCGCCCCAGGCGCCAACCCGACCGCCTCAAACGTTATGACCGCATTCACTTGCGCGGATCAGACGTTGGGATTTTGGTGGGGCCTGCCCTCTGCTGCGCCGCCAGTGCCGCCACTGCCACCGCCTGCTGACACTCAGCCCACCCACACAAAACTCAACAAAGACACCCCACAACACCCAACACGCACCCCACCCACGTGCACCCTGTGCCACTGCACCCTGCTGCGCCGCTGCCAGTGCTGCTACTGCCACTGCCTCCGCCAGCTGACTGCGCGCCTCACGCACCCCACCCACCTGCATCCCACCTACCTGCACCCTGCACCCTGCGCCGCTGCCGCTGCCACCTCCTCTTCCAGCTGACACTTTGCCTCGCGCATCTCCGCCTTGCCCTTCTTCACGCAACAGACACCCCACAACACCCAGCACGCACCCCACCCACCTGCACCGTGTGCCACTACAGCCTGCTGCGCCGCCGCCACTGCCGCCGCTGCCAACGCCTCCTCCAGCTGACACTGCGCCTCCTGCACCTCCGCCTTGCCCTTCTTCACTCAACACACCCCACAACACCCAGCACGCACCCCACCCACCTGCGCCCTGTGCCACTGCTCCCTGCTGCGCCGCCGCCACTGCCGCAGCTGCCAGCAGACCGCGCGCCTCGCGCATCTCCGCCTCAAAGGCCTTGCCTTTCTTCACGGCCGCGCGCAGGCGCTGAGTCGACGTGTCGACCTGGGCAGCGAGGGACGCCACCTGCTGCCTCTCCGTCTCCAGCTGCGAGGTCAGGGACTCAATCTGCTGCGTGGCTGTGTCCACCTGGGCAGCGAGGGACGCAACCTGCTGCTTCTCCGCGTCCAGCTGCAAGGTCAGGGACTCAATCTGCTGCGTCGCTGCCTCAAGCTGTGCTGATAGAGACTCGCACTGCTGTGTCGCTGCATCCAGCTGCGGGGCGCACTGCTGCCTCTCCGTATCTAGCTGCGAGGTCAGGGAGTCAATCTGCTGCGTGGCTGCCTCGAGCTGGGATGACAGAGACGCGACCTGCTGTGTCACTGCTTCCAGTTGCGACGTCAGCGAGGCATCGTCATGCTGCTGCGTTGCTGCGCCAAGCTGGGATGATAGACTCTCGCCCTGCTGCTTCTCAGCTGACAGCTGCGATGCCAGTGAGTCGTCAAGCTGCTGCACCGCTGCATCCAGCTGCGATGCTAGGCTCTCGACCTGCTGCTTCTCCAGAGACAGCTGAGACGCCAGCGAGCCGTCACTGTGCGCCGCTGCCTGCAGCTGTGCTGCCAGGAACTCGACCTGCTGCTTCTCCGCGTCCAGCTGCAATGACAGCGAGTCACTCTGATGCATGGCTGTGTCGACCTGGGCGGTGAGGGACACGACCTGCTGCTTTTCAGCTGACAGCTGCGATGCCAGTGAGTCACTCTGCTGCGTCGCTGCGTCAAGCTGTGCTGATAGAGACTCGCACTGCTGTGTCGCTGCTGACAGCTGCGAGGCCAGCGAGTCACTCTGCTGCATGGCTGCCTCAAGCTGTGCTGATAGAGACTCGCACTGCTGTGTCGCTGCTGACAGCTGCGGGGCCAGTGAGTCACTCAGCTGCGTCGCTGCCTCAAGCTGTGCCGATAGAGACTTGCACGGCTGTGTTGCTGCCTCCAGCTGCGGGGCCAGCGAGTCACCACCCTGCTGCACCGCTGCCTCCTCCACCTGGGCCGTCAGTGCCTCACAGCTCTGCACCGTCGTGACCAGCTGCGCTGCCAGCGCCTCGCACTGCTGCGCCGCTGCCTCCGCCTGAGCTGCGAATGACTCACTGCGCTGCTTCTCAGAGCCCAGCTCTGCAGAGAGGGCGTCGAGCTCCTGCGTGGACGTATCCAGCTGCGCTGCCAGAGCCTCGCACTGCTGCGCTGCCGCTGCCGCCTTGGCTGTGAGTGACTCGCAGCGCTGTTTCTCTGTATCAAGATCAGCAGTGAGGTCGTCACGCTGCTGTGCCGCTGCCTCCAGCTGTGATGACAGGGAGTCACAGCGCTGTGTCGTCGTATCAAACTGCGACGCCAGCGCCTCGCACTGCTGCCTCTCTGTATCAATATCTGCAGTGAGGGAGTCACCGTGCTGGGTCGCAGCCTCCAGCTGTGAGACCAGGGAGGCACAGCGCTGCTTCTCAGCGCCCAGCTCGGCACAGAGTGACTCGCAGCGCTCGCACAGCAGCGACGCCTCAGCAGCCGCCTCGCCAGGCGCAGCTGCAGCACCACCCAGTGGGCTCTCCTCTTGATCTGCGTGTGGCTGCTGCACTGGCACAGCAGCGCGTGCGGATTGGAGCTCTCCGACCGCGTCAGCCAGCTGCTCCCTAGCTGCCTCAAGCTCACCCTCAACTGCCTCCAGCTGCCCTGTTGCTGCCTCCAGCTGCGCCCTGGCTTCTTCCAGCTCCTCTCCCGCAGGCTCCATCTCTCCCGCACGCTGCTCCGCCAGCTGTGCCCTTGCTGCCTCAAGCTCACCCTCCACTGCCGCCAGCTGCCCCCTAGCTTCTTCAAGCTGCCCCTCCGTTGTCGCCAGCTGAGACGACAGCTCTGATGTGGCCGCATCCGCCTCTGCCTGCTGTGCGCCCGCCCACTCTGTGGCCGCCGCCTGCACGCTGCTGAGCTGCGCTGCAAGATCTGCGGTGGCCCCCTCTGCTGCGTGCCGTGCGCCCACCGCCTCCGCTGCTTCCGCCTGCAGGTTGCGCAGCTGGGCCGACAGCTCTGAGATGGTCGCCTGCGCCGCCTGTGCCGCAGCCTCTCGCTCCGCCGCTCCCTCAAGCGCCGCCTGATGTGCGCCTGCCGCTTCAGCGTCCGCAGCAGCAGCGGCCGCTTGAAGGCTGACCACCAGGGCGCGCAGCTCACTCAGCTCAGCCATGCGGGCCTCTGACTCTGATGCGCGCTGCGCCCCTGCAGCAGCGGCAGCTGCCGCGAACTCCGTAGCTTCCGCCTGCAGGTTCGCCACCAGGGCGCGCAGCTCAATCAGCTCAGCCATGTGGGCCTCTGTCTCTGCATCTACCGCGTGCTGTGCGCCTGCAGCAGCGGCAGCTGACGCCTCTGCAGCTGACGCCTGCAGGCTGCTAATCTGCGCGCGCAGCTCAGCCATGTGGGCCTCTGTCTCTGCATCTACCGCGTGCTGTGCGCCTGCAGCAGCTGCAGAGGCGTCAGCTGCCGCATGCAGGCTGCTAATCTGCGCGTGCAGCTCAGCCAGCGCGTCCGAGGAGTGCCCTGCATTCGCATCCGCATCCGCAGCAGCCTGCTGCTGCTGCTGCTGTAGGCTCTCCACCTGCTCGCGCACGTCAGCCAGCTGCACCTCTGCCACCGCCAGCTGCTCCCTGGCTGCCGCCAGCTGCGACCTGGCTTCCTCCACCTGCTCTGTACGCTCTCCCAGCTGCTCCCTGGTTGCCGCCAGCTGCCCCTCAACTGCCGCCAGCTGCGTCCTGGCTTCCTCCACCTTCTCCGCACGCTCGCCCAGCTGCTCCCTGGCTGCCACAAGCTCCGCCTCATCCGATGCCAGCTGCGCCCGCAACACCTCCAGCTCGGCCGCATGCTCGGCCATGGCGTGCCCCTCGTCGGAGTGCGAGCTCTGGCTCCCAGCCTTGGCCTCTGCTTGCTGCAGCTGCGAACGGCACGCCTGCAGGATGTGCATGCGTGTGTGTGCATTGGGGCACGGGTGTGTGTGTGTGAATGCATGCTTGCGTGTGTATTGGGGTGCCGCTTGCACACAGTGCATTGGGGCGATTGTACACCGTGACGATTTAGGCGCTGCACACCTCACTTGTGTGTGTGTGTGTGTGTGTGCGTGTGTGTATGTGTGTGTATGTGTGCGTGGTCAATTTTACAGTCTGCCGTCGATTGCTGCAGCTGCGAACGGCACGCCTGCAGGAGGTGTGGGACAGCGTGTGTGCGTGTGCGTGCGTGCAACAGTCTGATGCTGGTGGTAGTGGTGGTGGTGTGCAAGGGCACGCACACACATCACGCACACAGCGCACAGCGCCTGATCTCCAGCTCTTTCAGCGCTGCAGCCAGCTCCAGCGCGCCACAAGCACACACACACACACACACACGCACACCTCCAGCTCTGCCAGCGCTGCTGCCAGCTCCATCCCCATCTGCTCGCACACACACACACACACACACACACACACACACACACACACACACACACACACAGAGAGAGAGAGACACTCGTTACAGTTCCCACCGCACGGGCAACCTGGATTACGGCTCATGCCTGTGCTAAACTAAAGCACACGCCCCGGCAATTGTTTCAGAAGTCGAAAAACACCCATGGATCTTCAGTTTGTTTGCTGCGGGTGACCAGCCATATGCGCTAGTACGAGAGGATATCCATGGGCTTGGGGATTTTAATTTATTGGTTCTTGCAACATACACACACACACACACACACACACATACCTCCAGCTCTGCCAGCGCTGCTGCCAGCTCCATCCCCATCTGCTTGCACACACAAACACACACACCCAGCTCTGCCAGCGCTGCTGCCAGCTCCATCCCCATCTGCTCGCACACACACACACACACACACACACACACACGCACCTCCAGCTCTGCCAGCGCTGCCGCAAGCTACATCCCCATCTGCCTGCGCACACACACACACACACACACCTCGAGCTCCGCCAGAGCTGCTGCCAGCTCCATCCCCATCTGCTTGCACTCACACACACACACACACGCACACACACGCACCTCCAGCTCTGCCAGCGCTGCCGCAAGCTACATCCCCATCTGCTTGCGCACACACACACACACACACACACCTCGAGCTCCGCCAGAGCTGCTGCAAGCTCCATCCCCATCTGCTCGACTGCGCTCTCCGATCGCTCTGCCTCGCTGCTGGCAGACTCACGGAGGGACTCAATCTGGTGAGTGGGGGGGTGGGTGTGCGTGTTTCTGTCTTTCTCTCTGTGTGTGCGCGTGCACACGCATGAGTTGTGTGTGTGTGTGTCTGTGTGCATGTTTCTCACTCTCTCTCTCTCTCTATCTCTCTCTTTGTGTGTGTGTATGAGCGCGCACGCATGAGTTTGCGTGTGGGGGAGGGCGGGAGGGGCCGGAGGGCAGCGCCTCGTGCGGCCTCACTACCACCCCCACCTTCAAGCATGCACATGCACCCAGCACCACACGTGCCATGCACCCGCACACAGAGGTGTCCAATGGAATGAAAATCGGCAATGAAACGCACAACTACACGATCAGACACGCATACACGCACACACACACACATGCACACACACATGCGCATGCAGCTCGTGGCACACCTCATCACGCACACCCAGCAACTCATGTGCCCCTGCAAGCTCGCACACACACACACACACACACACGCACACACACACACACACCTGTGCCTGCAGCTCGTGGCACTTCTCACGCGCACCCAGCTGCTTATGTGTCCCCGCAAGCTCGCACACGTACACACACACACACACGAACACACACCTGCGCCTGCAGCTCGTGGCACTCCTCCTCACGCGCCCCTAGCTGCTCGTGCGCACCCGCAAGCTCCTCCTCTGTCTGGTTCACATGCTCGGAGAGGGCGCGAAGCTGCGCAAGGCGTGTGTGTGTGTGTGTGTGTGTGTGTGTGCCTTTAACCCTAAGCGCCCCCTGCCCTAAACCCAAGACGCCGCAAGCTTCTTTGTCTGGTTCACGTGCTCGGAGAGGGCGCGAAGCTGCGCAAGGCGTGTGTGTGTGTGTGTGTGTGCCTGAAACCCTAAGCGCCCCCTGTCCTAAACCCTAGACCCCGCAAGCTCCTCCTCTGTCTGGCTCACAGCTTGGAGAGGGCGCAAAGCTGCACAAGGCGTGTGTGGGGGGTGGGGGGTGGGGTGGGGGGGTGAGGTGTGTGTGTGTCTGCCTAAACACCCTAAGCGCCCCCTGTCCTAAACCCTAGACCCCGCAAGCTCCTCCTCTTGTCTGATTTACGTGCTCGGAGAGGGCGCGAAGCTGCGCACGGCGGGCGTGTGGGTAGGTGGCCGTGTGGGCGTGTGAGCGTCTGGATGACATGCTCGGAGAGGGCGCGCAACTGCGCAAGGCGTGTGTGTGTGCGGGGGGGAGGGGGCGTGCCTGTGTCTGGTTTACATGCTTGGAGAGGGCGCGCAACTGCGCAGGGCAGATGGGCGGGTGCGCGGCTGGGTGGGTTGAGTGAGCAAGCGAGCGCGCAAGTGAGTGGGCACCTGCGCCTCCGCACGCATCGCCCCCTCCCTCAGCAGCGCCAACTCAGTGTCTGACAACACACACACACACACACACACACACACACACACACACACACACACACACACGCAAACTCACACACACCTGTGCCTCTGCGCGCGTCGCCCCCTCCCTCATCAGCGCCAGCTCAGCGTCCGCCCGCTCCAGCGATGCCTGCAGCTCGTGCGCGCGCGCGTCGGACGACCCCAGCTGCCCGGTCACAAGCTCCTCGAGGCCAGATAGGCGCGCCTTCAGGGATGCGACCTGAAAGAGGAGCATGCACAGGCACGCGCCATCAGAGGGACACAACAGAGGAAGTCGGACGACCCCAGCTGCTCGGTCACGAGACCTTCCAGGCCAGAGAGGCGCGCCTTCAGGGACGCGATCTGATAGGGGCGTGCACGGGCACTCGCCATCAGAGGAGTGCAACAGACAAGAAGGGCACAACATAGAAAGTCGGACGACCTCAGCTGCACGGTCACGAGACCTTTCAGGCCAGAGAGGCGCGACTTCAGGGTTGTGACCTGCAGGTGCATGCATCAGCACACGCGCCATCAGAGGCGTCCAACAGATAGAAAGACGTACAGAAAGGGGAAACACCAGTAAACCTCGGACAAACCCAGCTGCCCGGTCACGATCTGCTCTCAGCCAGACAGGCGCGACCTGAAAGTGGGGCATGCATGCACCAAGACAGGAATCATTTAGGCATCATCAAACGTAAACTGTTTGATGGCGTTTGATGAGGAATCGTCGTCAATTGATATGATGGGTCATCATCAATGATACATCGATTCGTATCGGATAACAACACCACTGATCGTATCGTTTAACCGATCGTATACAGCCCAGAACAGGAGAAGCAGGCGTCCTTTCAGGGACACAAACCTGTGTGTGCAGAGTATGCAAAATCAGGCAGGTCAACCAGATCGTAGAACCCCTGGCAACACACACACGCACACGCACACACACACACACGCGCACACACGCACACACATGCACACACACACACACCTGCACTCGCTCGTCTGCCAGCTCAGCCAGTGCCAGTGCCCTCCGGCTTGCAGCCTCGTCTAGCAGCTCCTCTAGCTCGGCACACCGGTTCTGTGTGCGTGTGTGCGTTTGTGTGTGTGTGTGTGTGTGTGTGTGACAGTGTGTGCAACTGCCCTCCGGCTGGAAGCTCATCTAGCAGCTCCTCAAGCTCAGCGCACCGGTTCTGTGCAAGGGTATGTGTGTGTGTTTGTGTTTGTGTGTGTGTGTGTGTGTGTGTGTGTTGCGCGACATGCAGGAGGCGCAAACCAGGATGCGTGTGCGGTGCAATACATAACGAATGTCCCCCTCTGTCTCCCTCTTTCTCCCTCTGCCTCTCCCTCTCCTTCTCACCCTTTCTCCCTCTCTCCCTCCCTCCCTCTCTCTCTGCCTCCCCCCCCCTCTCTCTCTCTCTCTCTCTCTCTCTCTCTCATTCTCACGATCTCCCTCTCCCTGGCAGCGGACGATCTCGTGCAGCAGCATGCGTCCACCCCGTCCGAGCCCGCCTTAGTCTCTGTGGCCGTGTGCGCCGTAGAGCGCCCAGGGGAGGGTGTGTGCGCGTGCGGTGCACCGTGTGCGTGTGTGTGTGTGTGTGTGTGCCTGCCCACCTTAGACGCTGCGATCGTGTGCGCCGCAGAGCGCCCAGGGAAGGGTGTGAGCGAGTGTGATGCACCGTGTGTGTGTGCGTGTGCGTGTGCGTTTTTTTGTGTGTGTGCGCGTGTGTGTGTGTGTGTGTGTGTGTGAGAGAGCCCACCTTAGTCTCTGCGATCGTGTGCGCCGCAGAGCCGAGCCCAGCCTCTGCTGCATCCGCTCGTGTGCGCTGTTCCTGTAGCTCACTGTGTGCGGGGGAGGGGGCGGGTGGGAGGGGGGTTGGGGGGAGGGGAAGGAAAGGGAGGAGGGAGCCAGCCTCGCTGCGTGTGCGCGCATGCGCTGGTCCTGGAGCTCACTGTGTGCGGGGAGGCGGGGGGGCGGGGGAGGGAAGGGAAGGGAGGAGGGGAGCCAGCCTCTACTGCGTGTGTGCGCATGCGCTGCGCCTGGATGTCACTGGTGCGGGGGGAGGGAAGAAAGAGAGGTGAAGGGGGGCTCTGCCTACACACACACACACACACACACACACTCTCACACACGCGCGCACACACACACACGCGCATACACACACACACATAAACACACACACACACGCACACACACACACATACCCACCCACCCACCCACCCACCTATCCCGATCGTCAGCCTCCAGTCAGCGCCTGCCTTAGCACCCTTTCAAGCTCTGACATGTACCCCGCCCACAAACGCACACATACACACACACACATGCACACACACACAACCCCACCTCTCCTGATGGTCCGCCGAAACCAGCGCCTCCCCCGGCGCCCCTCCAGCTCTGACATGTGCCCTGCCCACACACGCACACACACCCACCTTCACACCCCCACCCACCCACCCACCACCCACCTCTCCCGATCGTCCGCCTCAACCAGCGCCTGCCGCAGCGCCGCTTCAAGCTCTGTCATGTGCCCCGCCTACACACACGCACACGCGCACACACACACACACACGCCCACCCACCTCTCCCGGTCGTCCGCCTCAACCAGCGCCTGCCTCAGCGCCCCCTCAAGCTCTGACATGTGGCCTGCCAGCTGCTCCGCCTTCACGCCCGCAGCAGCGGCGTACGCGTTGCTAGCGGACGCGGCGGCGCTGGCGACGGAAGCCAGGGGGACACCCGGGGAGAGGGCGGCCAGTGCGGCGAGCTTGGCCTACAAGAGTGTGTGTGTGTGTGTGTGCGTGTGCGTGCGTGTGTGTGTGAGGGAGGGGGGTCAGTGGATGGTGGTGTGCGGCAGCAGCAGCGTATGCGTCGCTAGCAGACGGCGGCAGTGGCCACAGAAGCCAGGGGGACGCCGGGAAAGAGGGCGGCAAGTGCGGCGAGCTTGGCCTAAAAGTGTGGCAATGAACATTTTCACATTGTTTTGTCAAGCGATCGCCTTTGGCGGGATGAGATTGGGGAAGTGAGCGTGAGGCACCCGGGTGAGCCGTCATCTCCCCAAGATCTTCAGCGGAACCACTGTTCCGTACGTGCGCAACCACACACCTGCATGGCTGCCGCGTTGCCTGTTGCAGCCTGGTCGCATGCACACAATTCCAATCCATTCCAGATCGTTACAAAGATAACGGCAATCTCGTTCCTGAGGTCTGCATACGGGCGTCTGTCAATAGCGGGTGACCACTCGTTGCTATGAGGATATGCACACATGCACACACGTACACACACACACACACACACACACACCTGCAACGCTGCCGCGTTGTGTGCTTCAGCCAGCCCCCGCGCCTTGCTCTCCTGAAGCCGCAGGCACGCGCGCACACACACACACACACATGTGTACACACACACACACACACACACACACACGCACGCACACACACACCTGCAACGCTGCCGCGTTGTCTGCTTCAGCCAGCCCCCGCGCCTCGCTCTCCTGAAGCCGCAGGCGCACAGACGCGAGCTCCGTCTGCGTGGTGTTGGTGTGGTGTGGTGTTGGTGTGACACGGTGGTGTGGCGTGAGGGTTGGTGGGGGCATTGGTGTGCTGGCAAAAGTGTGGGCGTTGGTGTGGCGCAGAGAGAGGCGAGCTCAGTCTGCGTGGTGTCGGTGTGGGATGGTATTGGGTGGTGTGGTGTGAGCGTTGGTGTGGGCGTTGGTGTGGCGCGCAGGCGCAAGATTGGTCTGCGTGGTGGTGTGGTGTGGTGTGGTGTTGGTGTGACCAGGTGGTGTGGCGTGAGGGTTGGTGTGGGCGTTCCCGGGGTCCTCCGGGCGCGTGTGTGAAAAACCTGTGAAACCTGGTGGCGGCGTTGGTGTGCGAGCGGATGTGTGGGCGTTGGTGTGGCGCAAAGAGAGACGAGCTCGGTTTGCGTGGTGTTGGTGTGGTGTGTGGTTGGTGTCCACGCAGGTTGATGGTCAGTTGCATGAGGCTCAGTGTGGTTTCAGAAAAAGCAGGGGCACTGTTGATGCGATTTTTACTCTGCGCTCGCTGAGCGCGGCACATGCCGAGTACAAACAATGCATGGCTGTGGCATTTGTCGACTATTCTAAAGCTTACGATTGCATAAACCGTGCGGCACTGTGGAGAGTCCTTAGATTATATAGTGTTCATCCGCACATTATTGATCTGTCGTCTTCCTCTTACGACTTTTGACTGCTCAATGGATGTGGCTCGGCAGCAAGGCCGGCCTCCAGCCTCCTCCCGACACTATTTTCTTAAGCTACTGATTCAGTAGCTAGGCGAAACTAGTGGCACTCGTTCTGATTGGAAGACTTTTTCGGACACGGCGTTTGAGCGTGCTCAGGATAGGGTCGGGTGGAGAGCCGTGGTGTACGGTCCGGCTGCCCCTCAGGCGCCGGCCCCTCCACCACGGCGGTCAAGTAGATTGGCAAGCGCCACTTGACCCCCTATCCCCTAGAAGCAGTTAGGACCTATTTTGGAGGCGTCGCACAATAGCTCTCCTTTTTGCTCTGGGACTACACGTTGGCAGGCAGCCGGCTGGTGGCTACCGCCCCTCACAAGTAATTGTTAGGGCCAGAACTGGACTTGGGTCTAGGCGGTGGTACTAGGACTAGAGGTAGTCTTTGCTGGAAAGCCGATGTAACTGTAACTGTGGATGGTGTGACCAGGTGGTGTGGTGTGCAAGCGGAAGTGTGGGCGCTGGTTGCGCACAGAGGGAAGCTCGGTCTGCACGGTGTTGGTGTGGTGTGGTGTTGGGTGGGGCGGGGTGAGTGTAGAAGAGTGGGCGTTGGTGCGGCGCACAGACACGAGCTCGGTCTGCGTGGTGGTGGTGTGGTGTGGGATTGGGTAGGATGGTGTGAGGGTTTGTGTGGGGCGTTGGTGTGGCGCACAGACGCGAGCTAGGTCTGCGTGGTGTTGGTGTGGTGTGGGATTGGGTGGTGTGGTGTGAGCGTTGGTGTGGGCGTTGGTGTGGCGCGCAGGCGCAAGATCGGTCTGCGTGGTGTTGGTGTGGTGTGGTGTTGGTGTGACCAGGTGGTGTGGCGTGAGGGTTGGTGTGGGCGTTCCCGGGGTCCTCCGGGCGCGTATGTGTAAAACCTGTGAGACCTGGTGGCGGCGTTGGTGTGGCGCGCGGATGTGTGGGCGTTGGTGTGGCGCAGAGAGAGGCGAGCTCGGTCTGCAGGGTGCTGTTGTGGTGTGGGGTTGGTATGACCATGCGGTGTGACCAGGTGGTGTGGCGTGAGGGGTGGTATGAGTGCTGAAGTGTGGGAGTTGGTGTGGCGCAGAGAGAGGCGAGCTCGGTCTGCGTGGTGGTGGTGTGGCGTGAGGGTTGGAGTGGCACTGGGTTGGTGTGCGGGCGCAAGTGTGGGCGTAGGTGTGGCGCAGAGGGAGGCGAGCTAGGTCTGCGTGGTGTTGGTGTGGCCATGGGTTTTGAGGGTGAGGGTAAGGGCTAAAAGTGTGAGTGTGACCACGGGGTATTGGTGTGATCAGGTGGTGTGGGCAGAGGGTCGGGTGCGGTGGTGTGGGGTTGGGTGGTGTGGTGTGAGTCCTGGTGTGGGCGTTGGTGGTGCGCACAGACGCGAGCTCAGTCTGTGTGGTGTTGGTGTGACACGGTGGTGTGGCGTGAGGGTTGGTGGGGGCGTTGGTGCGGGCAAAAGTGTGGGCATTGGTGTGGCGCAGAGAGGCGAGCTCGGTCTGCGTGGTGGTGGTGTGGCCATGGGTTCTGAGGGTTAGGGGTAGGGCTAAAAGTGTGAGTGTGGCCACGGGGTATTGGTGTGATCAGGTGGTGTGGGCGGAGGGGTCAGGTGCGGTGGTGGTCAGTGGTCCCGCTGTTGATCTTTGGGAAATGATGGCTCAACCCGGGCCTCACGGCTCACTCGCCTATTGTCAACCCGCCGGAGGTGGCGCCGGAGGCGTTTCATTTGCGGACATTGTTTTTTAAAGGTCGATTTCCCACTCTTTGCGTCAAAATTCGCGCAATCTCAACCCGCGGCGCCAGCCCGAAGCTGCCAATCTCAACCCACTGTTGCAGGTTTGCGGGTTGCGGGTTGGCCGACGGAAGCGCTGGTGGTGGTAGTGGTGGTGGTGGTGGCGGTGGCGGTGGTAGCGGTGGCGGGGCGTAGGCGTGGCGTACGCGTGGCGTGGGGGTGTGTGTGGTTTGGTTTGGTCGGGATGGCGTGAATCTATGCACGCGCACACGCACACACGCATGCACACTCACACACATACACACACACACACACACACACGATTTGAGGCCAGGCCACTCGATGCGCATGCGTGCGTGCGTGCAGGCATCTGCCTGCCACGAACAACGCACGCACGCACGCAAGCAATCACACGCGCACACACACACACACACACCTGCAGGAACGAGATTGCATGCGCGCTAGAGCTGTCTGCCAATGCGCCGCTGGGGGGAGGGACAGACCTGGGCGGGTGGGTGGGCGCACAGGGGCACGTGTGTGTGCGTGCACAGACAGCACGGACAGCTGCCAGAGGTGTGTTTGTGTTTGTGTGTGTGTGTGTATGTGTGTGTGTGTGTGTGTATGGTGTGTGGGGGGGGGGGGCGTGCAGCGGCACACGGAGCTGCATGCATGCATGGGCGCGTGCACGCGCGCATGCATGCATGCATGGGTGCGCATGGTTGGCATCGGCACGTCCGCCTGCCTCTGCAGCTGCTTCCCCCACTGCCTGCTCGGGCTGCATCACGCCACAGTGCGTACCACTATGGTGCGCCACTGGTCCCCCCACTGCCTAGAGGGACAGCACCGCAGATTCAGATCACAAACAGCAGATCGCACACTCACTTGTTCGTCCGCGTCGTGCCGGCCTCATCGCCGGGCTTCACGGGCGACAGCGCCCGCTGCTGCGCCTGCTTCGACTTAAATTCTGCAAGTTTTTGTGCTCCAAGCTCTCGCATGGCTTGCCGCTTGTCCGGTTTTTCGGCTGCCTCGCCCTGAAGCATGGTTGCGCTCTCGCTAGCTGTGGCTCTCTTGCTTGAGTAAAAACATTTCACACCCCCACACCAACCCACACCCGATCCCATGGGGCATTGCGCGACAGCACACCATAATCTCTTCCACCATGCTTGCGCCACGCGGACTCGTGTGCACTCCGTCTGTGCGGCCGTCGCTGGCTTGCATGCGGCCGCAGGTGTGTGCATGCATGCACAGTGCATGCATGCAGGCGGCGGCATGTCTCCATGGAGCACACACTTACCAATCCCGCATAACAGCCATGAAAACAATAACTACAAAGGGAGCTTCTTTGGCTGACCAAGAGACTTTTGGCATGGCCATGCATCGCAGGCGCCCTTCAGGAGCCGGGTTGTACGATCACGTGCGGCCGACGACGGTGGGAGTTGTGCGTGGCCACCAGCACACACACGCACGCGCGCACACACACACACACACACACACACACACACACTGACGCACACGCAGCACACACACTTGCACACACATGCACACACACACACGCACACATCCACGCACACATGCAGCTGCCAGTGTTAGCATTGCGGCCCGACTCAAGTCTGACATGAAGACGGCCATGAAGGAGAAGGCTGTAGCACGCCTGAGCGCAACACGCATGGCAATCGCAGCTATCCAGACGGTGTGTGTGCGTGCGTGGGGTGCAGCCTGCGGGGAGTCATATGGCGCGGCATTGCAGGGGCCCCTCGTCACAGGAGCGGCGTGCGCGGAAGTTCAGTGCGCCAGGCATTGGCTCGGCCTCACTGCCTGAGCCTACCTGCGCTGGCGCCCTGCCCTGCTCTGCCGTGCAGAGGGAGCTTGAGCTGCCTTGCCGCGCACATGCTTGCTCACTGCCAGTTTTCCTTCGCTGAGCGAGCAAAGCGCCCCACTGCCGTGCCTGCATGAGCCTACCTGCGCTCGTTCCCTGCCCTGCCCTGGCCTGCCGTGCAAAGGGGGGTTCAGCTGCCCTGCCGTGCACACGCTTGCTCACTGCCAGGTCTCCTTCACTGAGCGAGCAAAGCGCTTGACTGCCGAGCCTGCCTGAGCCTTCCTGCGCTCATTCCCTGCCCTGCCATGCCATGCAGAGGAGGTCGAGCTGCCCTGCCGCGCACATGCTCGCTCACTGCCAGGTTTCCTTCACTGAGCGAGCAAAGCGCCTCACTGCCATGCCTGCCAGAGCCTTCCTCTGCGCTCATTCCCTGCCCTGCCCTGCCATGCAGAGGAGGTCGAGCTGCCCTGCCGCGCACATGCTCGCTCACTGCCAGGTTTCCTTCACTGAGCGAGCAAAGCGCCTCACTGCCATGCCTGCCAGAGCCTTCCTCTGCGCTCATTCCCTGCCCTGCCCTGCCATGCAGAGGAGGTCGAGCTGCCCTGCCGCGCACATGCTCGCTCACTGCCAGGTTTCCTTCACTGAGCGAGCAAAGCGCCTCACTGCCATGCTTGCCTGAGCCGTCCTCTGCGCTCATTCCCTGCCCTGCCCTGCCATGCAGAGGAGGTTGAGCGGCCCTGCCGCGCACATGCTCGCTCACTGCCAGGTTTCCTTCACTGAGCGAGCAAAGCGCCTCACTGCCATGCTTGCCTGAGCCGTCCTCTGCGCTCATTCCCTGCCCTGCCCTGCCATGCAGAGGAGGTTGAGCGGCCCTGCCGCGCACATGCTCGCTCACTGCCAGGTTTCCTTCACTGAGCGAGCAAAGCACCTCACTGCCGTGCCTGCCTGAGCCTTCCTCTGCGCTCGTTCCCTGCCCTGCCCTGCCGCGCAGAGGGAGATTGAGCTTCGGCAGACGGGCGCTGCTATGACCGAGGACGAGGAAACCAAGGTGGTCCAGAAGCTGGTGAAGCAGCGCCAGGACAGCATTGAGTCATACCAGGCGGGCGGGCGCGACGACCTCGTGGCGGCGGTGGGTGTATATAGGAGTCCTAGTCTGGGTCTGGGTCCAGTCTGGTCTGGGTACATATGTGCACGGTTTTAGTTAGACCCTCAACCCTCAACCGCAAAACCCTCAACCCTAGAACCCTGAACTTCACCTGAGGCAGGGCTCTTATCTTGTGTTGCTGCTGGCCGTGGATCAGTCGCATTAAGCGAGGCTGTCGGCTGCCGCAGCCAGGGGGCTGTGGGGACAGGCACGATGCCTGCACGTGCACACGCGCGCAGAGTAAGAGGTCGTTACCGAGGGCAGGGGGCTAGGAGTCCTCCTGTGGGTTGTTGCTGGTACTCAATTGAAGGAATTCCACCTTACGGCAGGTGAACAGCCGCGCGCCAGCAAGAGGGTGGGTAACTACCTCGGACACGCACACCCGCGCGCATGTGCCCCCCCCCCACACACACACACGCACGCGCGCGCGCGCGCTCCCACACACGCACACTCTGCAGGAGGAGGTCGAGATGCAGCTGCTCCTCACCTACCTCCCTGCGATGCTCTCGCGCGACGAGGTGTCTGCCGTGGTGGATGCTGTGGTGACGGAGCTGGGCGCCAGCAGCGTGAAGCAGATGGGGGCGGTGATGAAGGAGGTCGGCGCACGCGTGGGGGCCAAGGCAGACGGCAAGATGGTGTCTGAGATTGTTAAAAAGAGGCTGACGGCGTGAGGCGTGCGGCGCCCATGATGAGCGTGAGCGGGCTATGGTGCCAGGCGCGTGCGTGTGTGGGGAGCTCCCTCTGATGCCCACGCTGTTGTAAGTCACGGCCGGAAGGCACACGCGGGCACGATGCGGTTCCGTCTCCTGCTGGATGTGACGCCACTAGACGTGGCCCAGCAGCCCTGGTGGTTGGCAAACCCGCTCCTGCTGATGCCAGGGTGGATGAGCTGGTAGAGCTACAACAGGCACGCGGGTACACGCAGAGCGCTCATAATGCTCGTAACGCTTTGTTGGTTCAGTTGTAACGGTTGTGACGCCAGGTTGGTTGGTTCTAACGCTGGTTGGTAGGCTCCTGATGAGAAGAGTGGAGGATGCTATGTGCGGTGGAGAGTCACCCCTGGTGTTGTGCGCTCCCTCCCCGTGTCTCATGTTACAGGGCAAGTTAATGGCCTCCCTCCCTCCCAAGTATGCCTCTCACAAGGACTCTCCTTTATTTGGGGTCTCTACATAGTCTCCCACCCACAATCACGCATCTACGCAACAATAAAAAGGGACCTGACACTCTTCTCGCGTCACACCCCGAGAGAATGGTGATGACCTCCCAACTGCACGATACAACTGCCTTAATTATAAAGCAGGTGCAGCTTACCAGCTCCCCCCCCCCCCCCGGCCCTTGTTCCCTTCTCTCGACCTATTTACATATATCACGACGGGCCGTTGTTGATATGCGATACGTCAGTGCTCAAGCGGCAGCGCGCAAACGTGCGCGCTGCCAAAACTGGGTTGAGGTTCACAGTTGGTGGTGTGTGGGGTCGCCCCATTGGTGGATGGATGGCAGGACGGCTACTAGTAGAGCGCCAGCGGAGCGCTACGCGCAATGGTCCATACTGAAAACGTACAGCCGAGCACACGCCGAGAAAAGTCGAATAAGCTGCTTGTTTGGTGTCTTGACACACGACTGGGAAAATCCATATCATCATCGGAGGCGCAATCGCAGCCCCGGCCGGCCGGCCGGGGGAAGTTCCCATAAATAGTTCCCAATCAACATCCAGGGCGCAAAAGCCCATAAACAGGTTCAGATTTTGTGTGGTAAGTGGTCTACCACCTGGCTAGTTCCGTCACCGAGGGCACATGCGTGCGACTTGCATAGCGTGACGATCGCAGTCTAGTATTGTAGGCCTACACAAACGTGGTTGTTTGCATGCATCCTTAACGTAGGATTGAGGGGGCCCACGTGCCACGCACGCACATGATGCGATCAATCACTGGTTGCGCCATCAGTGTCTCCGTGAGCCACCCCTCACCCCATAAAAGTGCACTGGCGGGGCGGGGATGGCCGATTTGGGCCGGCATTGTGCGGGGGAGATTGCGCGAATTTGCGACCCAAAAGGCGTGAAGATCTAAACTCCACCCCTTTCTCGCCAAAAAATCGCCTCTGGCGGGGTTGAGATTGCGGCAGTGAGCCGTGAGGCCCGGGGTGAGCCATCACCCCAACAAGACCCTAAGCGAAACCACTGGGCGCTATCTCCGCTGGCACACGCAGTACCAGAGTGGTACCACGCGAGGATGCAGCCACAGTGGTGCAATAGCAGTGTGCATGTAACGCTGCGCAGTGATGGCCGGTCACGGTGGCAGAGGTTGAATGGTGCGCCGCCGCGGCCACTGCCCGACGCCGTCCTCGTGGGGCCTCGCGCGGCACACAGCACGGGTGTGCGCTGCCGCGCTCACCAGTGGCGTCACGCTCAGCAGGCGTGCGTGCGCCTCTCCTCACGTGAGAAGAGGGTCTCGAGCGTTCACCCAGTGGAAGACAGCGGTTACGACAGCCAACACTCGTGTGTGCGCCTCCATATTCTCCTCACGTTCGAAGCGTGTCTCGAGAGGTGACTGAGCGGTTAAGACAGCCAACACTCGTGTGTGCGCCTCCATATTCTCCTCACGTAAGAAGAGTGTCTCGAGAGGTGACCGAGCGCTTGACCGAGCAGGTGGACCCTCAAGCCCTCGAGCCCAACTCACGCATAGTTGGGCAGCGCCGACGACGCACGCCCCCCTCCGCTCGCTCTGTCCATCGCGGCCTGCACGTGTGTGTACGTGTGTGTGCTTGTGTGCTTGTGTGTGTGCTTGTGTGTGCTTGTGTGTGTGTGTGTGTGCGCGCATGTGCGCACGTGTATCGCACGTGCGGGGGCAACAAAGGCAGCACAGCAGCAGCGGCAGCAGTTATGTGTGTGTGTGTCAGTGATTTCCTTTTCGGCTGTACACAGCCAGGCACAGCAGAAAAGCCAAATGGCCGTGGAAAAATAACAACAACTATAAAAAATAAATCACTGGTGTAAGTCCGTGTGCCTCTGAGAAACGGCTATCACACATAACACAGAAGGCGCGTTAACTACCCAATCTCGTCACGGGGTAGTGGCAGCAGATGACGGATGATGAGGGTTTTTGGTTTGGGTTCAGAGACCGAGGCACCTACCTGCTTCGCCACCATGAGCTTGCGGATCATCTCCTCGATTTCCGTCGGCGACATGTCTTCCGTGTTGCCCTCGGGCAGCTTGGCGAGAGTCGACCCGCAGCCGGCGCCTTCGGCGTGGCGCGTTAAGCTGCCGCTGGCCCCGGCAGACAGCTGGGGAGCGTGAGTGTGAGAGAGTGTGAGAGTGAGAGTGAGAGTCGGAGTGTGAGAGATGGATAGACAGATGGTGTGAGAGTGTGAGAGATATAGTGAGAGCGCATACGTGAGTGAGAGAGGCCTTCTGCGGTTGAAGGACGGCTGTCAACCACTAGTTACAAGCGAGTGGTGCTGCTTGGCCCAGGCTGCAACTTACGTTGCTGGGCGCCGTTGACGTGGCGGCTGTGGCTGCGGTCGCAGATGCCATGGCTCCGATGGCTCCAAAGGCTGCGGCGGCGATCGACCCCCCCGGGGCCCCGCTAATGTCAACGTTCGGCGAGGTGGACGAGCGTCGCGCACGCGGCGCTGGCATGTGGAGCACCGATGCGCGGCGCTGGTACGAGCGGATCCACGGGTTGTGCAGCATCTCAATCACAGTGGGGCGGTCGCCGGGGTGCTTCTTGAGCGCCTGGCAGATGAACGCCTGTGTGGGTGGAAGGTGGGTCGGGGGCTGGCGGGCGTGTGTTTGTGTGTGTTTTGTGTGGGTATGGGTGGAGCACGGGCGTCTCAAGCAAGTGGGGGGCGTGGCGACCGGCGCACGGGGCGGCCTAAGTTTTCCCACATGGCCCCTTACCCCCCCCCCCCCCCCCCCCCCCGTAACATGCCCCTCCCCAGACACACTGTGCTTCAAAACATGCCTTTGCGAGCTCCGTCATCTTCTCCGGGAACTCTGGCGTCGAGTGCATGATTTTGTCGACAGAGTCGAGCTGCGTCTCGCCCGCAAACGGCGGCAGCCCCACGACGAGCTCGTACGCAAACACGCCGACCGCCCACGCGTCGACACTGTTGTTGTAGTGCAGGTAGACGTTGTTCTTGTTCTCGCCCGGCGAGTTCTTGGGAGGGCATCGCAGCACCTCGGGCGCCTACCGCGGGCGAGGAGACGGGGACAAGGTGTGTGTGTGTGTGAGTGAGTGTATGCGTGCGGGGAGCAAGCGCGAGTCCGCGGGCGTGCATGCACCCACCCACACCCTCACACTCACAAGACACACATGCACGCACACACCCACACCCTCACACCCATAGGCACACATGCACGCACGCACCATGTAGTCGAGCGTGCCTGCGCGCGTAACCGCCCGCTCCTCCGTCAGGTCGATCGCCAGGCCGAAGTCTGCCAGCTTGAGTACACGGTGCTCGGTGAAGAGGACGTTCTCGGGCTTGATGTCTCTGTGAGGGCGTGTGCGTGTGTGCATGTGTGTGTGTGTGTTGTGTGGTCGGTTTTACAGTCTGTCACAGACCATTTTTATGGCGTATTGTGCACCAGGGGTGCCAACAGTATTGTGCCGTACCGTAGTACCGCTTTGCCTTGTCGATTAAATAATTCGGAAAACGTCGCGGCAAGGCCGATTTCTAAAAACTATTGCCGAAAAAGTCAAAACAACGCCAAAAGTGATGTCGAAACGGGAAAAAATCCAAAAGAAATCCCGCGGCAAAACACCTAAACTCTAAACATTGACCCCCTTTATAAAAGTGGCGGCAAGGCAAAGCGGTACTACGGTAATGACAGTCTTAAGACGCGTATCAGCCCCGCAGGGCCGCTTTGGAGCGCCATTGGGGTCGGTCTGGTAACGCGATGACATGAATATCCGATTTCACACTTTTCACGCCCCCTCCCCCCCAAAAACGCGACGCGTTTCGCGCCACAGCACCCTCCCGTGCGATGCACGCATCTGTGTACCGCCTCTGAACATCACTGGTGTGCACGCGTGAGCTTGGCTGGGTGCGGGTGCAGTCTTAACTTCATAAAGGCGCCCGACAACCTCTCTCTCAAGCTCACACACACACACACGCGCACAAACGCACCGACACCCCCGCACACACACACACACACACATGAACACACGCGCACCTGTGCATGATGCCACGCGTGTGCAGGTACTGCATTGCGAGCAGGAACGGGTGGAGCACCATCTCGACAGCTTGGCGCTCGCTCAGCCGCCCGCCGTTGCGGTGCAGCAGGCGGTAGAGGTCCCCGCCCTCGGCGTACTCTTGCACCAGCACCACGTCGTGGCCCTCCTTGAACGCGGCAAACAGATGCACGATGTTCTGATGCTGCAGCGTCGAGTGCACCCGGATCTCGCGGTACACCTGGAAGTGGTTGAGCTCGCACAGGTTCTCCATGTGGTAGACCTTGAGCGCGACCTGGGTGGGTGGGTATGCAAGTTGTGGTTGTTCACGCTGCTGTTGTAGCTGTTGTTGTTCTTGTGAGAGAATGCACGGCAGAGAGCGCCATGGATGATGACGGAATGGACACAGCCAGCGGAGATGGGCCGCTTTGAGAGTGCACATGCGCGCAGATGCACCGACGCGCTGACACGCACGATCATCTTGAAATTCGTGGCACTACAGCACAAGCACCTACATGCTGAACGTGCCTCCCTCCCCTAAAACAACGCACCTGCTCCGCAGTCTTCTTGCACGTCGCGTGGTACACGGTCGACGCGTAGCCGGTGTACATCTTGCGGATGATCGAGTAGTCAGACAGCGACCAGCTCTGGCGCGCCATTGACGCGGGCAGGTTCTGAGACACTGTGAGAAGCTTGGAGTGAGGCTCCGTGCCGCTGCCGAACGTCGGCGTGGCGATCGGGGGCCGCTGTTCACTCGAGTTGTTGACTGCTGGCCTGACCTGCTTCTCGCCGGCCGCGCTTGGGCTTGGCAACGTGTCGGCCGCGGTGGACAGCGGAGACGCGGCAGCACCGGCACCACCCATTGGCGATCCGGCGCCAGGCTGCACTGGCGACGGTGGCCCCCCCATGCGCACCGCGAGTGGTTGGCGCGGTCCAGTCGCAGACGCTCCGCCCGGCGGGTGCGGGTGCAGCCCCCCCGGTTGCTGCGGCAGCCCTGGTTGCGGCGGCTGGGCCCCAAAGTACTGCGCAAACGCCATGGGCTTCTTGATCGTCTGCTCCGCGAGCAGGTCTTGCACAGCCGCGCGGCCCTCCAGAGTTCTGAGTGCCATGTCGAGCGCGGCGGGTGTCGACTTACGCCGGCTCGTGCCAGAGGGCGACACAGGGCTGCCAGCATGCGATGCCAGCACGTTGACGACGGCACGGGCTGGAGCCGCGCGCGACACGGCCACGGCTGGTACTGCTGCCCCTCCATGCGGTCTCGGCAGCGAAGACATGCTGCCCTGCGACGTGCCTATGCCCCCCGGCCTTGTGAATGATGTCGCGCTGAGGGTGGCAGACATGCCTGATTTGACGGCGACGCCGTTGTTGGACGCAGCGCCGCCAACGGCACTGCGGACCTTGGTGCTGGTTATCGACTTGGATGAGTTGCTTGCTTGCATGTAACTGGGCACACGCACCACAGCGGGCGGGCGAGACTCCTCCAGAACCTCGAGGCCGGGATGCCCGGACTCGTCATCTGCGGGGGGAGAGGAAGGGGACAGTCCATTGGTAATGCCGAGCATGCACGTGGATGTGCATGTCTGCGAGCCGAGCCGTGCACGTCGAGACCGAGGCGCTGTGACCGAGGTCGAGAGCACGTGCGAGGCCGAGGCCGAGGGGCATGCACTTCACATGCGTGCGAGGCGAAAGTGTTGTTGCCGCGAGTTGCCGCACTGAAACGCCCTCCAAGCGCAAACGGAGGTAACATGCCATGATGTAACGCCCTTATCGTGCTCTCTGGCGCGTCCTTCGGGGCAGTCCCGTGTTGGTCTAGTCACAGGGGGAGGAGAGCGAACTCGCCCACGGCGCCTTACAAGGCTCCCTCTTTGCAGAATGCCTTTTGTTAGAACCCATGTGGCGTCATGCATGGCCTGCAAGGCCTCGGAGAACGTGCATGCGTGCACCGTGCTAGTGCATGGGGCACCGATTTCGCCGCCCAGCGCTGCCCCACATTCACCCAAGGACTGGATACAACTTGGTACCCTCGCTGTAGCGTTGGATGCGCCGGAGAGGGCCTGGCGCGCACTTTCTCAGACACATTCTCCCCATGGAGCATCGATGGCTCGCAACGCAACCCAGGCTCCCTCCCTCACGGCACGCCTCTCACCTCTCCCTTCACCACTGCCCCTCCCTTCACCACGGCCATTGAAGAGCCTGGAATGCAATGAGGCGGGGGGGGGGGTGCATGGTCAGGCGGCAATCCATGTGACGTGCTCTCTGCACAGTACACACCCTCGGCGCCCACGACTTACTGCTTGACCTTCTGGAACATCGTCATTGCGGCGGGCGGCTCGTACGCTACGACTTCTGTGGGCTACGACTATCGGGTGGGCTATAGGGGTGACGCTCGTCTGTGCACGCTCACGATAGGTGACGTGCCCCCATCGGCAAGCTGTGGGATGGAGTAGGAGAGTCGAATTGAGGGGCGAATGCGAGCGGTACCTGGTGTCGGGAGTTCACACTTTAATGCGGCGGCCGCATTAAATCGTGTTGTTTCAGGCACGCAGCTGCCAGCGCAGCAGCAGACGCGCAGCAGCAACTGTATTTGTTACAGCCTGTGAAGGGGGCGAATTTGTCTTGCACCCGATTTAAAAAACAGAAGTGTGGGGGACACACAACGACCCAGCAGGCCTACCGCCCCCACAAGGCTTTGGTTGAACAAATAAATGAGTGGGACCGGGCTCTGGTGGGATGCATGGCGACAATGCATGCATCGCCTCGACTCCCTACTCCAGATTCTGGAGTGCAGAACCCTCGCACTCGTCGTATTTTCTCGGATCCGCAGCCACTCGTCGGATCCACGTCTGGCTAGTACACGTCCTGGAGCTACACGTTGAAATTGTTGCACGAGTCCCTGTGCATGAGTGTGCACGCGTGCACACAAATTGTGTGCGTGACGTATTCAGTGCCAGGGCAGCGCGCAACATCAGTGGCGAGACAAGGAGTAAGGGGGACAGGCAGTGATTTTGTTTTCAGTTTTTGTAAGTTAGCTCCTGGGAGCCATTGAACGTGGACCGTTGACCGTCAAATGTCATGTCCAAGCTGTTGACGAGCTCTATCTGATGGGATCATCCGAACATCAAGCAACTGGTTACCGCTGAGCGGTTGGTTACACGGTTGCAGACTCTCTCTCTCTCTCTCTCTCTCTCTCACGGAGGAAGGCCAGCCCCCCCCCCCCCCCGGCTACGTGAACCCCTTCTTGTAGCGCCCGCGGACCGCCGCTGACTTCTTCCACGCCTTGAGGGCCTCGGCGTAGGGGAAGGACAGCACGTCAAAAGTTTGGAGAAGAACAGCTGTAGCGCATCGGACAGGTGCGGGTTCACCAGCCGGTTGCGTGCCTTGCTCTTGATGAAGTTGAGCGCGTTAAACAGCCGCTCATCCCCCACAGACGCGGGCACCATGACGATCGCCAACTCGGCCAGCAGCTCAGGAGTGGGGAGCTGAAGCCTTCGTGGCTAGTCATCTCATGCCACAGCCGCGTGATGTATCCGACGCCGGGATCTCGACGGCCATGGGGCCGAGTGCACCCCCCCTCTGAGGGGGCGTGGCCCAGGCCAGCACAGTGGACTGTTGGTAACTGATCGCTTAGGTTTGCAGTGCGGTGGTTCCGCGGCCTCAAATTGCCCCACCACACTTTTTTTTATTTTCGGGTACTTGAACAAAAGTGTCTGGCTCCTAACTCCTGGTGACTTGGGTTGTCAGGAGCCAAATGTGTACGTAGCGAAAGGGGGAGCCAAGTGCCGTGCAGACACCGTGGTGCTGCTGAGGTCCATCCCCTGTCACCAGTGATTTTGTTTTGGGCTCCTGGGAGCCATTGGGAGCCATTTGGCTTCTAACGATCCCATCAGATAGAGCTCAACCAACCAAGTTGCTTGATCATCTGATGATCCCATCAGATAGACCTCGTCACGAGCTTGAAAATGACCTATATTTGACGGTCAATGGTCAACACTAAGGCAGCAGTCAAGGCGGTCAACGAGACATTGGTCCGCGCCCCGGCTCCCAAAAAATAACCATAAAAACTGAAAACAAAATCACTGTCGGGCACTGTAGCGCCGTCGACTCGGGGCAGCTAACAAAGATCACACCCCACACGCACATCATGATCCTCTCATTTCAAAGTTTGACCTTCAAAATCTGCCTCTCTCTCCTCATCACTGTGATGCAACAGCAGTAGGTGTGCCGACGTGTTCAGCAGTCCTGACAGAAATTCAGGGTAGACCTACCCTGCATACCTGTATCCTCATCAGAGCCCAAGTTACCCGCAGTTTGGTGCGTCCTCTAGCACTTTCCTCTGTCCGATGATGGTGAGGTGATGGTGGCCTCAATTCAGACGTGGGTTGATCAATCACCCGGTCAGCGTCCACTTGTGCTCCGCGGCAGAGTCCGAGCCCGCCTCCACCATCCTGCATGCCCCTGACCCAAGCACAACAGAGCACATCACCACTCCCCACCAGCACCTCTAACCCTCACGCACACGCTCACCCTAAGCCCTAAGCCCTGTATTGATGCTGCATTCCCATGTCCAGATGTGTATGCCTCCACCATCCCGTAAGCCCCTGACCCAAGCACAACAGAGCACATCACCACTTCCCACCAGCACCACTAACCCTCACGCACACGCTCACCCTAAGCCCTAAGCCCTGTATTGATGCTGCATTCCCATGTCCAGATGTGTATGCCTCCACCATCCCGTACGCCCCTGACCCAAGCACAACAGAGCACATCACCACTCCCCACCAGCACCTCTAACCCTTACGCACACGCTCACCCTTAGCCCTAAGCCCTGTATTGATGCTGCATTCCCATGTCCAGATGTGTATGCCTCCGCCATCCCGTACGCCCCTGAACCAAGCACAACAGAGCACATCACCACTCCCCACCAGCACCACTAACCCTCACGCACACGCTCACCCTAAGCCCTAAGCCCTGTATTGATGCTGCATTCCCATGTCCAGATGTGTATGCCTCCGCCATCCCGTACGCCCCTGAACCAAGCACAACAGAGCACATCACCACTCCCCACCAGCACCACTAACCCTCACGCACACGCTCACCCTAAGCCCTAAGCCCTGTATTGATGCTGCATTCCCATGTCCAGATGTGTATGCCTCCACCATCCCGTACGCCCCTGAACCAAGCACAACAGAGCACATCACCACTCCCCACCAGCACCACTAACCCTCACGCACACGCTCACCCTAAGCCCTAAGCCCTGTATTGATGCTGCATTCCCATGTCCAGATGTGTATGCCTCCGCCATCCCGTACGCCCCTGAACCAAGCACAACAGAGCACATCACCACTCCCCACCAGCACCACTAACCCTCACGCACACGCTCACCCTAAGCCCTAAGCCCTGTATTGATGCTGCATTCCCATGTCCAGATGTGTATGCCTCCGCCATCCCGTACGCCCCTGAACCAAGCACAACAGAGCACATCACCACTCCCCACCAGCACCACTAACCCTCACGCACACGCTCACCCTAAGCCCTAAGCCCTGTATTGATGCTGCATTCTCATGTCCAGGGATGTGTATGATGAGCTTGCATTCACCATTCTGTAGGCCCCTGGGGGCGAGCTCAACGCCACGGGGGCGGCAGCAGCGGCAGCAGATGCGGCAGGTGTGTGTGTGTGTGTGTCTGAGTGTTTGTGAGAGAGCTGAATGTGACGGGGGTGGCAGCAGATGTGTCAGGTTTGTGTGTGTGTGTGTGTGTGTGTGAGAGTGAGAGAGTGAGAGAGAGAGAGGGCTGAATGTGTGTGTGTGTGGGGGGGGGGGCAGCAGATGCGGCAGGTGTGTGTGTGTGTGCGCGTGTGTGTAGGAGCTCTCCACGGTTGCGCTCCGCCCACATGCGCGCTTGGGTAGGCTTCGGTCACCATGGCGTCGAGTTGACGTCGCGCGAGCGGCGGTCGTGCGACAAAATTAAAACCCGTGTGTGCGCGTTTTGCATGTGTGTGTGTCGTCGCCGTCGAAAGTTCAACACAACGGGAGCACCTCTAAACCCTGAGTAATAACATAAGGCCCCCAAAAGCTAGTAGCCAGCAAGGATTGCACACACAGCCCCCCAGCACAGTCCCCCGTTCTGACGATCCACACAGAACTACTACACACGGTTCTAAGAGCCAAAAGCGGGCACGCGAGCCCATGTCCACACTCAACAATCACTGAGGCGGCACGCCCCTAACTCATTCCCACCTCCTCCGCGACCCGTGGGTCCCCACACGGCCCGGAGTGCCTCGGCACAATCCCTCCCCCCCCCTGACAAAAGCAGTATGTGTGTGTGTGTGTGTGTGTCGTCATCATCGAAAGCGTAACACAACGGAAGCGCCTAGACCCTAAAGTCAAAACACAATAGCTGAAAAGGCTACAGCCAGCAAGGCGACACACAGCCCCCCAGCACAGTCCCCCGTTGTGACGACCTGCGAAGAACTACTTCCCCACATGGTTCTGAGAGCCACGTGCGGGAATGCGAGCCCATGTCCACACTCGACAATCACTGAGGTGGCACCCCCCTAACTCATTCCCACCTCACTCCTCCACCACTCCCGGGACCCCACACGGCCCGCAGTGCCTCAGCACCATCCCTCTCCCTTTCCCTGACAGAAGTAGCATTGCCCCCCGCTGGAGAGTTGCGTCGCGTTAGCGGATCCTGCAAAGCCCTACCACAGCCCTCTATAGTGTTACCTTGGGGTTACACTCTACACCCACAGTGTAATGGCTTTGTTACAAGCCTCTGATTGGAAGACTTTTTCGGACACGGCGTTTGAGCGTGCTCAGGATAGGGTCGGGTGGAGAGCCGTGGTGTACGGTCCGGCTGCCCCTCAAGCGCCGGCCCCTCCACCACGGCGGTCAAGTAGATTGGCAAGCGCCACTTGACCCCCTATCCCCTAGAAGCAGTTAGGACCTATTTTGGAGGCGTCGCACAATAGCTCTCCTTTTTGCTCTGGGACTACACGTTGGCAGGCAGCCGGCTGGTCGCTACCGCCCCTCACAAGTAATTGTTAGGGCCAGCACTGGACTTGGGTCTAGGCGGTGGTACTAGGACTAGAGGTAGTCTTTGCTGGAAAGCCGATGTAACTGTAACTGTAACTGTACAAGCCTCTACCATTTGCGCAAATTGTAGAGCCTTGTAACAAAGCCATTACACTGTGGATGTAGAGTGTAACCCCGGGGTAACACTATAGGGGGCTGCACATGGTAGGGAAGGGGCAAAACCAGAGCCAGAAAAAGTCAAGTACCCTCAAGCCCAAACACCCCGGTCCGCAAGGAAACCCCGGGGAGTACACGTATAGTAAAGCCCCCCGACACAAAAGCACTGGACATGGTTGGATACGCGCATACCGTACGGGGCCTGAGCCTCGGGGCCTGAGCTCAGCAAGTGTTTTGGCTAAGACGATATTAAAACGCGATTTGGGGCAGATTTGGGGCAGATTTGGGTTTTCGTCAAATCGACGAAACCCCCCGCGGAGCGATTCAACCATGTTTGGAACCCCCCCCCGCGAAGGCTGAGGCCCTGAACGGTAGCCCGCCAAAGTTGAGAAGCCACATACGGCCTGGTCCGTCCGACTCAGGCAGTCATGGATTTCACCTGGTGTGAAGGTCACCAGTCCACACAATCGCGATTGGATTGGATGATCATCCAATCGTCATACAGCACCCCTTCTCCCAACGTCCACGACTCACCAGCTCACACACCACCACTGCAGCACCTCTTTTCCAACTGAAACAAAACGTGGGTGACGTCAGCATTATTGCGCCGCCGACAGCGACGTGGGGCCCCCGCCTGCATGGCAAGGCAGTGACAGGCCCCGTGCTAACTAGTGGCACACACGTGCGTGCAGGCCTGCAGCCTGCAGCGAGCGCTCGCCCTCGACCGGCATGACCACAGACGATGCACCCGAGCCCGGGAAGCCCGGGCCCACCGGTGGCTTCGTGTGCGTGTGTGTGCAAAAAGTGAGCTGGAAGTCCGCTGAGCACGGTGGTGGCTCCGCGGACACGTCGAGAGTGGAGGTTGGGTCCTGCTTGAAGTGAAGGCCAACGTATCTCCGCACGCCCCCCCACAACGCCTGCAGGGCGTCGAGTTTGACATCGTGGACCACCGTTTGCATCGCGCCAACAAAGTAAGTCGTGTCTGCCGAAACTCACTGTTGGTGTTGCTGTTGCATGAAGAGAGAGAAGGGGGAAAGGGCATGGTGCGCTCACGTTGTTAACACACGCGCTCATGTGCCTATATCTGACACACACACACACACACACACACACACACACTCTCGAACGCACCTGAAGGAGCGGGAGCTGCATGAGGAGCTGTCGCAGCTGACAGACCTCGGGCCGAGGTGCGGTCACACGCTCGCACGAGAAGATGCGCACACACACGCACACGCGCACGCACGACACAAATGATGATGAGAGTTTTACAATCCACTGCCGGCGGTCACACGTTCGGTTCCAAAGCTCCAGCGGGACTTAAGAGAGCAGGCACGAGGCCCACCAAAAAGGTCAAGCTACAAAAGTAGCCCACGGTAGCGCCAACCACGTAGTGGCGGGCGCCAAGCAAGCAGCACCACAATACAGGCTCCACACCCAACCCCTCCAGTGGTCGGAGGGCGGGCCCAAGGTATAAACCCATAAAGGGACCAGAAAAGCCCTCCCCCCAACCACTGGAAGCGGGGCTGGTAGCACACCCGCCGCAGCACTGTACCCAGCGACCACACCGCACCCGCCACCGCACGTGTGTGGCGCCACCTCCCTTCAAACACACCTCCAGAGGGGATGCAACTAGCAAACAGGTGCAGCCACCCGCTCGCCGTCGACCACGAGGCGTGCGCGGTGGAACTGCGCCCGCTTGCCCGAAGCCTTGGCGGCGACGAAAGCGGGCCACAGCGCCTGGTGCTGCGCCTCCTCGCGGTCGCTGAGGACGTTGAAAACCGCAGCCGACGGGTCCACGCCGCTCAGGCAGCAGCGGTTACGCACGACCACGTCAGCCACGGCATCAGACGCCACGGTGAAGAGCACACGCAACACACCGCCCATGCGCGGCTCCACACCAATGCCCCCAACGGCAGGCTTGGCGTTGAGGAACGACGCGGACACGAAGCCGCCGCCAGCCAGCTTGGCCACCGAGCCACGGATTTCGTGCAGGTAGCGCACGACATCCGTAGCCAGGCAGACGGGCAGGCTGACGCCGCGCTCGGCGGCTGCAGCGATCTGCACCGCCGCCTCCGCCGCATCCTCCTCCTCTTCGTCAGGGCAGCCGCAGCCCACCAGCCCCGGGTATCCACCGTACGCGACGAGCCTGTTGGCGGCTGCCACTGGGATGGACAGCACGTGGCTGCGGCGCAGCGACGTGTCGCCCACACGCGCGGGCCCCTGGCGGGAGGAGCCGCGCGTGCGCGCAGATGCGGCTCGCACGGCGCCCGCCGCAGCAGGCCGCTCCGCCGCCGGCACGCCCGCCGCCAACGCCACAGGGGCGGCAGCAGCAGCGGGCCGGGCAGGCTGAGCAAAGACCGACACGCACACACAGGACACCACCACAAGCACCTCCCCTGGGGTCGAGTGCTGCACACGCACGCACATAAAGGGGTCGCAGTCACACACACACACACACACACACACACATATGCGCGCACGTGCGCACGCGCAGCATCTACGCGTACCAGACCGGCGGTGGTTGCCGTGTGGTTGAGCGCGCAGCGGCGACCGGCCCGCACGCCAAGCACCCCGTGTACATTGCATCGTACGGCGGGTGTGTCTGCGTCTTCGAGGGGTGAGTGCGTGGGCGCGCGCGGAGACGGGTGCGGGTGTGGGGCCGAGCACGAGCTGTCACGTTGTCTGCCCGCCGCACACAGCCGACCAGTTGCGTGCATGGGCCCCCACCCCCGCACCCTACACACACACAGACACACAGACAAACACACTCAACACACACACATCACTACTCGCAAATATGCACCCTACACTCGCAAATATGCATGGGCCCCCACCCCCGCACCCTACACACACACAGACACACAGACAAACACACTCAACACACACACATCACACTCGCAAATATGCACCCTACACACACACACACACACAGACAAACACACTCAACACACACACATCACTACTCGCAAATATGCACCCACACGCGCACGCTCGCACCCACTACACACACACACACCCCACACACACACCCTCCCCCCCGTCCCTGCAGCACGCTCGACAACCTCGCTGACCTCGCTGTCGCATACCCTGATGAGGCACCCGCTGACCTCGACGCCGGGGGCAAGGAGACAGCAGGGGATGCTGCTGCTGCTGCCGCTGCTGCTGCCACCAAGCAGCCCACCACGCCCGCGTTGGTCATCTGTGTCATGTATGGGCGCGTGGCGATCGAGCTGCTTAAGAAGCTGCGCGGCAAATTCTCGTTCTGCCTCTACCATGGAAAGACGGTGGGTGTGCATCTGCACACACACACACACACACACCACACACAAGGGCATGCCCGCTGCAGAGAGCCTCGTGATTGGCCCTCCCCTGACCACCTTGACCCTGCATGCGCGTGCGCCCCGCAGGGCCGCGTGCTCTCTGCCCCGTCGCGAGGCCTTGGCCTTCTAGGGCATGCCCATCTGGCGACCCTCCCTTGACCACATTGCGCGTGCGTGTCGCAGGGCCGCGTGCTCTCCGCACGCGTCCCATCTGGCGGCGCCCCGCTCTTCTAGGGCATGCCCATCTGGCGACCCTCCCTTGACCACATTGCCTGCGTGTGTGTGTCGCAGGGCCGCGTCCTGTCCGCGCGCGACCCATCTGGCGAGGCCCTGCTCTTCCAACGCATGCCCGCCGCAGAGAGCCTCGTGAGCGGCCCTTACTTGACCCCCTTGACCCTGCCTGCGCGTGCGTGTTGCAGGGCGTCCCTCGGCCCTCCCTTGACCCCCTTTGCCCTGCCTGTGCGTGCGTGTCGCAGGGCCGCGTGTTCTCTGACCCGTGGCGAGGCCTTGGCCTTCTAGGGCATGCCCATCTGGCGACCCTCCCTTGACCACATTGCCTGCGCGTGCGTGTCGCTGGGCCGCGTTCTGTCCGCGCGTGACTCATTTGGCGAGGTCCCCGCTCTTCCAAGGCAGGCCCATCTGGCGCTCCCCTCGGGGGGGTGCCCCTTGGCCCTCCCTCGACCCCCTTGGCCCTGCCTGCGCGTGCGTCCTGCAGGGCCGCGCGCTCTCTGCCCTGTGGCGAGGCCTCGGCCTTCTAGGGCGTGCCCATCTGGCGACCCTCCCCTGTCCACATTGCGTGTGCGTGCCGCAGGGCCGCGTTCTCTCCGTACGCGACCCATCTGGCGAGGCCCTGCTCTTCCAACGCATGCCCGCCGCAGAGAGCCTCGTGATTGGCCCTCCCTTGACCCCTTTGACCCTGCATGCGCGTGCGTGCCGCAGGGCCGCGTTCTGTCCGCGCGCGACTCATCTGGCGAGGTCCCGCTCTTCCAGGGCATGTCTGCCGCAGAGAGCCTCGTGATTGGCAGCGACGCCGCGTTCACAGCGACATGCCACGACGTGGTCGAGTTTGAGCCCGGGTACTTCAAGGTGGGCGATGGTGATGGGGTGGTGCAGTCGTGCGTGGCGCTCAAATAGTGTGCATGCGTGTGTGTGCGTGTGCGTGTGCGCGTGTGCGTGTGCGCGTGTGTGCGCATGGCGCTGGAGGGTGACCGCTGACAGGAATCTGAAGGAGGAGCAGGCGCGTGTATGTGTGTGTGTATGTGTGCGTGTGTGTGTGTGTGTGTGTGTGTGCGCGCATGGTGCTGGAGGCTGATCGCCTGAGGAGTCTGAAGGAGGAGCAGAGTGTGTGTGTGCGTAAACCCTGAACCACCTACAGGCAGCGTATTCAACCTTGCTTGGCGTATAGCGCACGAGCACACTATAGGGTAGCTGGCTACTGGTGGTGTTTGGCTAGTGGGTCGGGGCTGGACCAAGACCTGGGTCATAGCTCTCCTGTTTGCCCTGGAACTACGCGTTGGAAGGCAGCCGGCTGTTGGGTGGTGGCTTCTGCCGCTCACAAGTCATTGTTAGGGGCAGAACGGGACTTGGGTCGAGGCGGCGGTACTTGGACTAGAAGGTAGTCTTCGCTGGAAAGCTGATGTAACTGTTACTATTTTACTTCAAGGTGGGTGGAGGGGAGCTGAGGAGTGGCTCGCGCGATAGCTGGAGGGGGGCGATGGCAGCTCTTTGTGTTAGTGTGTTTGTTTGCTTGCTCAGGGCTTGCTCGAGTGTTTGTGCGTTTGCTTGTTTTGTGAGTTTATGTGTGTTTGTGTTGGGGGAGGACGGTGTTTGACCTCTTTGGTGCCTGATTCCCGCTGCTGCTGCTGCTGCTGCTGCTGTGGGTGCACCTTTGGGTAAGCTGCTCTGATTGACACACACGCGCGCGCTGACTAACCCCTGCTTCCCCCCCCCCCCCCCCCCCACCCAACCGCAGTTTGGCTGGTACGCTGAGCCGCGCAAGTTCGCCCCTGAGAGCCTGACCAACCACCACTACGGGCACACCAACGTGCACAGCCTCGGAGCGTCGCGCAGGGGGTCGATGGACGCTGGATCGCGCAGGGCGTCGATCGACGTTGGCTCTCGCCGCGGTTCGATCGACACCCGCGGCTCGGTCGACCACCGGTCGGTGAAAAGCGGCAGCGCTGCCGTCCCGCCCCACCGCCGCGCATCGATGGACACAAAGAGCAGCGCCACTCGGGCAGCCCCCCAGCGCTCGGCCACCGCGTCCGATCTGCTCGCGCAGCAGGCGCAGCGGCACGCGGGCGACGGCGGCAGCGGCTGGGCCACCAGCGGGGCCAGGTCGACCCGCACGAGCATGGAGCAGCCGGGCGGTGGCAGTCGCTGCCCGCTGAGTGGACAGCCGCTGGCGGGGGGGCGCCGATCCATCGACGTGGTGCCGCCCGCGCGCTCGTCCGCGCCCGTGGCGGTCCCGCCCCCGCTCTCCAGCCAGATCGGCGTCGACAGCATGGCCGCGCGCCTCCAGCAGCGGCTCGTCGTCGTGAGCGAGGCAGCAGCGAGCGTGGGCGCGGGCGAGGGCGAGCAGTGGAAGAAGGCGGCGGGCGGCGGCAGCAACAGCCGGCGCAACAGCCTGGGGTCGCGCCCTTCACCGGCGGGGCAGATCGCGGCCGAGGCAGCGGCGAAGCAGGTGTGCTTGTTTGTAGTTCACAACCGTGAGCGCGTGAACCGTGAGCGCGTGCGCGTTGCGAAGAGACGCCGCGACGACGGCTGCGATGTGTGTGTGAGGGGGGGGGGGCGTGTGTGAGACGGTGTGTGTGTGTGTGAGTGTGTGCGTGCGCGCTTGCAACAATGCACACAACAACGGACGTAACTCCCTGCCCTCTGCCTGGATTTGAACCATTCGACTTGCGTTGGAAAGCTTGTAACACGGGGTATCTCTATGACCTCAGCATGAAGCAGTGCACTTCAGTAGGGGGTCCCACACGCACACACGCCCCGCACGCGCGCGCACACGTACGGATGCACGCACACACCACACGCGCTTGCCCCCTCACCTCACCCCAACGCACCCCCCACCCAACCCCCCTTCCCCGCAAACCCGCCTTCCCTACAAACCCTAGGGTGGCGACAAGTTCATTTTCGACGCCAATGCGCCGGTGTTCGCGCCGCCAACGATTTTCGAGTGATGGAAGACGAGGAGGCGGAGGCGGAGAAGCGCGGGTGGCTCCCATGCGGCTCGCTCGCTTCTTCGCTGCGGGGCAGAGCGAGGAGGAGGAGGAGCGGCTTGTCCGACCGCGGCGCAGAGGGCGTTGTGGAGAGGGCGATGTCGCGGATGTTTTGTCGATACGGCACCTGTGTGAGACTTGTGTTGTGAGTCTGCTTGGACAGTGTCCGGGTGTGCGGTCTATCCATCCAAGTGGTTCCTCCCAACCAACCCGCTTAAATATAGCTACCTTATCCAGATGTCCAGATCATCATTACCTTGAAGGATCCGTATGTAGGCGTGTGGGTTTAGCGGAACCACTAACGAGTGTAGTGTCTCGTGCCTCACACGATTTTTAGCTCATTTGTCGAACTGAAGTTGTTGTATTGTTGAACAAACTTGAAATAACGCCCAAATGAAGTGAAGCAGACAGCATCAAACAGCATGAACGAGCATCCACCAGAAATTGTAATGGAGACAGCAGCAGCAGCAGCAGCGTCGCTTGCACACCACGCGCAGAGGGTCAAGTATTGTATTGTATTGGAATAGTCGGTGTTCACGCCTGCGGGTGAATGGGAAAGTGTGGGTGGATAAGGAGGAGGGTGAGGTTTAGGAGCGGCACTGTGCTTGGAAGGTCTCTAGGACGCAGGCACACTGACACGTGGGATCACTAGTGGAAGGTGAGAGGCAGGCTGCCCCCCAGCTCCATCGCTGGGGCATGCATGGCGCTAACCCATATCGTCACCCCATTGTGTAGCACACACGCAAAACATACACAACGCGACAACGCGACAACGCAGAGGCGCCAGTCGCACAAAGCATGCGTGGCTGAAAAGACGAGGCGTAGTAAGTATGGGTATGGGTGAAGCTTTTGCTTCCCAGCTCCGCGTGCTTGGCCCCACGCATGGCGCACTCCCGCATGGCGCACACCTGCATACGTCATCATCCCGATCGCGTGCGCGCTGCATCGGGATCGAGCATTGGGGAGAAGAGTTGGTTGCGTCTGGGCCTTTGCATGCCAGCCTGGGCTTCTTCCAACCCGCCGCTTTCGTGCATGCATCAGGCACATGACCTCTGATCCATGCAAGGTGCGCCCGGGGCATGGACGCGCGCAGTTCTTTATTTCGCGTAGGCGTTTCACAGTCACGCGCCTTCATCCTCCCTCCTGCAGGTGAACAGACCTTCTCGTACGCATGGCGGACGCGGGGAGCAGCGCATGTGGGCGATGCGCCAGTATAAGTTGCGTCGCCCTTGACAGGGCGGTAGCAGCAAGCGCAGTGCATCATCTCGTCGCCTCCCCCGCCGCCGTAAACATACAAGCGTGCACCGCTCTGACGTGCTGCCCCTCCTGCTACCGGCGATGCGATAGGTGAGGGGGGGGCTGCAAGGGGGAGGGGGGGGGGGGGCGTGACGGGGGGGGGGGGACCTGATCTCCCCCCCCCCACACACACACACACGCACGCACACACACACACACATGCGCTGCCGTGCACACAGGACGTCCCAACGCGTGCTCGGCGAGATCGGCATGGTGGAGGCGCTGGCGGGCGGGCTTCGGTCGCTGCTCGACACAGCGACACTCGACGGCGACGGCACGCACATGCCGAGTGCGACGGCCGCAGCAGCGTTTGCAGAGGCGACGACGAATGTGGCGCTGTGCGCCCGTCTGGTTGCCGGCCTGGGCGGCGTGTGCACTTGGTACCGCCCCAACTGCGAGCGGCTGCTGGCCGCCGACGGCTGGAACCTGCTGCAGGGCGTGCTCGAGCGACACGGGGGCGGAGGCGGCACGGGCACCTGTGATGGCGCTGGCGTCGAGGCCACCACACCGCTGCACGCGTCGGCGTCGCCGCGCCGCCGCCTCGCGTCGTCCTGCCTCGCCACGCTGTGCGAGCTCGCGTGCCTCGAGCCAGTCGAGCCCACGCGCGTGGTGTCCGTGCTCGGGGCGGCAACAAGCCTGCTGAGCCAGGCGCATGCGTCGGGGCAGGCGCAGCCAGGCGGCGGTGGCGGTGGCGGTACAGGGGAGCTGCGCGACGGCGGCGGATGCAGCGGCGGTGACGACGTCGCGCAGGCAGCGCTCTACAGCCTCGCGCGCCTGGCGGCCGACATCCTGCAGCCGGGGGGCGACAGCTTCTGGGGCAGCGAGCAGGGGTCTGCACTCGTGTCGGGGCACGCGTGGGGAGCGCTGTCAGGCGGCGCGCTGCCATTCGTGGTGGCGGCGCTCGTTGGCGATGACGGCGGTGACTGGCCGCAGCACTACACCGAAGCGGCCCTGCAGCACGCGATGGACTTTGTGGTGGCCGTGGCGGGCGGCGCTGCACGGTGGCTTCCGTCCGCACCGCCGCAGGCGCAGGCACAGCTGGGCGTGTGCCTGTCGATGGCAGCAAATGGCCTGCTGCGCCTGCTGCGTGGCGCTCGACCTGACCGTGGCGGTGTTGCTGCTGCCAGGCAGCCCCCATCGGCGAGGGTGGCAGCGGGTGCTCTACGCTGCCTGCGCGCACTGTGCCGCTGCGCCGCGCCCATCCAACTGGAGCCGCCCGCGCGCCAGCTGCTCGAGGAGGTGCTGTCTGCTGCGTCAGATGCTGCCGCCGCCGCTGCCGCTGCTGCTGCTGGGGACGCTGCAGTGTCAGCGGCTGCCGGTGGCTCGTGCAACGGTGGTGATGCTACTACTAGCAGCGGCGACAGCTCCTACGCACCCGCGGCCGCCTCGCTGTACGCCCTCGCGATCGCAGATGGCCTGCTGCAAAGCGGTGCGGTCGCAGGGAGGTGCGAGCCGACAGGCAACGGCCCCGGGGTCGCGCGCGCCGCGGCCGATGCCGCCGCGCGCGTGTGCGCGTTCCTGCGGGAGGGCGCGCGCCGGCAGGCGGTGGGCGACGGTCGTGATGATGCGTCGTCGACGTCGTCGAGTGCGACCGCGGCAGGTGCACCTCCCACCCCCCCGAGCTCCCTTGCGCGCGACTGCCCAGAGTGGGGCCGCGACCGTGGCGACGCCGACGCCGCGCCGCGCCCGCGCGGCTGCTGCTCCGTGGGCGCTCCCTGCCCTGGGCTGCACTGGCCCGCGCTACCCGCGGACGTCGCCGCCGCTGCTGCTGGCTCTGCGGCGCTGCTGCGGTGGGCCGGGGGCGCGGGTGCGCTCAATGCACCGGTGGCAGGAGAGAGCGGGAGAGGCAGCATCATCGGTGGTGATATGGCGGAGGGCGGCGACGCTGCGTGCGGCAGCAGCGGCGGCGGCGGCAGCGTGCTGCATGCATGGGCGTCATCTGGGCACTCAGTCGCGCTGCTCGCGTTTGTGCGGTCGGCTGGGAGCGACCTCGATCTGGGCGCGCGCGACGGGCGCGGCCGCACTGCGGCTGAGGTCCTGCGTGGCGGTGGGCAGCACGACCTCGCGATGCTGCTCGACTCGCTCGCTGGACAGCAGCTGCAGCAGGCGCAGCAGGCGCAGCAGGCGCTGGCGCAGGCACAGGCGGCGCTGGCGCAGGCACAGGCGGCGCCGCTCCACCACCTCATGCGCGGTCTCGGCAGCAGCGTGAGCCCTCCCCCGGTGCACGACCTGTCCCTGGGCGGGCATGCTGGGTTTGTTGGGCGAGCGGGCCTCGGCGGTGGTGGACTGGGCGGCATGGCCTCGGAGCGCGCCTTTGGTGGCGGCTCCCTCTTCCCGTCTGCGTCCAGCCCCAACCTGATGGGCCTCGCGGACGCTGCGCACCAGTTGCACATGTCACACTCCGGGCTCGATGCCCAATTCACCAGGGGTGCCGGCGGCGGCGGTGGCGGTGGCCTGTCCGGCCCCTGGCTGCCAGTCGACCGCTTGGGCGACACAGCAGGCGGGACGTTGGGGGCGCTGAGTCGTGCGCCCGGGACTGGACTGCGCTGGCCAGACGCTGGCGGCAGCAGCGGCGGAGCAGGAGCAGCAGGCGGGGCCAGCATCTGGTCCACGGGGCCCATCCCCGCCGCCAGCTCCAGTGGCGGTGGCGGAACCTTTGCGCGGCAGCCGTTTGGTGGCAGTGGCGACGGTGCAGTGGGCGGTGGGCTGGGGCTTGGGTCGTCGTCCGGCGACGCGGTGCTCCCGTCGTACGTCGCGCATGGTGGTGGGGGCTCGCACGGCGGGCTCTTCCGCAACGCGACCGCAACCATGCCGCTGTACATGCTCGAGCAGCAGGCGCGCGCGCAGGCGCAGCACCAGCACCAGCATCAGCACCACCCGCAGCAGCACCCGCACGTGCAGCAGCACATGTCGGCGATGCAGGCAGCGCAGCAGCACGCGGCGGCCGCGCAGGCGGCAGCCCAGGCAGCACGTGCAGCCAGCCTCAGTGCGGGGCACAATGCGCACCACGGACACAGCCACGGCCTCCCACCCACGGGACTCGCTGGCTCCGCCGCCGGCCGCACGTCTGGCGCTACCGGCGACATGGCGCCGCATGCCATGTACGGTGCAGGGGCGTCGGCAGCGGCATCAGGGCAGCAGCAGCAGCAGCAGCAGCAGTACCACGGTGGGGGTGCACCGGCACCAGGGCAGCAGCAGCAGCAGTACCACAGTGGCACAACCACAGTCCCACCGTCGCAGACGGCAGCAGCGGCAGCGGCCGCCGCCATGTACAGCGCCAGCTCAGACCTGGTCGCCCAGCTGCTCGCCACCTACCAGGGGAGCGGAGCACCAGGGCAGCTGGGCTGGGCGGATCACCAGATCGCTGGCGGTGGCGCGCCGCTCAGAGAGCCATCTCCAGCGATGCCAGGCTGGATCACCGCAGGGCTGGAGGCGGCCGCGGCTGCAGCTGGCGCTGCTGGTGCTGGTGCATCACAGCAGCAGCAGCAGCTGCTGCACCGCAGGGGTCCGGGCGACCCGCTCCTGGGAGCGCTGCCGACGGACCTCCTGGGGGATGCTGGCGGCGGCGGCGACAGCGGCGCGCCGTCGCATGCGGGCATGGCGCAGCTGATGGGTCTGATGGGCAGCAGCGGGGACCTCGCTGAGCTGGCGAGGGCGTCGGCGCCGTCGCGGCACCTGTGGCTCGGGAACCTCAACACGCGACTTCCGCGGCTCATCATCAAGGTGGGTGAGCATGTATGTATGCGTGTGTGTGCGCGTGTATGTTGTGTGATCTCTCTTTCTCTCTCTCGCTCTCGCTCTCTCGGGCGAGCGATACGATCCAAGCAGTCAATCCAACAAATCAACACAACAGTGCAGTCAGCCAGCTCCGCTCCTGAATAAGAGCGAAAGCTGGTACACAAACGTGTGTATGCGTGTGTGTATGTTGTGTGTCCTCTCTCTCTTTCTCTCTCTCTCTCTCTCTCTCTCTCTCTCTCCCTCCCTCCCTCTCCCCCCCTCTCACGTATCCTAGCTATGAAGGGTGTCCATGCATGCATCCGTCGCGGCACGTGTCACTGTGTGGCTGGAGAACGTTAACACGCGACTGCCGCGGCTCATCATCATGGTGGGTGTGTATGCGTGTGAATGCGTGTGTATATTGTGTGTCCTCTCTCTCTCTCTCTCTCTCTCTCTCTCTCTTGGGCGAGCGATATGATCCAAGCAGTCAATCCAACAACTCAGCACAACAGTGCAGTCAGCCAGCTCCGCTCCTTTATACGAGCGAAGGCTGGTACACAAATGTGTGTTTGCGTGTGTATGTTGAGTGTCCTCTCTCTATCGCTCGCTCGCTCGCTCTTGCTCTCTCTCGCCCTCCCTCTCTCTCCCCCTCTCGCGTGCCCTAGCTATGAAGGGTTTGCATGCATGCATCTGTCGCGGCACGTGTGACTGGGGAACCTCAACGCACGATTGCCGCGGCTCACCATCTAGATGGGAGGGAGAGTTTGTTTGCATGTGTGCATGTGTGTGTGTGCATGTGGCAGGAGGAAGAGAGGCAAGGGGCTGCGCAGGCAGGCCTTTTGCTTGCGCTTCGCAGCTCCCTCGGGAGCAGAGCAGTGTGACTGCTCGTCCGAACCTGTCCCAGTGAGCTCTGTGAATTGATGACTCCCCTCCCCCCGCCTCACACACACACACGCGCACACACTCCTCCCTTCTGCCCAGGACGTCTTTGACACACACACACACACACCCTCCACACCACCCTCCCTTGTGACCAGGCCGTCTTTAAGCCACGTGGAGGACGTGGCCACACACACACACGCACGCACACACACACACAACACACGTACACACACAACACACACGCACACACATAACGCACACACACACACACACATGCACACAGGCCGTCTTTGAGCACTTTGGCCACGTGGAGGACGTCGTTACGTTCCCCGGCCGCATGTACGCGTTCGTCAACTTCAGGGTGGGTGTGAACTGCGTTATGAACTGGTGTGAACTGGGGTGTGTACTGGGTGTCTGTGTTTTTCGTCGTCGTCAACTTCCCATGTGCCCACCGCTCCATTTGCTCGACCGACACGCACACACCATGCGCCATGCACCATGCACCACGCAGACGGTCGAGCTGTCGAGGATGCTGCAAAGACCGTCGTGTGCTCAACAGTAACAGTAACACGGGGTTTCCAGCTAAGCAGGCTACTCTTCTACTAGAGACACCCGCCGATACTCCAGCACACTTAAGTACTAGAGTACCGCCGGCTCCCGGCCGATAGACTACCGCTCCCGCCGGCTAGACTACCCCAAACAGCGGTCTCTGAGAGACATGTCTGGCAAGGAGCATATAGGAGAGGACCTTCCTCAGGGTCACAGTAGTGGCCTTGTGGCCAGTCAAGCCGGCAGAGCCGACTGGCGCTGACTGGAACGGTCCCCGCCTGGCAGTGCATGGCTGTCCAGCTCTCGTTTGCATGGGGCTCAGCCGGCGCCCCATGCCTCATGCATGGCCAGGTCCCACCCTCCAGGGGTGCATGGACGACAGAGTTGTCATGGAGGCTGCCTGAAGACCTTCCAACGCCAGTCACCGGCAGACGAGCGACCCCGAGGATGAGCGCGGTGACGAACGCTGCGATTGGTGAAGCGGATTTACTCTGTGTTGCCTCGGCGGTCGCCACCGCTGAAGCCGTGATGGTAGCCCGCCTCCACGGGCAGCCATCTTGACCAATGTCCAGCATGCATTGACGGGCGCCAGCTCCTCCGCTCGTCGATCAACTCGTCGAGATCGGTGCCGCATGGCGTCCTGCATGGGGGGAGGATAAGGGCCGTCTCCCAGCACGGGCCGCGTGTGCTCAACAAACAAACACAAACCAACCAACCAAACAAACAGACAGACAAGCAAACAAACAAACAAACAAACAAGAAACACGCACAAACGCAGACTGTCGAGGATGCAGCAAAGGCCGTCGTGGTGCTCAACGATCAAGTCGTGCCGCCGATTACCGGCAACCGAAAGCTCGTCGTCAAGGTAGCTTTTTTGTGTTTTCGTTTTTGTTTTTGGATGCACGGGTGCTGGGTTGGGGCTTAGTTAGGTTCTTTAAAGTGTGGTGCTCAACGATTAAGTCGTGCTGCCGATCACCGGCAACCGAAAGCTCGTCAAGGTGTTTTTTGTGTTTTGGTTTCCGTTTGTAGATGTACAAGTTCGCGGTAGGGGCTCCTTAAAAGAGTGGTGCTCAACGATTGATGAGGTCGTGCCGCCGATTACTGGCCGATTACTGGCAACCGAAAGATTGTCGTCAAGGTGGGTTTTTGGTACTCGCGGTTCCCGTGGTACTTGAGGGTTCAGGGCCCAAGGGTCGGGCCATGCCACCAACCACCGGCAACCGAAAGCGCGTCGACAAGGTGGGTTTGTTTTAAGGGCTCAACTGCCCTGCCTTATCTCCCACCTTCCACTCCCACCCACCCCCCAAGCTGACCCCCACACCACCTCTGAACCTACCTGAACCCCCCACCCCCCCAGTTCCGCCCCAGCAAGAAGGCGCTCGGGAAGCTTGCCGACTCGCGCGGTGTCAGTGCGCTGGGCGGCGGCGACGACGCCATGGACGGCACGCATGGCACACTCGACCAGGACGGTGAGACCTGTGGATGGGAATGCGCGCCTGACACCGCCTACTGCTTTGCTGCTGCTGCTGCTGATGATGATGATGATGACGACGATGGTGATGACGACGATGATGATGATGGTGATGATGATGACACACACACACACTCAAACAGACGACGCCATGCACGGCACGCATGGCGCACTCGACACACCAGGACAGTGTTACACGCGCACGGCTGTGCACTTGCCTGCGCGTTCGTGCGCTGATGCCGCCTGCTGTTCCAACGCCACTGCTGCTGGCGCTGCTGCTGCTGCTGACACACCCACGCACCCACACACAAACACACGACGCTATGCACGACTGTGCACGTGCCTGCACGTTCGTGCGCTGATGCCGCCTGCTGTTCCAACGCCGCTGCTGCTGCCGCTGCTGCTGCCGCTGACACACCCACGCACCCACACACAAACACACGACGCTATGCACGACTGTGCACGTGCCTGCACGTTCGTGCGCTGATGCCGCCTGCTGTTCCAACGCCGCTGCTGCTGCCGCTGCTGCTGCCGCTGACACACCCACGCACCCACACACAAACACACGACGCTATGCACGACTGTGCACGTGCCTGCGCGTTCGTGCGCTGATGCCGCCTGCTGTTCTGCCACAGCTGTCTCTGCCGACACACACGCAAACACACAGCACTACTGGGATGGACACAGTCGATGTGTGTCCACTCTGTGGACTAGTGCGGGTGCTATCTGCATGCCCCAGGGATTGAGTGCACAAGCACAAGTTGAATACGCCATCAAAGGTGTCCGGCAAGACTGTAAAATCGACCACATGCACACACGCCCATGCGCAGGCTGCGGCGGCAGCAGCGCAGGGGCGCTCCGGGGCGCAACATGCGCCGACAGTGGGGCTAGCATCAGCAGCGCCGCAGCTGCTGCTACTGACACACACACATGCACGCGCACGCATACGCATACGCGCGCACACACACACACGCACATATGCGCAGGCTGCAGCAGCGGCGGCGCAGGGGCGCTCCGGGGTGCGACGTGCGGCAGCAGCGGGGCCAGCGTCAGCAGCGCCGCAGTTGCTGCTGCTGACACACACACACACGTGCACGCGCGCGCGCGCGCACACACACACACACACACGCATGCGCAGGCTGCAGCAGCGGCGGCGCAGGGACGCACCGGGGTACGACGTGTGCCAGCAGCGGGGCCAGCGTCAGCAGCGCCGCTGGGGACGAGCAGCACCAGAGCGGCGGCGGCCCGGAGCGCGAGCCGCGCGAGAGCGGCGCGGGCAGCGGAAGCAGCGTGGGCGGTGGCGCGGCGGCGGCGTTGCTTGCGGGCCTCGGGCTCTCCGGCAGTGGCGCTGGCACCGGTGCTGGCGCTGGGGGTGGATTCGGCACTAGCACTGGGGCTGGCAGCGGCGGCGCGTCTGATTTCGGCGGCGCGTCTCCCCCCACGGGGTCTGCCACCGCTGCCCCTAGCACGCCCACCGCAGCAGCAGCAGGCGCTTGCGTTGTTGCGCCTGCATGCGAGGCCGCCGACGGCGGCGACGACGGCGGTGGCGGCCAAGCCCAGCTCGGCGGCCGCGGCGACGGCGCGCCTGCTTCCGCTGGCTCCCCTTCCGCTGCCGCTGCTGCTGCCACTGCTGCTGCTGCTGCCACTGCTGCCGCTGTCGCTGCTGCTGCATTGTACGTGGGCGAGCTGCCTGACGAGCTCCCAGGCACCAGCATGTACGCGTCTGCATCCCACGGCGCGGACCCCGCGCCGCGCTCCGGCCGCGCCAGCAGTGGCGGCGGCGGTGACGGCACGGGTGCGTCTAATGGTGCTGCACCTCCCACTCACACACAGAGAGAGATCCTGCGTGATGCCCCTTCCCCCCTCCCGCCAGAAACACACACACACACTCACGCACACTCCCCCCACCCAACCGCACAGGTTAAGCCCCCGACGGCAACATCCAGGGCCCCGATGGTGGCGATGGCAAGCCCGGCCGGCAGCACGCACACACACACGAGAGACAAAGAGACACACACACTCACACAAATCCCCCCCACCCCACCGTACAGGTTACGCCCCCGACGGCAACATCCAGGGCCCCGATGGTGGCGAGGGCAAGCCCAGCCGCCACCTGTGGCTGGGGAATATCCCGCTGCGGCCAAACAAGGCTGCGATGGAGGGGCTGTTTGGACAGGTGGGTGTAGTCGATTGTACAGTCTTCTACTTGTGCTTACGCACCCTAGGAGGCCTAGGAAAAAGGCAAGCAGCAGGGTGTGTGTGTGGGGGAGCTGCGGCCAAACCAGGCTGTGATGGAGGGGCTGTCAGACAGGTGTGGGTGGGTGGGTGGGTATGTGTGCGAGTGTGTGTGTGGAGGGGGGGGGGAGCTACGGCCAACCCAGGCTGCGATGGAGGGGCTGTTTGGCTTGGTTGGTGTAGTCGATTGTACAGCATTCGACGTGTGTCGTAGTGCTACGTGTACTTCACGTCAAGTGTAGTTCACGTCGTCGAAAACTGCCGCCCACAGCCTTCTCGTGACACAGTGTTCACGTCGGCCGCCAGCGATGGCACCCCTCACGCCACCCACTTCACGCCTCACTAAAACAACCCAGAACAGAACAGCAGAACAGAACAGAACGCTGTGATGATGGCCGACTTGGCACTAACTCAGGCATGCATTCCAGTTGCCAAGTTCCAAGTTCCAATGCATGTGGCAGCGGCAGATCTGCATGGCGCATGCGTGGCGCGCAAATGCATGCATGCGCGCATGCAGATGGTAACTGGATCTGCGGCTGGGCCTGCTGTTGCTGGGCCTGATGCTGTGCAGAAACCCACGCCCCAGGGTTGGCTTTGGCCCCACAGTTAAGTAACTCCTCCCAGAGCCGGGCCTTTGGCACCGGGTCATAAGGCATCGTGCCGACCCTCCGAAGAGGCGACCTGAGGTTGCTCAAGCTGCCAGGGCGCAGTTAAGAGAGGCAGCGGAAGAGAGAGGCCGACGGCAGCGCGAGGGGGGGGGTTCTCCCACACTTCACACTTTTCTCCGAAGACACGAAGTTCACGCCGGCCCCTGCGTCTGACCCTGCTCCACGTCTCATTTCACGTCACCCCGACGGTAAGTGGGACGTGAAGTACACGTGTGGGAGAGCTGCGGCCAAACCAGGCTGTGATGGAGGGGCTGTTTGGGCAGGTGTGGGTGTGGGGGGGGCTGCTGCCTTGCATGCGCACACAATTTCTCTTGACTTAGCACACTCTGTCTTATCTCTCCTCTCTCTCACACTCTCTCTCTTGCTCTCTCACAGACGCACGCACACAGATAGACACGCAAAACACATGAACACACACAGGCCGGCCTATTGTGAGTGCGAGTGTTGCCCGGCATCACACACACGCACACACACGCGCGCGCGCGCACTTACATCCACATAACAACTTTCTTAACATGCACACGCACACACACACGCACACAGGCCGGCCTGTTGGTAGTGTGAGTGTTTCCCGGCATCACACACACACACACACACACACGCGCGTGTGTGCACTTACATACACACACACATGACTTTCTGAACATGCGCACACACACACACACGCACACACACAGGCCGGCCTGTTGGAGAGCGTGCGCGTGTTCCCCGGCAAGACGTTCGCGTTTGTCAACTACGTCGATCAGGCTGACGCGGTGGGTGCTTTTTCAGTGAGAGTGTTTTGTGCTTGCGGGTAGCTGGCTGACTGGCTGGCTGGCTGGCTGAGCGGTGGGTGCTGTGTCGGTGGTTGCTTTGTCTTGCAAGACGTTTGTGTTTGTCAACTACGTCGATCAGGCTGGCGCGATGGGTGCCTTGTTAGTGAATCAGTCCTTGGGGCACTAGCTAGGTAGCTGTGAGTGGGTGAGTGGGCGGTGGGTGCTTGTCATGCAAGACGTAAGCGTTGGTCAACTATGTGGACCAGGCTGACGTTTGGTGCTCGTAAGTCAGACACAGGGGGTGTTGCATGGGGGTCTTGGTGTTGGTAGCCTGTGTGGGGGATGGAGATTGAAAGCGGGGCAGGGGTAGTGTTGCATGGAGGCCAGGGGCTTGCCATGGAAGACGTTTGCATGTGTCGACTACGTCCAGGCGTGCACGAATGCATGCATGCCTTCCAATGCCTCCTCGCCTCAAATCATTCTGACATGTCCTGCTGCTGTGCTGCTGTGCTGATGGGCTGGTCCAGGCGTGCATGCATGCATGCATGCATGCCTTGCAATGCCTCTCCTCGCCTCCTTGCATGCTCTTCTGCGGCTCACCCCATACTGCCGTGCTGCTGCTGTGCTGTTGTGATGCTGTGATGCTGCTGCTGCGCCGCTGTGTCGCTGCTGCGCTGCTGTGCTGCTGCTGCTGCGTTGCTTTGTCGCAGCTGCTGTGCTGCTGCACGGAGACACACACACATACACACACACACACCTGCTGGTCGTCTCGTCTTTAAATGCGACCCTGGCACCTACTAAAAGCCCAACTCTCTCCTCTCCCTACCTCAAACACACACACACACACACAATCCCCCTGCTCATTTTCAGGTCGCCGCCAAGAATGCGCTCGATGGTCAGCTCGCGCCAGCGGTCACGGGATCCAAGCCGCTTGCAATCCGCTTCCAAAAGGTGTGTGTGTGTGTGTGTGTGTGTGTGTGTGTGTTGCCGCACCATGGCATGCATGTGATGCATGCACGTGCGTTCGTGTGGGCTCGGTGTGGCGGCAGTGCGTTCACACACTGGAGTGTCCTTCCCAGATACAGATCATCATTCAAGGTCCTACCGCCAGGCCTGCATCATCGATTCTCTGTCCTACACACACACACACACACGCACCTTGCACCCTCACACGCCCAGCGTGCCTGCTGCACTGCCGCCAGGGCCCACCACCACCACAACACTTGCTCCCACTCAACTTCTTCCCCCCCCTTCCCTCCCCACAGGACACATCCAGCGTGCCGGCCACACTGCCGCCAGCCTCCTTCCCCCTCCCCCCCACACACCACACCACCACCACACACACCACCACCACCACACAGACAGCACACAACACTCCCCCCTCCCCCTTCCCCTCCCTTCCCAGGACACCACCACACAACAGTCCCCCCCCCCTCCCCACACAGGACACATCCAGCGTGCCAGCCACACTACCGCTAGTCCACCACCACACACACACTCATCCCCCTTCCGTCCCCAGGACACCACCACACACAACACACACTCACCCCACCCTTCTCCCTTTCCACAGGACACATCCAGCGTGCCCGCCACACTTCCGCCAGGGTCGCCCGGCAAGATGGGAGAGCAAAAGCGGATAGGTGAGGCAGTATCCATGCGCATGCATGCATGCATGGATCCATCCACCCATGTATGCATGCATGGATCCATGCATCCATGCGCATGCATGCATGGATGGATTCATCCCCATATGCACACATGCGCAGAGAACGACTGTGCCTGTGCCCCCGCTGATACATGCGCTCGCACACGGACTGCAACATCAACCGCCACGTATGCACAGCATCTCGCGCATGCCCTCTTACCACCACCACAACTCCTTCCCACTCGTGCCTCCCACACCTTTCTCCCTCATCCCAAGGCTCCATGCCCGACTTCTTGAACGTTGCCAACCTGCAGGCCCTCCCAATAGGACTTGCCGTCGGTTCTCTTGCTCAGATGCACACACACACACACACACATAGACATCGTTACAGAGAACTCTGCATGGCAGACCTAAATAGGCTGTTTCTGGTCATCATTGAGGGCATTCCGTTTGGAGGCAGGTGACCAACCGTGCGCCAACACACACACACACACACACACAGGCTCCATGTCCAAGTCTTCGATCGCCGCCAACCTCCAGGCCATGCCGACTCGCTCAGATGCTCGCTCACACTCACACACACGCACACGTGCGCACACATGCACATACACACACACACGCACACAGGCTCCATGTCCAACTCCTCAAGCACCGCCAACCTGCAAGGCTTGCCAACCGGCATCACAACTATCGGCTCGCTCACTCAGATTCCCCCCCCCACCCACCCACACACACACACACGTGTGCGCACACACACACACACACGCACACACACACACACAGGCTCCATGTCCAACTCCTCAAGCACCGCCAATCTCCAAGGCCATGCCGACTCGCTCGGATGCTCCCACACACACACACACATGCACACACACACACGCACACACATACACACACACACACACACACGCAGGCTCCATGTCCAACTCCTCAAGCACCGCCAACCTGCAAGGCTTGCCAACCGGCCTCACAACTATCGGCTCGCTCGCCCAGATGCTAGACGACGAGGCGGGTGCTCCTGAGCCTGCGATCAACCTCTCCAACCGCCTCAACCCGAACAATGTGCACTTCGACCGGGAGCTGGTACAGAGGTGTGTGTGTGTGTGTGTGTGTGTGTGTGTGTCGTCTCTCTCTCTCTCTCTCTCTCTCTCTGTGTTTGCATGTGTGTGTGTGTTTGTGCGTGCACGGAGCCTACAGAATTAACCCGGCAATGTGCACGTTGACAGGGAGCTGGTGTACAGGTGCGCTTGTGTGTGTGTATGCATGCGTGTGTGTATGCATGTGTATCTGTGCGTGTGCGTGTGTTGGGGGGGCAGGCAGTGACAGGCGCACATGCAGAACAACCCCCACTGTGCACACGCGCCTCACTCCGCGCATCACTCAACTCTTCTTCACGCCCCTCCCTCCCCCCCAAGGTACAAGGCGAGCGACCGCCAAGGTACACGGCGCGGCGAGCGACCGCACACACATCTCTATGCTGTGACACACACACACACACACACACACCACACACCAGGTACAAGTGCAGGTCCCAAGGTTGAGAAGCAGGCGCCGTGGGCAAGCGACCACACACATGCGTCTGCGCCCTGACACACACACACACAGGCACACACACCAGGTACAAGCACGTGACTGTAGCATCCATCATTGTGTGCAGGTACAAGCGCATGTCCAAGGTTGAGAAGGAGGCCCTGTGGGCGAGCGACCGCACGATGCAGCAGCTCGCGACAAGCAGCACGGCAGCGCAGCTGCTGGGGCACGCGGCAGGTGTGTGTGTGTGTGTGTGCGTGCGTGCGATGCAGCAGCTGGCAACGAGCAGCACGGTAGCGCAGCTGCTGGGGCACGCGGCAGGTGTGTGTGTGTGTGTGTGTGTGTGTGTGCGTGCGATGCAGCAGCTGGCGACGAGCAGCACGGTAGCGCAGCTGCTGGGGCACGCGGCAGGTGTGTGTGTGTGTGTGTGTGCGTGCGATGCAGCAGCTGGCAACGAGCAGCACGGCAGCGCAGCTGCTGGGGCACGCGGCAGGTGTGTGTGTGTGTGTGTGTGCGTGCGTGCGATGCAGCAGCTGGCGACGAGCAGCACGGCAGCGCAGCTGCTGGGGCACGCGGCAGGTGTGTGTGTGTGTGTGTGTGCGTGCGTGCGATGCAGCAGCTGGCGACGAGCAGCACGGCAGCGCAGCTGCTGGGGCATGCGGCAGGTGTGTGTGTGTGTGTGCGGCAGGTGGGTGGGTGGGTGGGTGGGTGGGTCAATGTACGATGCAGCAGCTGGCGATGGGCAGCACGGCAGCGCAGCTGCTGGGGCACGCGGCGTGTGTGTGTGTGTGTGTGTGCGTGCGCGCGATGCAGCAGCTGACAACAAACAGTGTGGCAGCACAGCTGCTGGGGCACGTGGCAGGTGTGTGTGTGTGTGTGTGTGCGATGCAGCAGCTGGCGACGAGCAGCACGGCAGCACAGCTGCTGGGGCACGCGGCAGGTGTGTGTGTGTGTGTGAGTGTGTTCGCGCGCGATGCAGCAGCTGACAACAAACAGTGACAGCACAGCTGCTGGGGCACGCGGCAGGTGTGTGTGTGAGTGTGCTTGCGCGCGATGCAGCAGCTGACAACAAACAGTGGCAGCACAGCTGCTGGGGCACGCGGCAGGTGTGTGTGGAGGGGGGGGCCTTGTCATCGTCATGTCACTGCGCAAAAGAGCATGAGAAGGCGCAGCCGCACGGCTGCTGGAGCACGCGGCAGATAGGGGGGGGGGCTTGTCATTATCATCTGGATGCAGTAGCCTCGGGGGCTTTCAAGCAGTGACTTTGCAGACCCAGACCCACCACACAACACACAACAGAATGAGAGAGAGAGTGAGAGAAACCCAACACACACACAAACACTCACACACACACCAAAAACACAGTGAGAGAGAAAGAGAGAAACCCAACACACACACTCACAGACGGCTCCGCCGCGTCCACCGCCGCCGCGCTCGGCCTCGCCGGGCTCTTCCCCGGGGGTGTGAATGGTATGAACGGCGGTATGAACAACGGTATGAACGGCGGTATGAACGGCGGCATGGGCGCGGGCCCGAGCCTCGCGGCGTCGCTCGCGGCGCTGCAGCAGCACGGCGGCGGGGGCGGCGGGCTGCACCAGCAGTATGGCATGCACCACGGGCACCACCAGCACCAGCACCACAACCTCCACGCCGCCAACGCCAACGCCAACAACAACAATGATCCGCTCGGTCTGTCGTCGCTGTCGCGTGTGCTGTCGACGAGCGCGCTCGACGGCATGTATGGTAGGTGCCTCAACTTTGCAGTGTGTACGTGTGTGTGCGTATGTGTAAGGGTCGGCAATATACACCCCGGCCAAGAATTGTAACGTTTTTATAACGTTATTAATAACATTTCTAACAATTATAACGTTATAATGCCTGTTATAATTAAAAATAACTCGCAAATCGTAACGGTTTCGTGTGAAACTTTCACAGTAGGTTGCTGTGGTGATGGGGAGCGTGTTGCCGGTGTCCATTAATTTTCTGACTCTTCTGCTGAGTTTTCGGCCCGATCCAGTTTACATGTTACGCGGTTGGCGTAACGCGTAACGCGCGGCGCAGTCTCAACACCCTCGTACGTTCCTCCACCACGTGCGGCACTGTCTACACACCATCTACACACCCCTTCCTCCCCCTCCTCCTCCTCCTCCTCCTCTGCGTGCGAGTCCTTCGCCGCCTCCTCCGACAGCTCGAGAGAGCGCTTGCGCTTGGAGGTCGCGCGCCCCGCGCCGCTGCCCCCCGCCGCCGCCGCGACCCCCGCGCCGCTGCTGCCCCCTGCCCCCATGTCCCCCGCGCCGCTGCCCCCGGCCGCCACCGCTGCCGCAGCAGCAGCAGCAGCAGCCGCTGCCGCTGCCTTTGTAGGGCGGCCCTGCGGCCGGCGGCCGTCGCGGCCCCTGCCACCCCTCCCGGCATCCGGGGGCCGGCCACGGCCGCGGCTGCGGCCCTCGGCCCCCCTGCCGCGCGTGCCCCGGCCCCCGACGCCCCCCTTGGGGCGGCCGGCTCAAACTGACCGCTCCAATCGGCCTTGCCCTTCGCTACTTGCGCCCTGAGCAGCCCGAGCACTTCAGCGGGCAGCTTCTTCTCATTTCGATATTCCTGCTTGCAATCGGCACCGAGCGACATGGTGCCTGTGCTCTGGCGGCAGGAACCTCCCATACACACCTCCCCATTCACACCCCACACCAGCACACCAGCACACCGCAGTTACAGTTACAGTTATACAGTTACATCGGCTTTCCAGCAAAGACTACCTCTAGTCCTAGTACCACCGCCTAGACCCAAGTCCAGTTCTGGCCCTCACAATTACTTGTGAGGGGCGGTAGCCACCAGCCGGCTGCCTGCCAACGTGTAGTCCCAGAGCAAAAAGGAGAGCTATTGTGCGACGCCTCCAAAATAGGTCCTAACTGCTTCTAGGGGATAGGGGGTCAAGTGGCGCTTGCCAATCTACTTGACCGCCGTGGTGGAGGGGCCGACGCCTGAGGGGCAGCCGGACCGTACACCACGACTCTCCACCGCAGAGCAACACAAACAAGTGTCTTGAGTGCCAGCATGTTCTCGTAAATTACTGGTCTTACCAGAGAGCTCAACCCCATTGGAATCCTTGCAGATTTCAGTGAGTTGAACCCGCGTCCCAAATTTGTAAAACATGTCGCCGGCGAATTATAACGTTATTATAACGTTATGTTATTATTGTTATGTTATATTATTCCGACCCCTACGTATTATTCCGACCTCTACGTATATATTATTCCGACCCCTACGAAGGCCATGACAGAGTCATTCGACAAGCTATATGGCGGGGAGACCAAGCTCAGCGACGAGACCCTGAACCAGCTGGAGAACGATGTAGCGGCGTTTGAGCTCACACGCGCCACAGAGGTGGACGAGGCGCACGGGCGCCCCCTGACCTGGCTGAGACGGAGGCGTGTGTGCGAGCGTTGCGCTCGGCTGCCGCTCCGGGCGGTGACCAGCTGGACGCCATGCGGTGCCCACCTGCCATTGCATGGCTCCACCGGGTCATCATCGCCGTATGGTGGTCGGGGAGAGCCCCTAGGGAATGGAAAACTGCTATTATCACACCGTTAAATAATGGGAAAGGTCCGCGTGACTCCCCTGGTAACTACCGCGGTATAAGCCTTCTCTCTATTGCCGGGAAAGTGTACGCTGCCATACTTCTGCACCGCGTCTCCACGCAGGTTGATGGTCAGTTGCATGAGGCTCAGTGTGGTTTCAGAAAAAGCAGAGGCACTGTTGATGCGATTTTTACTCTGCGCTCGCTGAGCGCGGCACATGCCGAGTACAAACAATGCATGGCTGTGGCATTTGTCGACTATTCTAAAGCTAACGATTGCATAAACCGTGCGGCACTGTGGAGAGTCCTTAGATTATATAGTGTTCATCCGCACATTATTGTTCTGTTGGAGGATCTTCACACCAACACTGCAGCTGCCGTGCGGCTGGCTGGGAAAATCGGGCAAGAATTCCCCGTGTCGTCTGGTGTGCGACAGGGGTGCGTCATTGCTCCTGTGTTGTTCAATGTTTTTATTGACCACATAGTGAAAAAGGCGCTAGACATGATGCCAGAGGGGGCTGGCGTGTCAGTCGTGACCCGAGCCGGCGGCTCTGTGTTGTCGTCGTCGGTTGAGCGCATAGTAATGCTGATGTATGCCGACTATTTATGTTTGTTCTCGCATGACCCAGCTCAGTTGGCGCTTATGCTGAAAATCCTTGACAAAGTGTCCTCTAGCTTTGGCATGCAAATCAACGCCGCCAAGACAGAAGTGATGATTTTGCCAGCAGATTTTGACGCGGATCTGCCCACGTTTGCGCTGACTGGTGGTGAAGTGAAGACCGTCTCTGCATTTAAGTATCTAGGGAGTTGGATAACCCAGAGTGGTGGTGTGGAAAAGGACATCGGTGTGCGTGTCGGTCGCGCGCTGGGCGTGTTTGCGTCTTTTGATCAGATTTGGGCCAGCAAGAAGATGCAAGTGCAGTCTAAGATGCGGGTTTACAACACTTTCGTGCTGCCCCACTTTCTGTACGGCTGCGAAACATGGGCCCCTACTAAAACACAACTGACTCGATTGGAGGTTGCCCACTCTAACTGCCTTCGTCGCATTCTGGGTGTGCGCCTGGTCGACCGGCACAGATTAACTTATATTCGGCAGGCGTGCGACACTGAGCCAATTGAGAGCCTTGTGGCAAAGCGATCAATGCAGTGGCTAGGCCATGTGATGCGCATGCCGGCTTCTCGTCTTCCTCGTACGACTTTTGACTGCACAATGGATGTGGCTCGGCAGCAAGGCCGGCCTCCAGCCTCCTCCCGACACTATTTTTTTAAGCTACTGATTCAGCAGCTAGGCGAAACTAGTGGCACTCGTTCTGATTGGAAGACTTTTTTGGACACGGCGTTTGAGCGTGCTCAGGATAGGGTCGGGTGGAGAGCCGTGGTGTACGGTCCGGCTGCCCCTCAGGCGCCGGCCCCTCCACCACGGCGGTCAAGTAGATTGGCAAGCGCCACTTGACCCCCTATCCCCTAGAAGCAGTTAGGACCTATTTTGGAGGCGTCGCACAATAGCTCTCCTTTTTGCTCTGGGACTACACGTTGGCAGGCAGCCGGCTGGTGGCTACCGCCCCTCACAAGTAATTGTTAGGGCCAGAACTGGACTTGGGTCTAGGCGGTGGTACTAGGACTAGAGGTAGTCTTTGCTGGAAAGCCGATGTAACTGTAACCCTACGTATGTGTGTGTGTGCAATATGTGCGTGTGTGTGTGCGTGTCGTGTGTGTGTGCTTGTTAGGCTTTGGGGGTGACCACCCGCCTACCCACCACAACCTCCACGCTGGCAACGCCAACGCCAACAACAGTGATCCGCTCGGGCTGTCGTCGCTGTCGCGGGTGCTGTCGACGAGCGTGCTCGACGGGATGCATGGTGGGTGCCTCGACTGTGCGGTGTGTGTGCGTGTGTGCATATGTGTGTGTGTGTGTGTGTGTGTGGGCGCTGCGCCCGCGCAGTCATCGCCGCCGCCTACGTCGACCCCCCTTCACCCATGCCGCCGCCGATTCTCGCCGCCTCTCCACCTCCGTACGCCCCCTGTAGTCGGGCTGCCAATTCAGCAGCCAGTCGACGCATGCATCCAGGAACTCAGTCCATCCGCACTCACTCGCACGCCCTCCACATGGCAAAAAACACGTGACGCCCTACCGCACAGATTTCCCTCCCCCGCAGCTCTGCAGCTTCAGACAACGGAGCCCAGGTATCTCAGTGCCATCACCTCGACCGCCATGCGGCCCGAGCCAGCGCTCAGCGATCAGCGCTTGAGCTACCGAGTTCCTCCAGCCGCCACCGTCCCGCCCACCGCCCACTGCCCAGTCGTTCATTCGACCCCACGCCCCACCTCAAGAGACCCACCGCTTATCCCACTGCCGCCCGTCGACCTCCATACACCCACATGCTCGTCACATGGAGTTGCCCCTCCCCATGCGCCCCATGCGCGCACATGCACCCCATGCACCCCCCATGCTACCAGCGCCTATGTATGCGCCATGTGGCCGGGCCACAGTGTGGCTCCCTCCTCTCTCCCCTCTCCTCCCTCCCTTCTCCTGTCTTCCACCCCTCCATCCCCGCTGCACCCCACCCCATCTTGTGCCCCCGTCCCTCCCTAACCCTCCCCCGCCCCTCCCCCTCTCCCTCCGATTACCCTCCCGCTGCCTCCCTCCCACTGCCTCCCACTTGCACGACTACCGCTGTTCGGACACGACTTCGCTCTATGCCGGCGGCGCCACCACCTTCTTCCGGCTCACGCCGATGACTTTTGCGCCCACTCCGTCACGTTCTACGCCCTCCGCAAACATCCATCTCTTCAACTTCACACGCGACATCCCCGAGCGCCCCGAGTTCGCCGAGCGAGTCACCACCGAGTGGATCATTTAGCATGATTTCCACAACTGTGGAAGTCCTTCTGCCGACACCTAGTTTAAACTCAGTCGAGGCGGATTGACGAACACAGCCGTCAATGACCCGCCACTGCCCCTTACCCCCACTGCTTTACGAATGAGGTTGTTCACCCTCTTGCTGGCGCACGGTTGGTCTCCCGCCTTCAAACGGAATCTCCTCAATTGATGACTAGAAACAGCCTATCTAGGTCTGCCGTGCAGAGTTCTCTGTAACGATATCTCTCTGTGTGTGTGTGTGTGTGTATGGTGGGTGCCTCGTGGGTGCGGTGCGGTGCAGTCTCTGCCTTCGGCGCACGCTCCAGGAGAGGAAGCTGGAAGGCCCGTCTGCCTCCCTGTCTCTCTGCCTCTCCCTCTCTCTCCCTCGCACACACACACATTACACCTTCCTGCACGTCTAGTCTTAGTTCACGGGGCCGTATTACCCATACAACGACGTTGTATCCGTACAACGTTTTTTGTTATTAAGAAAAAACATGGTTGTAGGCACGTCCACCCCCACCCTTCAACCAAGGTGTAAATCCACACCCCACTGTCGAATTTTTACTCGGGGGAAGCAGGGGTCGCGTCTGGCGCCCCCAGCACGTGCTCAAAGTCGGTCCGATGCCTTTAAGGGGGGCAAAAGAAGGCCCATCAGAGGCGAGCACAAAGACGCCCCTGCGCGCCTGCGGCCTGGCTCTCACGCGCGCGCTCTGTCTCGCTCTTGTCTCTCTGCCTCTCTTTCCCTGTATGTCTCTCTTTCTCTCTCTGTCTCTCCCTCCCTCGCTGTCTGCATCAGTTCGTCTCTCTCTCTCTTGCTCTCTCTCTAACAGTGCTGCAGACATCTCTGAACGGCAGACCAGAGAGCTAGCTATTTCTCTCCCCACACACACACGCACACACACACGCACACACACACATACATACACACACCTCTCCTTTGCAGGTCGTGGCGGGGGCGGACACCACGCACACGGGTTTGCCGCCCTGCCTACAGTCCACCACGCCCCTCACACACACACACACACACACACCAGTGATGCAGAAAGTGCTATACGCGCATGCTTTCGCATAATTTCGGGTCGTTTGGCGGGACCCGCGCGTAGCGCGGGGGGACGCGGCGAAGCCGCGTTTTGCCTTGCGCGTAGCGCGGCGCCCCCAGGCGCCTGGCGCGTAGGACGCCTTGGGCGGCGAGCATCGGATCCGATCAGCGCTCAGCTCGCGCAATGATCGGTGGAGGGGGGCGGAGGTGGAGGTGGTTGGTCACACTTATGCTTGATTTAAGTGTAACAGCCCCCTGCCTGGCTCTTGTAGCAGATCATGCCATTCTGAAGTATTTAACACAATGCATCACTGGTTCTTACGTCACCTGCGGGGGCTGCGCCCCGGCGCCCACTGCATGCATATGCATGCATGCAAACACGCGTGCGCCATGCAAACACGCCACGTGCGACAGCTCGTCTGGGCGTGCGTGCTCAGATGTTTTGCCCCATCAAGACTGCTTCCATAGCTTGAAAACCGACATTATTAAGGATTTCATCAAATTCAGAATTCCAATGTGGCTCTGGCTTCCGCTGCTTGCATGCACACGAGCCAGTAGGGAGGAGGGGGCGCCTCACGTCGTGCTGCGTCCAAGTAAGCTACTTGTCTGATGTAGGGACAGATTGTGTGTGCTGATCTAACGTGGCTCTGGCTTGCGCTGCTTGCATGCACGCGCGCCAGTAGGGGGGAGGGGGAGGGGGCGCCTTACGTCATGCTACGCCCAGAGAGTAGTATTACGAATCCACTGCCGGCGGTCACAATCAGTTCCTAAGTTCCAACAGGACTATCAGACAGCAGGCACAAGGCCCACCAAAAGGTCAAGCTACAAAAGTAGCCCACGGTGGCGCCACCCACACTAGGTGATCGACGCCAAGCAGCAGCACAGGCCACAAGCACCTCACCCAAGCCCCTCCGGTGGGTGGAGGACAGCCCAATGTATAAAACCATAAAGGGACCAGAGGCCTTCCCCCAGAACCACCAGAAGCGGGGCTGGTAGCACACCCGCCGCAGCGCTCTACTCAAGCAGACAAGTTAGCTACTTGTCTGCTGTAGGGGCAGGTTGTGTGTGCTGATCCACGCTGATCCACACTCGCATGTGCAGAGAGCGGCACAGGCGCGGGAGTGTACCTCCAGATTTGCATCAGAGACACCCCTGATTAACACCGAGAATCAACACGCTTTGTGTGGGTTTGTGGTTGTGATGTTTGTGAGGCACAGGGAAAAGACAAATTAGAAGAACTTACCAAGAAACAAGGCAAGCAAGAGAAATGAGAGAGCAGCGTTAGAAACATATACTGCGGTTCCACCAACAATAACACTTTGGACAGCGGGGGTCCGGGGGCGCAGCCCCCGGGAAAATGGCCGCGTAGAATCGCGCCACAGCCCGCGTAGAAGCGCCGGGCCGGCAGGCCCGGCTGGGGCCTCCGCGCGTCGCAAGACCGCCATTACGCCAAAACACTTTCTGCATCACTGACACACACACACACACCTCCTTCCCAGGTGGCGGGGGCGGACACCACTCACATGGGTCTGCCGCCCTGGCTGCTGCTCACCACGCCGCAACCGCACAGCACCAGGGCATGCTGCGCGTGCAGTCCTACCAAGGGCTGGGCGGCCTGGTTGGTGGCGGAGGCCACCACTCACACCTCAACATGGGGGACCTGCTGGGCGGAGGCGGCGGCGGGGGCGGCGGAGCCGGGGCCAGCCTCCAGGCGCTCCTGCAGCAGCACCAGCAGCAGCACCAGCAGCAGCACCATGCGCTGGGGGGCGGACACCACGTCGGCGGGCCGCACCCGAACCTCGCGCTGCTCGCGGCGCAGCAGCAGGTGCCTTCTTAATGGGTGCATGCTTGCACTGCATGCTGCCCCACAAGGGATGCACTGCCACACGAGGGGTGCTGCTTGCTCCTCGCACTGCATGCTGCCACACACACCACACACACGAACCTTGCGCTGGTCGATGCGCAGCAGCAGGTGCGTGTGCTCGAGGGGTGCATGCTTGCACTGCATGCATGCTGTCACACACGTACACAGTCACACCACACCCGGCACAAACAGCAGCGTCGCCTGCTGTTGTGGGCAGGAGCTATGCGATGCTCACATGGCCACACTAGCATGCTCACCAGACACATCCATCCATCCATCATCCATGGAAGCGCTTCACGAGCGTGACCCGCATGCACCGGCAATGCGTACTTGCACTACACACAACACGCACACACACACACACACAACCAACCAAGCAACCAATCAAGCGTTACATGAGGCCATCCGCATGCCCCGGCAATACTGTACTTCTACACTGCTTCTATACTACGCGCACACACACACACACACTCGGCAGGTGCAGCTGCTTATGGCGGCGCAGCAGAGGCTGCAGCAGCAACAGCAGCCGGTTGGGGGCGGTGGCGGGTGGGTGCAGCAGCAGCAACAGCAGGTGCCCGGCACCGGGGGCGGCCCGCCTGGCACGCAGCAGCAGCAGCAGTTTGGGCAGTTTGGGCAGCACCAGAAGCAGCATGCGTTTTCGAGCATGGGAGGCGGCGGCGGCGGCGCTGGTGGCATGGCGCCGCTTGGGCAGCAGCAGCAGCAGCAGCATGGCCAGCAGCACCACCACCACGCGTTCGGCGGCGGCTGGGGCGGCGGCGGTGGCGGCGTGGGGGCAGTCCCCTCGGACACCGGCTCGTTTTCTTCGCATGCGAGCCAGCCGCCGCAGCAGCAGCAGCCACAGCTGTGTCCGCTCACGCACGCCGCCATGGCTGACCCTGTGATCGCGTGCGACGGCCTCACGGTGAGCGGGCGGTGATGTGATGGTCATGTGCTGCTAAGAGAGATATCGTTACAGAGCACCCTGAACGGCAGACCTAGATAGGCTGTTGTTTCTGGTCGTCATTGAGGGGATCCCGTTTGAAGGCGATAGACCAACCGTGCGCCAGCAAGAGGGTGATTAACCTCATTCGTAATGCAGTGGGGGCAAGGGGCAGAAGTACTGCTTAGCCACACACGCACATACGTGCGCACGTACACAAGCTCACGCATTCTGCCATGGCTGACCCTGTGGTAGTGTGCGACGGCCTCATGGTGAGCGGGCAGCCTGGGTTGGTGCTGCTTGCTTAGCCACTTAGTGCTGCTGCTTAGCCATGCACACGCGCAATCAACCAACCAAGCGTTGCATGAGGCCGTCCGCATGCAACGGCAATGCCTGTACTACTAACAGCAATACACCCCAGCAATTGTTACGAAGTCTGACCCGTGCACTGGGATGCCTTTCTAATAGCGGGTGACTAAGCAGCGCCTGAATCCAGTGTGGATAGTATCACACGCGCGCACACACACACACACGCACGCACACGCGCAGTACGAGCGCCAGGCCATCACCGAGTGGATGATGGACGGCCACGAGACGTCGCCCGTGACTGGCCAGCGGATGCACCACGCCCTGGAGCCCAACTACGCGCTGCGCGCGCAGCTGCCCGGCATGTGGCCTTCATGAGATGTGTCGATGGCGGATGCAAGCCTTAGTGGCGCTGCTGTGGTGGAGGATGTGGGGGCGGCGCAGCAGTGCCATGGAGGCGCTGCTGCTGCGCTTGGATGTGGGGGAGGGAAGGCCCTACCAAAATCCCAACGTCTGATCCGTGCAAGTGAATGCGGTCATAACGTCTGAGACGGTCTGGGGTGCGCCTCAGGCGGTGGTGTGCGCCTGAGGCGGTCAAGGTGGCGCCTGAGGCGGTCGGGACGACGCCTCAGGCGGCGTCTCAGACGGTCGGCGCGCCTGGTGCGCCGCCTGGTCCGCGCAAGTCAATGCGCCGACTGAGGCGCCGCCCCAGGCGTTGGGAATTTGGTAGGGAGGGGGGAGGCAGAGGGGGGGCATAGGAGGTGCAGACGCGCAGAGGCATTTGTACCGCAGCCACACATCACAAAGCATATTCTGTGCGGGGGCCACACCCCCGCTCACGCAAGGACGCAAGTTTTGGCACATGAAGAATTGAGAGGGGGGGAGAGCGAGCTAATGCACACACAGGCCACCCCAACCCACAACACCACAGTGGGCGGCCGTTTCGATCGCCCACGAAGGAACGCGCTACCGGGGAACATCCTAGGCATCCTTTGAAAGGGGCGAAGTTCTTCTGGGTTCTGGGACGCACACAGCCACACTGGCGTGAATTCAGGTCGCGACCACCACTAACGTGCGTTGCAACACACCCAATTAACCGATGCTCAAGATCTGAAGAAATGTTGCTGGCGCGGCTGCAATAAACAAAAACAGTGCTTCTTTTGTTTTGTTGCGAGTCGAGTGTCGGCGAGTTTCAAACTCAAAGCATGTGAGGGGTCGGTCGATACTAATGGCGTTCAGGGTAAAAACACGCGCACTCACAAAAACATTCATCGATGCATGTCGATACATCGATACATGTTGTGAGGGATGGATGGCAGGGGTTGGCAGATCTCGCCCCCCACGTTTATGTTACGAAACTTATAAACCGCGTAGCGACTGATCCAGGCCGCACAACAGACGAGGGTCCATCCAGATCGGTGGATGGATCGTTGGCGTGTGAAACGGCAGGTGACGAGATCGACCGAGCTTCTTCCCAGCTGTTCCTCCTACAGCCAATGGCCAGACGACTAAAACCCCATGCTTCAGCCCCCCATGCTGCACCGCCATCAAACATGCACCATGTAATGGCCACGGTAGGCGTTACATTTTTTGCGAAGGGGGGGGGGTACATGGAATTTGAGGGGGTGGCTGTAGCGCGGGAGGGGTGAGGGGACGTGGGCGGGCTGTTCTGCTGTGGTGCGGCGACGCGGGGGAGGCTGCCACGCGTCGGGCAGCTCCTGCGACGCGTCCCGATCGATTCCTTTGGCTGCTGCCTGACGGACGGGCTGCGCCTGCTGCTGGACCACCTGCCGACGCGACAGCTCTGCTGCTGCTGGACACAGATCGGGCACGCACAGCACCACACGTTATCACACACATTGCGACTCTCTGGCATCGACCCGCACGCAGAGAGCGACGTGCTGTGGGCGCGTGAGACCCATAAGGCGCCACCACACACGCACCACACTGACCTGCTGCTGGTATGGAACGAGGCTGCCCGCCTGCAGCTGGGATGGAGCCCCGAGAAACATGCCGCGCTGATAACAGGCCTGCGAGGAGCGTACACAGTCAAGGTCTCGCCAGGCACACCAGCTGCTGCGACACATCCAATCCACCGCCCACCAACCGGAGGCGCCACGGGCCACCCTGCATGGGAGGCAACCAAGCGGTTCAGGCAGACCCCACGCGAGCCGCCGCACACCATGCGGCACGCACTCACCTCACCCCCACTACGCAGCCCACGCACAGCCCTCAGCTCAGGCACGCACGGGACTCCATCACCTTCACGGACGCATCGCGCATGCGTGTCAGCGCCCCTGGGGAACACCATGCGCCCCTGGGGAACACCATGCGCACACCATGCGCACACCATGCGGCACCATGTGGCACGCACTCACCCCACCCCCACTACGCAGCCCACGCACAGCCCTCAGCTTAGGCACGCACGGGACTCCATCACCTTCATGGACGCATCGCGCATGCGTGTCAGCGCCCCTGGGGCGTCACCAGACAAGCCCACTGTGATGCAATCAGGTGCCTCAAACTGGCAGATGCAGCGTCACGGACCGCCATTGGTGACGCTGATAGACCCTGGCATGCGGCAGGCGGAGACACCGTCAACCACGCGGAACTGGCCGTGCTCCACGAGGCCATTCGGGTCGCCCCCGACAGGAGGCGTTATCGCTACTGACAGTCTATCCTCTATCTGCCAGATACGCAAGGCCGTGCACCACCCGGCGCTGATCCTCATGCATCGTCATGCGGAGATACTGGGGCGAATCGTAGAGCTGCTGCACGAGAGGGTGGCACACAACATGGCCCCGCTCGAGCTCATCAATGTCCGGGCGCACAGTGGGAGCGCCGGGAACGAGATGGCCGACTTAGCCGCAAAGGAAGCAGCAAGGGGGATTGATCAAGTCGACGTCACGCTGACACATGGCGACGTGCCATGGTACGACAAGACACACTGGCCCTTCGCAATAACACGTGTGCAACAGGCGCAACAGGGGCAGCAACAGGGGAACACCACCGCCACGAACGACACAGACAGACCCGATGGGCCCAGGAGCCACAGCTACGCAGGCGGAGGGCGACGCACACAGCCGACCGCTTCACAACACGTCAGATGCGGTCCGCCAGCACATGCACGCAGTGCACCACCTAGGCGAGTCCAACACCAGCTCCATCTACTACCACCACTACAGCCAGCTCAACGGGGTCGCTGATGGGAAGCCCAGCAATGCATTCCTGACCCATGCGGGCGTGCCGCATGGGGCACGCAGATCTGCACTCGCCATGCGCATGGGCGTGCTGTGGTCATCCAAGAGGGCACGCATGATGGGCCTGCGCGCAGACAGCAAGTGCCCTCTATGCCGTCAGGAGGATGGAGGCTCACACATTGCATCAGGCTGCCAACACAAGACGATGGAGAAGATGTACACAGCACGACACAACGCTTTGGCGCGACAGGCGCTGAAGTGCATTCAGAAGGGCAGCAAGGGGGGCTGCATTGTATCGGCAGAAGTGGGAAGGCAAGAACTCTGCGACACAGACAGGGTACAGTGGACTGCATGCAACCATGTGGCAGAATGGCTGCTGCCACGACCGCCCGGTGTGATAGAGGCAGCCCACACCGCCCAGCTCCGGAAGCTGAAACCAGACGGGCTCCTGGCCTGCCAAAATAACTCTGCAACCCCAGAGGGACCCGCCCAAGTCTACATCGTGGAGATCAAGACCTGCATAGACACGCGCCACACCGACCAACTTGAACACGCGCGCACACAACACACTGACCTCGCCAACATGCTGATAAGGCACAACCATGCGGTGACGACTGTACCAATCCTGGTGGGCGTCACCGGCACCATCTACACAGAACACACACTCCAAGCACTAACCAGGCTGGGGGCAACACACGACCAGGCTAGGGCCTGCTGCCAGAAACTGCACACAACAGCGATCAACCAGCTCCACAGCATCATAGGCACACGAAGACAGCTTGAGCCAGCCGACACAAAACCAAGACCGAGACCCCGACATCCCCCCTGATCCCTAGCTGGCGCTTGTGTAGTGGCGGGGGGGGGAGGGGGAGGAGGGCAACCTCCTACTTCTGACTCCCTGGTAGGCTGGCGCGCTGCGTGGCCTTGCGGGCTCTACTAGTAGAGCTCCCCTGGACGTGTAGTCTAGGCCTTAAATCACGCCCCGGGGTCCTCCGGGAGCGTACGTGTAAAACCTGTAAAACCTGGACACAGATCTCAAGGGCTGGCCTGGCTTCCCAGGCCCCGCGCCTGCTACAGCCTCCCCCGTGTCGCTGCCACCAGCAGGTCGAGCTCTGCGAGCTGCTGCTGCGCAGGCAGCGGCAGTGGTGGCGGCCATGCGAGGTGTGGCCGCTGCGGTGGGGGCGGTATGAGTGCTGGGCTGCTGCCCCCACTGCCCCCACTGCTGCTGCCGGCCATGCGAGGGGTGGCCTCCTCGAGTAGCGCAGGCAGCAGCTGCCGGCCGATGCTGCCTCCAGGCTGCAGCTGTCGTGCCTGCGCTGTCGGCACCGTGGCAGCATGTGGCATTGGTGCTGCCCAGGCGCCCGCGCGCGTGGGGGCGGGCAGCACTGGGGCTGCTGATGGCACGGTGGAAGTGGTGGTGGCAGCTGTGTCGGGCATCGCTGCCGCCTCCCAGACCGTCGCGAGCGGCGCGTGCACCGAGCCGAGCATGGCCAGGCTCAGTAGCTCGGCGCTTTAGCTCAGCTCGTGCACCTGCAGCGGTGGTGGTGGTAGCGGTGGTGGCGGTGGTTGTAACAGCCAAACTTGTGCATGGCAAGTAAGGATACAGCACGAAGGGTGCTATGTGTCAGAACCAGCCAGTGGCCTGAAATCTCGAGATCCGACACTTCTCTCTGGTAAGAAGGTAGGGCGGGCCCCTCAGAACCCGTTCTGCTTTAGAACCGCCTCAGTGGCCAAAGTTTGGGATGGGCGGTGGGCAGGAGTGTTACAGCCACGTGTGTGCGATGTATGGGAGGCACTCGTGAATAAGATGCTTGATGCGACGGGCCAAGCCAGGCTGATGATGGATGTTGCAGTCAGGGACACCTCTAAAGGCGTATAAGACCGTGCGCGGCGCGTATGGCCCGAGCACCTTACTGAGATGGCTGGCTGTTGGTGGTAGGGAACCCCAACTCTGTAAAGAGCGTGGGCGCACCCCTAGGTCCCCTACCGCAGCGGCAGCAAACGCTTGTTGAAGTAGGTGAGCGCATGTTGGGAAACGGAAACGCAAGGCAGGTTTGTCGCCAATCGCCCAAAGAGATATCCCCCCGTGGGGAGAAAGGCCAAGACGTGGCCAAAAAGGATATCAAACCGGGCCGCAACCTCTAACGTGTTGAGAGTTTTTCTAACTGGGATTTCAACCAGCATACACAGGATTCTCAACCTGTTACCCTTAACCCGGCTCTGAGCAAAAGCTGACCCCTTGGCTAGTCACATGGAGGGGGGGAGGTGAGCATGGGGGTAAGAGCGGGGTGAGATGGTGGGATGTGAGCGTGTGGGTGAGCGGTGTGTGAGGGGGGGAGGTGAGCATGTGGGTGCTCGGTGCGTGTGCGGGGCCGGCTGCGTGTGCTGGCGCGTGCGCTGTGCGCTGGCTGCCCCACCCCACCTCCACCCTGTGCGTTGGATGCATACGCACGGCATGCATGCACAAGCAGCCAAACACGCGGTTGCAGGCGGTCGCATGCATGCAAAACAGGCGTTCATGCACATACATACACACACACACACGGACACGCACACACGCACACCGTCCTCCCTTCATCACCCCCCCCTGCTCACCACACACGCACACACACACACACACACACACACACACACACACACACACACACACACACACGCACACACACGTGCACGCACACACCTTCCGCCTCAGCGCACGATTCTCAGCCTCCATCCGAACCACCAGCGACTCGAGTACGCCCGGGCCCGTGCTCGCCGCGGCCACGCTGCCACCACCACCACCGCCGTTGGCACCACCAGCGCAAGCGCCGGCTCCAGCGGCCGTGGGCGTGAGCGTGCCCGTGCCCCGGATGCCTCCGACGCCACTGCCGCCACTGGCCCCGGCCGTGGGTGAGCCCGGCGTCCAGCAGCCCCCCGCCTGGTTCTGCTGCTGCTGCTGCGACGTGACCGCCTGCTGCGTTTGTGACACCGCTGTCAGTGCATCGATGAGCGGCTGCAGCTCGTTCCTGCTCGTGCTTGGCTTGAGCGGCAGCGCGGGAGCGGCGGTGGCGGTGGTCGTGGGCGTTGGCGTGCCGCTCACGGCGGGGTCGGCGCGTGGAGACTCGGGCGGCGGTGAGGGCTGCTGCTGCGGCGGCGGCTGCTGCTGCGGCGGCTGCCCTGGCGTCGTGGTGGCGGCTGTGGCGGTTTCCAGTGGCGGTTGTCCCCACTCGCCTGACGCGCCGCGCCCGAGCTGCTGCTGCTGCTGCTGCTGGCCGAGACCGCCTTGCGCGTCTCGGACGCTGTGCGGGGAGCCGCCTCGAGAGGACGCCGAGGATGCGGCGTGGGTGGACGTGCGGCTGAGGGACGCCAGGGACAGTGGAGGGGGGCGGCCGTCGCGGCTGACGCGGCCGGATGCCGCGCCTGCTCCTCCGCCTGAGTAGTGCATGCAGTGGGTCTGGGTCGGTTTAGGGTTTAGGGTTAAGGGTTAAGGGTTTAGGGTTTAGGGTTTGATGATGGATATTACAGTCTGTGTGACACCAGTAATGATGTATAAGACCTGTGTCGGCGCATGCGCCCGACACCAACTCAGTTTCAGTCGGAAACTGGCTGGCTACCTGGTAGGGGTGAGGGTTAACCCCCACATGCACGCATGCACTGGACCTAGACAGGGCAGTGGGCCCCCAGATCCACCCTATACCACCCAGGTAATGACAGCAACGCATTGTTGGTGTGCGCCTGTGTTCTACTACTAGTCCCGCCGCCGCCATTGGCTCCAGCAACCTCCTCCATGCCCGCCAGCAATCTCCTCCACGCCCGCCAGCAATCTCCTGGATGCCCGCCAGCAATCTCGTCCATGCATGGGCGCCGCCATGTGATCTCCATGCGCCGCGCCGCGCTCCATGCGCGCCAGCACCCATACCACCCGCCTCATTCCCGTTCTTTAGCTATTCCCCGTGACACCTATGGCTGATCCTTGTTCCGCCGACCCCTCTGGCATCTGTAACCTGTATCCTCTCCCTGTAGCCCCATTCCCCGTTGTGAACCGCCATCTCCATTATGGTGCCCGCCCCACTGGTGGGGCCTCGCCTTGCCCCATGCCGCCCGGCTAGTGTATTGATCGCTGCGCCATCTATAATCTGCGCCTTGTGGCAGGGAACCCCTGCGCCGCAACCTCCCCACAAAGCTTAGCCGCATGTGCCTCGCTTCCCATGTTTCTCAATCTCTTGCCATCCGCTTCCATGCCCGCCTGCAATCTCCTCCACGCCCGCGAGCAATCTCCTGTATGACCTCAAGCAAGCTCCTCCATGCCCGCCAGCAATTTTAAGGGTTGAGGTGGTGGTAGTGGTGGTGGGTCAGTCAGTCAGTTGACCCGAGAGAGTCAGTCCACACAAGCAGAGAGAGTGCATGCGGGGCTAGGGACAGTGGAGGGGGGCGGCTGTCGCGGCTGGCACGCCCCAATGCCGCACCCACTCCTCCGCCTGAGTGGTGCATGCAGTGGGTCCGGGTCCCGGGGTGGGGTGGGGGGGGGAGTCAGTCGATCAGAGAGAGAGAGAGAGAGTCAGTCCACACGAGCAGAGAGTGCATGCGGGGCTAGGGACAGTGGAGGGGGGCGGCTGTCGCGGCTGGCACGCCCCAATGCCGCACTCACTCCTCCGCCTGAGTGGTGCATGCAGTGGGTCCGGGTCCCGGGGTGGGGTGGGGGGGGGAGTCAGTCGATCAGAGAGAGAGAGAGAGAGTCAGTCCACACGAGCAGAGAGAGTGCATGCGGGGCTAGGGACAGTGGAGGGGGGCGGCTGTCGCGGCTGGCACGCCCCAATGCCGCACCCACTCCTCCGCCTGAGTGGTGCATGCAGTGGGTCCGGGTCCCGGGGTGGGGTGGGGGGGAGTCAGTCGATCAGAGAGAGAGAGAGAGAGTCAGTCCACACGAGCAGAGAGAGTGCATGCGGGGCTAGGGACAGTGGAGGGGGGGGGGCTGTCGCGGCTGGCGCGCCCCACTCCTCTGCCTGAATAGTGCATGCAGTGGGTCCAGGTCGGGGGGGGGGGGGGGGGGAGGGCAGTCAGTCGACCCAAGAGAGAGAGAGACACTCCATCCGAGCAGAGGGAGTGCATGCGGGGCGCATGCGGACAGGCCCTGTGGGTCCGGGGGGTCAGTCCAGGTCTGGGTCCGGGGGTCAGTCAGTCACTCTACCCAAGGAGACGGGGTGCATTAATCCATGTATAGGTTTGAGCCCCTGCTGCGCATTCATGGTTGTCACTGACACACTTGTCAGGCCCACGCACCTCCACCTCCTCCGCCCCCGGCGGCCGCCGCCTCCGCCTCTGCCTCTGCCTCCGCCACGACCTCCTCTGCGCTCGGCCCTCCGCCCGTGTGCCCCTCTGCGCCCAGTGACAGCAGCAGCAGGCGTTCCAGGTTCTCGGCAGCGTCGCTGTGGAGTGTGTGTGTGCGTGTGTGTGTGCGTGCATGTGTGTGCGTGTGTCTGCTGGCAGCAGCAGGCGTTCCAGGTTCTCGGCAGCGTCGCTGTGGAGTGTGTGTGTGTGTGTGCGTTTGTGTGTGTGTGTGTGTGTGTGCGTGTGTGTATGCTGGCAGCAGCAGTCGCTCCAGGTTCTCGGCTACGTCACTGTGGAGTGTGTGTGTGTGTGTGGTGGTGGTCGATTCTAAGGGCTTGTTGGACGCCTCTGATGGCGTATTAGACTTGTGCTTGAGCACTCAATCCCTGAGGCATGCAGATAGCACCCGAACTAGTCCACTGAGCGGACACACATTGACTGTGTCCATCCCACAAGTACATCTGGTCACGCCATGCATCTCAGTTTGGGCAGCCAGCCTAGTGTGTGTATGTGCGTGTGTGTGTGTGTGTGTGTGTGTGCTGGCTTCGGTTGCGGGTTACGATGTGGACCTGTGCGCACCGACCTGTCACGCACAACGCCCCCGTACGGCCCAGCGTGGCCGCTGCCGCCCGCCACGCCCCACGACGCGCGGCCCAGCTTTGCGCCCGCAGCAGCTGCCACGCCAGAGCCGCGGTGGACAGCCCCGTGGTGCGCGCTGCCGCCCGACATGTGGCGGATCACACGGTAGCCCCCGCTAGCGCTGCTGCTGCTGCCTGCTGGGTAGCCGCCGCTGGCGCTGCTCGTGCGTGCACTCGTCACCTGCGCTGCTGCGGCCGCCTGCGCCGCAGCCTCGCGCTCGCGCCGCCCGCGCCGCCGCTCCCTCGCAGACGCCGCGGCGACGATGCCATCCGCAAGGGTGCAGCCTCCACCGCCACTTGCTGCGGCCGCGGCAGCGCTGCGTTCGCGCGCGCTGAGCAGCGACGGCCTGGCCAGTTCTGTGAGCGCGGCGACCCATGCGGCCGGGGCCACGAAGGCAATGCCGCTGCCTCTTGCTGTCAGCCTGCCGCTCGCGCGTGGCGACCCACCACCGGCGCCGCTGCTCGGCGGGTGATCCACGCCGCTGGGCTGACGATCTGCATCCGGGGTAGCGTCGCCTCCCTTGCCCTCACTGGAGGTGTTTGCAGCGGGTGCTGGTGACCAGCTGGCACGGCCAGGCTCTTGCATGTCGTGCAGCTCCGTCAGCAGCTCGCACAGTCGGGCGTGCAGCTCCTCCTTGTCGCGCTCCACTGCCAAGCTGCGCGCACACAGACACACGCGCACGTGCAGAAGCAAGCGGGCACATGTTGGCATGCAGGGCCGAGCCCATGATAGGTAACTGTGGCAGCGCACGGGCACACATCATACCTGAACTGTGCCACACATCGCATCGCAAGCCTTAATTGATTTACTTCGTACTGTAGGTCGTCGTTGATGAGGCGGAGATGGATCGGAACATTGTCGGAACACCTTGGTGATGATGCTGGGGGACCTGGGTCCTGCTCTGGTGATGGGAGCAATGCCTGTCTGACATCCGTGCTTGTGCACACCTCCGCGCCCTCGGGACCCGCGTGGTGCATGGTGGCACAACCACGTGTGCGTGTGTGTGCGCGTGCGTGCGAGTTCAACTGGCGGTCACCACTAGCGCCGCCCCATGGCGGCCGCTGTGGGGCAGACGCCACACCACCACCATCACCACCTGGGATCAAGAGCCTGCGTGTGCCCAAACACGGGGGGCATGCGCTCAGATGCCATGCATGGATGCATGGCATAACATGGCATGGCATGGCACGCATGCATCGTTCGCGCGAACCACCTTGATGGGAGCGCGAAACTTGTGGCACATTGCGCAGGGGGGAGATGCGGGCGGAGTCATACTCCGTTATAATTCCACACCTCGGTTCCGTTCGACCCGAGAGCACGCAACCCCGGTAAGCGCAACTGCCATCTGGGGCGCCAGGCTGCAGGGCCTTACTGGGGCTTGAGCCTTACCTTGCCCACACACGCTGACAGTGTGTTAGTTGTGTTGCCATGCTGGAGTGGGCACATCGCACCGAGCCCGCACAGGGCGCATGCACCCCAGTTGTGGTGCTTCTGACATGGATTTGGGCCAAGGTGGGTTGAAGTTGGTGGATGAAGTTGAGTTGGTGAAGTTCACCGGCGTGCATGCGTGCATGTGCGAGCATGCGTGCATGCGTACAACGTGCATCCCCCCAACCATGCATGCACTGCCCGGTGCGCAGCCCAGCATCGTGGCCCGGTACGTGGACCTCTACGCGCGCTTGGGGTGCGACGTGGCAGTGGCGCGCACCCCGTTTGCGCGCATGTACCTCCCTGCTTGGGCATCCTCATCCGCCGCTTCGTTGCTGGGTGCGCTTGAGGAGGAGCTGTCGTCGCCTGCCGGCCTGGGCCCCCGCCCGGTCGTGTTTGTCGTCTTCAGCGGCGCGGCCAAGGGCATGTACTACAAGCTGCTGCAGTTGTTGGAGCCAGGGACGCCGCTCAGCAATGGCGGTGGGCAGGCGCCATCAACAGGGGCCGCACAGCCGGCGCCCGCCGTGGGACTGGCCGCGCGCCTCTCGCGGTGGTGGAGCGGCGGGCCAGAGGCAGCTGATGCTGCTGCAGCAGGGACGGACACGACGGCCGCTGCATCAACGCCACCGGGCCTCCCTGCCTCCCTGCCCGCGAAGCGGCGGGCGCTCGCGCCCGGCCGCCCGACCCGCTTCCCAGTTGTGCGCGCGTGCATGGCCGGGCAGGTATGTTTCATGAATCGCTCGCTTGATGGTTGGCCACCTGCTACCAAGGCTTTGCCATCCTTTGCTGGAATGCTGCCCGTTTAGTGCCTGTATTGCCGTGAGTAGATGCATATGGACGCAGTAACACGCGCGTGTTACTGCGCGTCTAACTAACCACTGCTGCTGCCGCTGCTGCCGCTGTTGCCGCAGGTGTTTGACTCCAGCCCCGCAGACTTCACGAGCCAGGCGGGCGTGGTGCTGCTGGCGCCGGCGCCGCAGCAGGCAGAGGCGGCATGCGATGACGGCCGGTCTGCAGCAGCAGCCGGGGACCATGCGGCAGCGGCACCAGCCACGCCTAGCTCACCACCCTCCACCCAGCTGAGCATGCCGCCGTCACCTGCTGCGTCGCTCAAGCGCGAAGCGGCGCTGCTCACTGCCGGCGTGCTCGATTTCGCGCTGCTGGAGGCGTTTGAGGTGCAGCGGGCAGAGCTCTGGCAGAGCTGCGCTCGCCTGGGCGGGCAGCCGGCGCTCGCAGGCGCAGCAGGCGCAGCAGGTGCAGCAGGCGCAGCGGGCGCAGCAGGCGGTGCACGGGACGGCACTGCGGAGACAGCGGCTGGGACACCTGCGGTGCCCACGCTGCTGTTGTACGGGTGGGACGACCCGAGCGCTGACCCGCACCAGATCCACCGACTCGCACGGTCGTTGCGTGCCCGTGGAGGGGTCGTATTGGAGCAGTCGTGGGCGTCGAGCGAGCACGTGGGGCACCTGCGGCGGCACAAAGAGCAGTATGAGGACATGGTCGGAACGCTGATGCAGGAGGCGGTGGGGGGCTGGGGGGCGCGGTGGCCGCAGCAGGATTTTCATGACGATGTGACAGCGCCAACGGAGAACCGACAGCATCAGCAGCAGCCTGGTGGCGGTGCTGGTACTAGCGGCGGCGGCACCGTGGAGCATGCCAGCAGCGAGCCAGCGGCAGAGCACGGCGCGTCGAGCTCTCCGGGTCCCCCCGTCGGGGCACGCACTAGTGGCGGCAACGTGGGCGCGCGCACGCTTGCGGCGCAACTAATCGCTACCAATGCGGCGTCGATTGAGGCGCGCACGCGTGACCTGCACCTCGCGGTGCAGGCTGGTGGACGCACACCTAGCCCGCTGCGCAGCAGGCTGTGATGTGTCTTCACAGGTGCCCTGCAAACACAACTGCGAGCACTTTCATCATGCTAATAAAAAGTGAGCAGCTGGTGGCAGCTGGCATGAGGGGTGTGGGCGAAGGAAGGGGCCCTTGCACCAAAGGGTGCCGTGTGTGCTAACCCTCATCACCACCCCTCATCATCACCATCACAGTAGTAATGATGAGGCGGCGATCACTGCTGTGTCTCCTGATCGCGTGTGCTGTAGTCGCGTGTAAAGGAGATGTCGCGGCAGTTGTCTCCATTCACAGGCATGGTACTCGTGGCCTCCTGCCGAAGAATGCATATTTGGATGATGCCTCGGCCTTTGGAGGACCGCAGCTGCTGTCATCGGGGCAGAGGGAGTGCTACGATGCAGGGGTCGCGTATCGTGAAAGGTACATAGACGCAGCCACCTGTGCCACCACCAGTAGCTGCCTGCTGCGATGGGAGCCCAGCGGGTCGACGGCAGGGGATGCGTACGGCTTCATCGGAGACCCGGGAGCTGGCTTCAACGGCTTCAACACGCTGCTGCGGTCGAGCCAGCTCGCGCGCACTGCGCAGTCACTCGAGGCATTTACCTCGGGCCTCTTCCCCACCCTGGACACCGCCTTGGTGCCTGGTGCGAATGGGACAGTAGAGGTGGACCCCCAGACCTCCGATGAGCACTTCCTGCCGACTGGAGAGCAGGTGGGGAGCCAGCACACGCATGCAGGCACACCATGCACGCCCATGCGTGCCATGCAATGCCCGCAGTGTGCCTACCACTGCACCACCACCACGCCGCGGCGGAAGCACACACACGCCACCGCGGCTGCATAAGCACAGCTGCCCCACCCTGCCCCTCCCCTCCCCCTCCCGGCAGGTTGTCCCGATCTACACGCAGATCGATGACGAGGACGCGCTCATCCGCACGTACACCAAGTGCCCAGCGTACAACGACGCGCTGCAGGCCTGGTACGCATCGCCCGAGTTCAAGGGCGCGGAGGCCAACAGCTCGGGGCTGCGGCTGCGCGTGCAGGCGGCGATACTGGGGTGCACCAACGGGTGAGCACGTGTACATGTACTGTGTACGCCCCCCCCCCCCCAGTGTGTACGTTAACCCCCCTTGGTCGTATGTGTAGTGTCCAACATACTTTCAATTATGTCAGCAGCAGCAGCAGCAGCAGTGTCCTCACCAGCAGCAGCACACGACTGGAAAATCCATCATCACCAGCAGCAGCAGCGGCAGCAGCAGCATACCACACCATCAACCTGGCCTCCAGCAGCGCCACCACAACCACCAATGCGGCGTGCCCAGGTGCAAGAAGTCCTTTGGACCACCACCACGCAATGCGTAATGCGAGGATGGCACCTGTAGTGTCTGCCACGCAAGACAGAAGACATGGCCCAGCAGCCTCTAGGTTAGGCTTCATCCAATAAAACCCAAGCCAGGTGTAAGCGGGGACCTCGACGTGTTGTGCACTCAAAACCCCAAACCTGCCAAAAATCCACACCCTAAACCCTGGGCAATAAGCCCCAAACCCTGAACCCTGGATCCTACCCCCCCCCTACCACCACCACCACCAGACACACACAGTAACAGTAACACGGGGTTTCCAGCTCAGCCGGCTACTCTTCTACTAGAGACACCCGCCGATACTCCAGCACACTTAAGTAATAGAGTACCGCCGGCTCCCGGCCGATAGACTACCGCTCCCGCCGGCTAGACTACCCCAAACAGCTGTCTCTGAGAGACATGTCTGGCAAGGAGCATATAGGAGAGGACCTTCCTCAGGGTCACAGTAGTGGCCTTGTGGCCAGTCAAGCCGGCAGAGCCGACTGGCGCTGACTGGAACGGTCCCCGCCTGGCAGTGCATGGCTGTCCAGCTCTCGTTTGCATGGGGCTCAGCCGGCGCCCCATGCCTCATGCATGGCCAGGTCACACCCTCCACACAAAAACTCCCAAAAATACCCAGGTGTAAGAAAAACCTTGACGCTTCTCACCTCACAACTGCCAAACCCTAAACCCTAACCCCTCACCCCCTAGCTGCCCTGAACCCTAAACCCTCAACCCTCACAACTGCCCAAATCCTAAACCCTTAACCCTTCACCCCGAAACCCTCAACCCACAAACAGGTGCAAGAAAGACCTCGACACGTCTCGCCTCACGAATTGGTATAATGTGTGGGACGCGTTTCAAACGCGCCGCGCCACACACACTGGCGTGGAGGTGCCTGTCATCTCTGATGACGACTTTGTGGCGATGACAGAGCTGGCGCACTGGCTGGAGGTGCGTGCGTGTGTGTGTGTGTGTGTGTGTGTGTATGTGTGCATGCGTATGTGTGTGGGGGGGGAGGGGGCGATGGCAGAGCTGGCACACTGGCTGGAGTTGTGCGTGCTTGTGTGTGTGTGTGCGTGTGTGTTGATGTGTGTGTGTGTAAGGGTCGGCGGTGTATATGGCCACCCCCACCCAAGTTGGCCTCACAAGTCACATTTCCGAACATGCCCAAACGGCCTCCCAACGACGCCCCGCCGCCACCCGCGGCACCCAAGATGTGTGTTGGGATAATATTAGGCTTGTGGGGCCGTCGCGGGGCCTGGGGAGAGGCGGGGGCGTGCACGCTGGGGGAGGGGCGCCCCCACTGCATGAGCGCATGCAACTTTCCGGCCACCATGCGCAGCCAAAACTGCATGCCCGGACCTAATTCCAGCGCCGCGGGCTTGCTACGTATACCAATAAGGTTGCCTTCGACTGGCAAAGCGCGCGGTCTTGTCTGCGTCACGCCCATGGTGTGTGAACATTCCGAACTTGGGATCAAAAGATCACCGCCGAGAGCCGTCATCTGGACCTCATTCCACAGCCACAAGTTTGCACGCATGCCCATTTAGTTCGTGTTCGAAGGGCATCGCTTGTGGTTGAGTTTGCGCGCGTCCAGACGCCGAAAAAGGTCCAGCGGCACGCGAAAACACACCTCGTGCCGCTGGACCTTTCGGCGTCTCGTCGCGCGCACACGCAACGTCATGCAACGCCCTTCGAGCACAAACTAAATGGGCATGCGCGCAAACTTTTGGCTGTAAAATGAGGTCTGGAACTGCACCCTAGGAGGAGAACGACGCCGCCAAAGTTTTTTTGTTTTGCAATGTCCGACTTTGTGGCACTTATGCGGCCAACTTGGGTGGGGGTGGCCATATATAACCGTATATACTTATGCAGTATATATACAGTATATATACTGTATAGAGCGAGGGGCGCGACACTATGTACACTCCGATCGGGGTGTATATATACACTTGCGCGCTGAGTGTGGGGGCCGCCACAGGGCCCTTTTGCCTCTACGCGCGCCAACAGCGCTCGACAAGGACATGCGAACCCGATGCACCGCCTTACAGCGTGAGATGTCGCGATATCGGCCATCGGGGGAGCCGGTGACTCCATTCGACTGTAACAGCTGGCTCGTGCGACCTCCGAATGAGGCCCCACCACTTTCGACGCCTCAGAAAGGCATAGAGGGGACGATGTTATTTCATTCGGCGCAGGGTTGGGGGGTGCATGGGCGTTGCGCCCATGCAGTGAGCTGAGTGGGCCCACTAGTGGGTTGTGGACAGTACAGGTCCTGGTGGCCAGGAGCATCCCTTGCTGCATTGGGCCCGCTTTGCAGCATAGAGAAATGTCCTAGGGTGTTGATAAAACAGAAGGTTGGTGGCTTCGGCACTTAGTGTCACAGGGAAGCCCGTGGCGTGCTGCGTGTGCTCCCGGCGGCGGCGTGCGGCGGCGGCGTGCGGCGGCGCGTGGGCGCCCGCCACCCAGCAGACCGGGGACTATGGTGGAGTGGGGTGTTGGTGTTTGCTGTGATGGGTTTGAGGCGAAGTGGGTTGGTGTGTTGGGTGCCTGAAGCTTTGAGGGTTAGGGTAAGGGACTTGCAGTGTGTTTAGCCTCGAGGCGAGAGCGTGCTCCGCGTCTCCGCGTCCCCTCCGTGCAGCCAATATCTTGTATTGCTCCTCACGGATCGAAAATAATTCCAATATTTTTTCAGAGCGTGGTTGCGGGTTCCTTTGAGGATGCACATAATTGTCCCACTTTCAAAAAACACGCTGGGATTTTTCCCAGGTATTTTGTATACACCTTATATACACTACACAGTATATTACACTGTATATACACCAGTCTGGCCTGCCCCAAGTCTATATAGTCGAGGATTATGTGTGTGTATGTGTGTGTGTGATGCCGCTCCATGCACACTTGCTGGAGGTGTGGGCGTGCGTCTGACGCCTGAAATCCCCCGCTGGTACTGCCGGGCACACACACACATACACACACACACACACACACACACACTGCGTGCACACACACACACACACACTGCGTGCACACACACACACACGCACACATACACACACACAGGTGTCCAAGATGTGCAGCACCCCCACCTCCAACCTCGTCGGAGGACCCCTGCTGCTTCACCTGCCACACACACGCACGCACCCACACACACACCCACACACACACAGGTGTCCAAGATGCGCAGCTCCCTGACGTCCAACCTACTCGGCGGACCCCTCCTCCTTGAGCTGTCTACTGCACTTCGGAAATCGGGCGACGCGATGGATTTGGCGAGCGGGGTGGATGCGGTCTCGGGGTGGCAGCAGGCGGGGGGCAGCTTCCTGCAGCTACAGGTGTTCAGGTGTGTGTGTGTGTGTGTGTGTGTGCGTGTGTGTGTGTGTGTGCGTGCAGGGCCGCAGCAGGCGAGGGGCAGCTTTCTGCTTCTGCAGGCGTTCTGGTGTGTATGTGTGTGTGTGTTTTCAGGTGTGTGTGTGTGTGTGTGCAGGGCGGCAGCAGGCGAGGGGCAGCTTCCTGCAGCTGTAGGCATTCAGGTGTGTGTGTGTGTGTGTGTGTGTGTGTGTGTGCAGGGGGCGACGAGGTCTCGGGGTGGCAGCAGGCAGGGGGGAGATTCCTGCAGCAGCAGGCATTCAGGTGTGTGTGTGTGTGCATGTGTGTGGGAGGGGAGGGGGTGCACGCCGTTTCGTGGCTGGACACACACACTCCCTCACCCCGTACACCCCCACACCCGTGCAGCGCGCAGTACAATACGCTACTAGGTGTTCCCTCTGCACTAGGGCTCGACACTCCCACACACTTCTACACCACACATCCCCCCTCCCCTCACACTTCCTCACACCTCCCACGCTCCCACATTTGTGCAGCGCGCACTACAACACGCTGCTGGGTGTCCTCTCTGCACTACGGCATCCACACTACGCCCCCCCTCACCCCACACACACACACGTTGCCCCACTCCCACGCTACCCCCCCCCCCATGACCCACAAACCCACACACCCCTCACACTTCCCCACACCCCCACACACTTGTGCAGCGCGCACTACAACACACTGCTGGGTGTCCTCTCTGCACTAGGGCTTGACACGTACGGGCCAGCTGTCGACGCAGCGCGCACCGCGGGTGAGCCTCGCACACACGCACATGCACACACACGCACACATTCCATTCCATTCCAGATCGTTACAAAGATAACGGCAATATTGTTCCAGAGGTCTGCACCAGGGCTTCTGTCAGTAGCAGGTGAACACTCGTCGCTATGAGGGGATATAATGTCACTCTGCGAGGGGGGGGGGGGCTGCCTCTGAGTCACTGCATCTAAGTACGCTGTGTAGTACGCTGACTAAACTGACTGTGGTCATTCTCACTCTCTCTCTGAGGCTGCGTGGTGGTCGACACCCCTATCCCGCCTTAGATACACACACACACACACACACAAACGCACACACACTCACACACAAACACGTGCATACACGCAAACACGCACACACACACACACACACACACACTAGGGTTTCACAGTATGGGCTTGCGGTCATCGCAGCGTGCACAGCGGGTGAGGATTGTGACAGATTCGCGCACACATACACACACACACACACACGCAAACACGCATGCACACACATGCACATGCACACACGCACACACATACGGACCAGCAGTTGTCGCTGCACGCACCGCGGGTGCGCCCCACCCCTGTCATGCCTATTGTTTATTTGGGTTTGGCTCACTCCATGCATGCATATCTATACAGCAGGATCGTTAAACAGAGTCACACACAAACACACGCACACACACACACACACACTCACACGCACACTCACACACACAATCTGCAGGCTCTGGCTACTCATGGCTAGCCACCGGTGCCACCCCAGGCGGCGGTATCCCCTAAACCCTAAGCCCCAAACCCTATAGAGTTTTCAACCGTAGAGTAAGAACCCATAACACACACACACACACACTCCTGTGCAGGCACTGGCTACTCATGGCTAACGACCGGTGCCACCTCAGGCTCCCCCCTCTCTCACACACACAAACACACATACATGAATGCACACACGCACACACACACACACAATCTGCAGGCTCTGGCTACTCATGGTTCACGACCGGTGCCACCCAGGCTTCCCTGACACACATACACACACACATATACACACACGCACACACACACACAATCTGCAGGCTCTGGCTACTCATGGCTAGCGACCGGTGCCACCCCAGGCTCTCTCTCTCACACACACACACACACACACACGCACACACGCACACACGCACACACACGCACACAATCTGCAGGCTCTGGCTACTCATGGCTAGCCACTGGTGCCACCCCAGGCGGCGGCACCCCCAGGCTCCCCTCCCCAGCCGCCATCATCGCATTCGAGCTGCACTCCCCGCCCGGACTGGGGAACGGGGGGCAAGGCGTCGACGGAGGGTGGGCGGGCAACCAGACAAACGACCTCGCGGTGGGTGTGTGATGGCAATCGGGGAAAGGTTTCCTAGGTGTCCCCAGCAGCCATCGTCATATTCGAGCTACACTCCCCGCCCGGGCTGGGGAATGGCGGGCAAGGCGTTGGCGGAGGGCGGGCGGGCAACCAGACAAACGACCGCGCGGTGGGTTACAGTTACAGTTACACCGGCTTTCCAGCAAAGACAACCTCTAGTCCTGGTACCACCGCTAGACCCAAGTCCAGTTCTGGCCCTAACAATTACTTGTGAGGGGTGGCAGCCACCAGCCGGCTGCCTGCCAACGTGTAGTCCTAGAGCAAATAGGAGAGCTATTGTGCGATGCCTCCAAGACCTCGCGGTGGGTGGGTGATAACAATCGAGGAGAAGGTTCCTAGATGTCCCCAGCAGCCATCCTCATATTTGAGCTGCACTGTCCACCCGGGCTGGAGAACGGCGGTCGGGGCGGAGGGTGTGCGGGCAGCCAGACAAACGACCTCGCGGTGGGTGTGTGATGATAATCGGGGAAAAGTTTCCTAGGTGTCCCCAGCAGCTATCTTCATATTTGAGCTGCACTCCCAACCCTGTCCCCGCCTGGACTGGGGAATGGCGGGCGGGGCGTCGGCGGAGGGTGGGGGGGCAGCCAAACATGTGATCTCGCGGTGTGTACATGCGACGGCGGCGAGCGTGCATGTTCAGTGTGCGTGTGTGCGCAGGTGTGTGCGTGTGTGTGGGTGGGTGGGTGGGTGGGTGTGCGTGCGTGCGTGCGTGTGTGACGGAAAAAAAAATGTAAAAGGTGTGAAAAGTGTGAAAAGTGTGAAAAATACAAGTGCGGATGTGAGTGTGGGGAGGGAGGGCGCAGGCGTTTTTTTAAGCGACGTTTGGCTACGCTGCCCTGCCGCGTTGACCGTTCTGACGTTTGACCGTTGACCGTTGACTTGAGTGTTTGTGTGGGGGGGCGATGGGTCCGAGAGGATCCAGAGGGGTGGGGGAGTATGAGGGGGTGGACCAAAACCTGTCGGAATCCGCGTCGGAGCAACGTAGCCCCCTAAGCGCGGCCGGACCTCTTGGACCTCCTCGGACCGCCTCAACGGCCTCGGACTGCCTCGGACTGCCTCGAACCGCCTCGGACCGCTTCGGACTGGCTCGGACTTTCCGAGACAGATGGTCCGAGGCAGGGGTCCGAGGCGGGGTCCGAGATAAAGGGGCGCCCCCGTAATGTCTAGGACCTTGCCTCGGACCCGGGTCCGAGGCGGGGTCCGTGGCATGGGTCCGAGGCGTGGGTCCGAGACGGGGTCCGAGACGGGGTCCGAGGCGGGGTCCGAGGCGTCGGGTCCGAGGCGAGGTCTGAGCCGGGGTCCGAGACGTCGGGTCCGAGGCGAGGTCCGAGGCAGAGGGGCGCCCCCCGCACTGCCTCGGACCTTGGCTCGGACCTGGGTCCGAGGCGGGGTCCGAGTCAGGTCCGAGGCAGGGGTCCGAGGCGGGGTCCGAGACAAAGGGGCGCCCCCATAATGTCTAGGACCTTGCCTCGGACCCGGGTCCGAGGCGGGGTCCGAGGCAGGGGTCCGAGGCGTGGGTCCGAGACGGGGTCCGAGACGGGGTCCGAGGCGGGGTCCGAGGCGGGGTCCGAGACAGAGGGGCGCCCCCGCGCTGCCTTGGACCCATCTCGGACCCCGGCTCGGACCCCTTTCTCGGACCCCGCCTCGGACCCCTCTGCCTCGGACCCCGGGCAAAAGGGCCGAATGGTCACAGCGAGCCGAGGGTTAGGGGCGAGGGTTGCGGGAGTGTTAAAATGGGGAGCAGGGGAGGGTCTGCGGGAGTGTTAAAATGGGGAACAAGGGCTATAAAATGGGGAGGGGGGCGGGCACATATATGCACGTGCGTGCACATGCACACGGACATGCACATGCACACGCACATGTACACGCACACGCACATGCACACGCACATGCACATGCAGTGTGCAACAACCAGGTCAAAAGCTTCCTAGGTGTATGTTCCGGAGCCGCTGGCCCTTGCAACTAAAACATAGAACCATCAAAGGCGCCCGCCGGACTGTAAAGTCGATTATAACCAAAAGTTAGGCGGTATGATACAGCGGATCTCAGCCCCTCGCTGCTGACGAAACCACACGCAATCTACATTCTCAGATTGTGTTGACCATCTACATTTTCCGAGTCGTACTGCCGACCCATCTACATTTTCAGATTATGTAGACCATCTACATTTTCAGATTATGTAGACAACCCTTATGAACCCTCGCTCCTGAGCCCCACACCACGCCACGCTCAAGCGGCCCTCAAACCCGAATCACGCAGGCAACTTGCTCGCCTCTGAACCCCAAACCCAAACCACCACACCACACGTGCAGGTACGGCTCGTCATGCAAGACGGGCCACACGCGCCGTGTGTCGTGCCTTCCCCCACTTCACTCACACACACACACGCCACACGCCACACACACGCACGCACGCGCCGGCAACTTGCGCGCCTCGGCCCTCAAACAAACTCACTGCCACGCCCTAAATCACACACGCGCAGGTACGGCTCGTCATGCAGGACGGACCACGCGCGCTGTATGTTGTGCTGCCGCTGCCACACACACACGCCGCCCCCCCCTCCCTCCTTACATACACACACATGCCATCACTGTGCTCGCCTAAGCACTAAAACAGTAACAGTAACAGTAACACGGGGTTTCCAGCTAAGCAGGCTACTCTTCTACTGAGACACCCGCCGATACTCCAGCACACTTAAGTACGAGAGTACCGCCGGCTCCCGGCCGATAGACTACCGCTCCCGCCGGCTAGACTACCCCAAACAGCGGTCTCTGAGAGACATGTCTGGCAAGGAGCATATAGGAGAGGACCTTCCTCAGGGTCACAGTAGTGGCTTTGTGGCCAGTCAAGCCGGCAGAGCCGACTGGCGCTGACTGGAACGGTCCCCGCCTGGCAGTGCATGGCTGTCCAGCTCTCGTTTGCATGGGGCTCAGCCGGCGCCCCATGCCTCATGCATGGCCAGGTCCCACCCTCCAGGGGTGCATGGACGACAGAGTTGTCATGGAGACTGCCTGAAGACCTTCCAACGCCAGTCACCGGCAGACGAGCGACCCCGAGGATGAGCGCGGTGACGAACGCTGCGATTGGTGAAGCGGATTTACTGTGTTGCCTCGGCGGTCGCCACCGCTGAAGCCGTGATGGTAGCCCGCCTCCACGGGCAGCCATCTTGACCAATGTCCAGCATGCATTGACGGGCGCCAGCTCCTCCGCTCGTCGATCAACTCGTCGAGATCGGTGCCGCATGGCGTCCTGCATGGGGGGAGGATAAGGGCCGTCTCCCAGCACGGGCCGCGGCAGCGCCGCGGCTCCTCGCCAAGCTATGGCAGCGCCGGGCAAGCCGCTCCTGAAGTGTTCCACCGAGGGGCAGTCTAGCAGGAGCCGGGCCAGTCGTATTTTACCCCGCTCGTCAGCGGCACGGAGATCCTCGTCACCAGCAGCGCCGCATTGCTGGGTCCAGGGCTCGGCGACGAGAACGCGCCTCCGTTAATCGAGCCCCAAGCACTAAAACACCAACATAAAACCACCGTCGAACCATTCAACCACCACACGCAGGTTCGGCTCGTCATGCAAGACGGACCACGCGCGCCGTACGTCGTGCTGCCGCTGCCATGCGGGGGGACGGCGGCCGAGCAGGTGTGTGTGGTGTGTGTGTGTGTGTGTGTGTGTGTGGCAGGTTTGTGTGGCGTGGTGTGTGTGTGTGTGTGGTGCTCTCGCACAGCGTGTGTGGTGCTCTCACACAGCGTCGATGTGTGCGTCTACTCATTCATAGCGTCGATGTGTGCGTTTACTCATTCACACACTTGAATCTACTCATCCGCACACTTGAATGTCAACACGCCCCTCAAAACGGTTCAGGCTCGCGCTGCAGAGCTCACTGACGGCGCCCCCGGCGCCTGCCTTCTCCCCAACTTCCTTTCGCTGCTCGCCCCATCAGCCCTTGACAGCAACGAACATTCGTGAACGTCCCTTGGTACTCCCTGAGCCCTAAACCCTTACACTGTAAACCCTAAACCCCTACCCAGGCGCGCGCTGCAGAGCTGACTGGCGGCCCCGGCGCCTGCCTTCTCCCCAACTTCCTCTCGCTGCTCGCCACGTCAGCCCTCGACGGCTACGGGTGGTGCAACGTCTGCCGCAACACGGCGACGCCCGCGTGCTATGTGCTGCAGCTGCGGGGGCAGCTGCTGGAGCAGCAGGGGCAGTATGAGAGACAGGTGTGTGTGTGTGTGTGTCTTTTTGTGTGTGTACGCTGGGGCTCGATTAACGGAGACGCGTTCTCGTCGCCGAGCCCTGGACCCAGCAATGCGGCGCTGCTGGTGACGAGGATCTCCGTGCCGCTGACGAGCGGGGTAAAATACGACTGGCCCGGCTCCTGCTAGACTGCCCCTCGGGCGAACACTTCAGGAGCGGCTTGCCCGGCGCTGCCATAGCTTGGCGAGGAGCCGCGGCGCTGCCGCGGCCCGTGCTGGGAGACGGCCCTTATCCTCCCCCCATGCAGGACGCCATGCGGCACCGATCTCGACGAGTTGATCGACGAGCGGAGGAGCTGGCGCCCGTCAATGCATGCTGGACATTGGTCAAGATGGCTGCTCGTGGAGGCGGGCTACCATCACGGCTTCAGCGGTGGCGACCGCCGAGGCAACACAGAGTAAATCCGCTTCACCAATCGCAGCGTTCGTCACCGCGCTCATCCTCGGGGTTGCTCGTCTGCTGGTGACTGGCGTTGGAAGGTCTTCAGGCAGCCTCCATGACAACTCTGTCGTCCATGCACCCCTGGAGGGTGGGACCTGGCCATGCATGAGGCATGGGGCGCCGGCTGAGCCCCATGCAAACGAGAGCTGGACAGCCATGCATTGCCAGGCGGGGACCGTTCCAGTCAGCGCCAGTCGGCTCTGCCGGCTTGACTGGCCACAAGGCCACTACTGTGACCCTGAGGAAGGTCCTCTCCTATATGCTCCTTGCCAGACATGTCTCTCAGAGACAGCTGTTTGGGGTAGTCTAGCCGGCGGGAGCGGTAGTCTATCGGCCGGGAGCCGGCGGTACTCTAGTACTTAAGTGTGCTGGAGTATCGGCGGGTGTCTCTAGTAGAAGAGTAGCCTGCTTAGCTGGAAACCCTGTGTTACTGTTACTGTGTACGCTATTGTGGGTTATTTTGTGCGTTAAAATAGTTGCTTTACGTGGTGGTGGTGGGGCAGCTGCTGGAGCAGCAGGGACAGTACAAGAGGCAGGTGCGTTATTGTTGCTGCTGTTGTTGCTGTTGTTGTTGCTGATGTTATTTATGTTGCTGCTGTTGTATGTTGCTGTTGCTGGGAGGGGGGGAAGGCTACGCCCGTGTGCCGTGTGCTGCAGCTGCGGGGGCAGCTGCTGGAGCAGCGGAGCAGTACAAGTGTGTGTGTGTGTATTCTTGTGCGGTTTTGTGTGCGTTAATGATGTTGGGGCAGCTGCTGGAGCAGCAGGGCCGGTACGAGCGGCAGTGCGTTGCTGCTGCTGTTGCTGTCGTTGGTGTCGTTGCTGTTTATCTCGGGGATGGGGTGGGGGCAGGGTGGGGGTGGAATCCCCTGAAAACTTTTGTTCGTGTCCGCTGAGTGGGGACACACCCTCAGTGACCCACCACAACGGTCGCGCTGTTTTTTTTATACCAAACACCCCGCCGCCAAACTCATCCCTCCCCCCCCCCCCGACCTCCCCGTCGCACAACAATGGCAGACACCAGTGCTACGCGTGGCGATCGACCTGCTGGAAGCGTTCTCCAGCGGCCACGCCAGCGCCAGCGTACCGCCCCCCCCCCCCCACACACACACACGCACACACACGAACATCCCTACCTCCCAACTGCAGACACAAGAGGTGTGCGCTGGAAGCATTCTCCAGCGGCCACGCAAGCGCCAGCCTACTGCGGCCCGCCTCCAAACTCCCCCACACACCCCACCCACCCCCCACACACACGAACATCCCTACCTCCCAACTGCAGACACAAGAGCTGCGCGTGACAATCAATCAGCGTAAGGCGTCAGCCAGCGCTAACCCGGGCACGGTGGCAGCGGCAGCGACACCTGTTGGCACCTCCACATACACACACACACACACACACAGACACGCACACACAAACCTCCCCACCTCTCAACTGCAGACGCAAGAGCTGCGCTTGGCGATCGACCTGCGTAAGGCCTACCCCAGCAGCAACAAGGCCGCGCAAACCTACCGCGGCCCGTTGCCACACACACCCTCCCCCGCAAACCTCTCAACCTCCCAACCGCAGACACAAGAGCTGCGCGCGGCAATCGACCAGCTCAAGGCGTCATCCAGCGCCAGCCCAGGCCCGGTGGCAGCGGCAGCGACACCTGTTGTGCCCTCCGCCGGGTGCATTGGCCAGGACACCACAGCACACGCGCCGACGCCGACCGCGGCCCTGCCGTCTGCGCGCCCGCTGCCGCTGGCCCTCACGCTGGCTGCGGCGCTGGTGGCGGCGGCGGTGACGGCGGTCGCACTGGCAGCCTGATTGCAGCATCACACGAGTCTGTGGCACGCGTGCACGCTTTGGTGCACCCGGCCAAGCGCCCGCTGCCGCTGGCGCGCACGCTGGCTGCGGCGCTCGTTGCGGTGGCGGCGACGGTGGTGGCGCTGGCGGCCTGATTGCAGCATCACATGAGTTTGTGGCACGCGTGCACGCTCTGTTGCACCCGGCCAAGCGCCCGCGGCCGCTGGCGCGCACGCTGGCTGCGGCGCTCGTTGCGGTGGCGGCGACGGTGGTGGCGCTGGCGGCCTGATTGCAGCATCACATGAGTTTGTGGCACGCGTGCACGCTCTGTTGCACCCGGCCAAGCGCCCGCGGCCGCTGGCGCGCACGCTGGCTGCGGCGCTCGTTGCGGTGGCGGCGACGGTGGTGGCGCTGGCGGCCTGATTGCAGCATCACACGAGTTTGTGGCACGCGTGCACGCGCTGGTGCATCGCCCAATCGCCAGTTGCCGCAGGCGCGCACGCTGGCTGCGGCGCTCGCTGCGGCGGCGGCGACGGCAGTGCTGCTGGCGGCCTGATCACACACCAGCATCAGCACAGTTGTGACGCGTGTGCACAGTGGAGTTGCATTGCGTTGGTGGCAAGTCCGACGAAGTTCCTTTGTTCAAATAAATTTAGTGAGCGCGCGCACATAGCGGCCCATTCTGCTAGGGCCCGCCCACCCGCCTCCCGTTGCGCACACATTTGCCACACACTGCCGCAGCCTGTTCCAGCATTCATTGTCCCGTGCCCCAGATGCATACCATATGGCATGCATGCCATGCCAAGGGCCCTCACCAATAAAATCGGTTTTTACATACAATAGCTGCGGGTCGTTAGCTGGTTCCCCCCTCGTGTGGAGGTCACGTTGCATTGTTGAAACCCTCAGTGGTCGCTCTTTCATCTTCCGGCACCTGCCGCACACCTCACTCCTCGCTCATTCACGCGCTCGGTCACATCCTGCTGGTCACCACTCCCTCATATCCGGCTGCGCTGCGACGACGCCTCTAGCGACGCAGCCACCTCTGCTGCCGCGCGCTGCCCAGTCTCCAGAGCACCCTGGATGCACGGGTTGAGCGCAAGGCTCGACGCCTCGCCCGCGAAGAACACAGTGCCCGAGACGGGCGCCGCCAGCGCCGCTCGATCACCCAGCTCTGCGCCAAGCGTGGGGTACGTGTACGCACCGCCGACGTACTTTTCCTTTGACCAGTCGACCACGCGGCTCGCGCCGAGCGAGGACGTTGCAGGGGTCGGGTTGCCCGGCGTGGCAAACATTGTGTCGAGCTGGGAGAGGAACGAGGAGACAGCTTCCGGCTCGGGCAGCTGCGACGCGCGGTCAGCGCGCTCGCCTGTGCGTGGTGTGCGTGTGTGTGTGCGTGTGTGTACGCGTGCGTGTGAGTGTGTGTGCATGTGTGCCGCACGCGGTGTGCGTGTGTGTGTGCATGTGTGCCGCACACGGTGTGCATGTGCGTGCGTGCATGTGCGTGCCAAACATGCTGTGCAGTGCATGGGTGACAGCGCGCAACACAACGCGCCCTCCTGCGAGGAACCCTGTGATGAGGCACGGGCGGCCGGTCCCAGTCCTAACAAAACGCGTCACAGCACTGTGTGTGCGTGTGCATGCCAAACATGACGTGCAGTGGTTGGGTAACGATGCGCGTCACGGCATCGCGCCCACCTGCGAGGAACCCTGTGATGAGGTGCGGGTGGCCCGTCCCAGGCGCAGTCTCTGGGTAGCGCACCATCCAGAACTCGGGGACGAAGCACTCGGGGCAGATGACGTCGTACCTGTGTGTGTGTGTGTGTGCGTGTATGTGCGTGCGTGTGTGAGTGTGTGTGCGTGTGTGAGTGTGTGTGTATGTGTGTGTGTGTGCGCGTGGAGGAGAGTGAGCGCAGAGAGGAGCGGCAGTGTCAGAATTGTTGAGGCACAAAGGGGGGAGGGGAGGCGAGGTGTGTGGCAGTGGTCATGGGAGGCTGGGGAGGGGGGAGGGAGAGGGGAGTGGAATCATCAGTTGCCCCCCGTTCCCCCCTCCTGCACACCCAGGTCGAACACGCCAGCATACAGGCGTCCGGCAGGCTGTAACATCGACCACCACCCACATGTCCTTTGGCCAGAACTGCTCCTTGAACGTGAGGAAGACCTTGACCACGTTGCCCATCTGGATGCGCGAGATCGCGGCAGCCTTGGCGGGCGGCAGCTCCGGGGCAAACGTAATGACGCCGGCCTGCAGCTGCTTCAGCGGCACCGTGACGACAACCGCGCGCGCGCGCATCGCACGCCCGTCTGCACACGCCAGGCGCACGCCCGCCGCCGGCCCTCCATACTCGACGCGCGACACGGGCCAGCTCGTGCGGATGTTGAGGCCCTGCGACAGGTGGCCCACCAGCTTGCACATGCTCCCGTCCGCGATCAAGTAGCTCTCCCCGCTGTCCCACCGCCGGTTCTCCTCCACCAGCTCACGCAGTCCGAGCTGCGAGAGCGAGCACGCGAAGTCGTTCGCGTAGCACGCATCCGCGACTGCAACCTGGCGGGGCGTTGCGCCCTGCTGCCGCATCCACTCGAGCGCGCTGACGTCCTTCCCGGGTGCGGGGTGAGGGAGGTCGCCGACAGAGTCAAACATGTCGTGCACCTGAAGGGGTGAGCGGTGAGAGGAGACGCAGCGGGCTGTTGAGGGGTGGAGGGCGTCCCGGGTGCGGGGTGAGGGAGATCGCCGACAGAGTCAAACATGTCGTGCACCTGAAGGGGTGAGCGGTGAGAGGAGACGCAGCGGGCTGTTGAGGGGTGGAGGGCGTCCCGGGTGCGGGGTGAGGGAGATCGCCGACAGAGTCAAACATGTCATGCACCTGAAGGGGTGAGCGGTGAGAGGAGACGCAGCGGGCTGTTGAGGGGTGGAGGGCGTCCCGGGTGCGGGGTGAGGGAGATCGCCGACAGAGTCAAACATGTCATGCACCTGAAGGGGTGAGCGGTGAGAGGAGACGCAGCGGGCCATTGAGGGGTGGCGGGCGTCCCGGGTGCGGGGTGAGGGAGGTCGCCGACAGAGTCGAAAATGTCGTGCACCTGAAGGGGTGAGCGGTGAGAGGAGACGCAGCGGGCCATTGAGGGGTGGCGGGCGTCCCGGGTGCGGGGTGAGGGAGGTCGCCGACAGAGTCGAACATGTCATGCACCTGAAGGGGTGAGCGGTGAGAGGAGACGCAGCGGGCTGTTGAGTAGGGCGGGAGGCGCGCGGGCGTCGGCAGGCTGAATGTGGGCGCGCGCGTACAGGGCGGGGCGGGGCATGATTGGTCGTGCGGCAAAAGATCCTCCGACACCAACCAATCTCCAATAAGTAACCAGGCGTAATGACGACACACACACACACACACACACCTTGTCCACCTCGGCATCTACGTCATCGTCATGCATGAGCTTCTTGTCCTGCGTGCGTGTGTGTGGTGTGTGAGCTTGCGGTGTGTGTGTCACACGGGTGCCAGGGCTGTGCAGGTGCTCAAAGCAGTTGAGGATCCTCGGCTGGTCAGTGAGCAAGCAAAGCAAGGGGCGACGAGAGGGGGTGAGGGTGCGGGGGAGCGCTCACTCACTCCGTTTGGGAAGTACCAGAAGTCGGGCCACGCGCGCTCCTCAAACCCAAATCCCGCCTCCTTCATCACCTCCACCAAGATGGAGTTAGAGCCGTGCACAAATTCGGGGCCGGACTGGACCGCCCACGGGGTGAGTCCGTGCTCCTGTTGAGACCGGGAGGGGGGGCGGGAAGAGTCGCATGCACGCCATGTCCATGCACGCGTGCATGCCAACAACGGGTGGGCGTGCATGTGTGTGTGCGTTTAGGGGGTTCAGTGGGGCGTTATGTGCCAGCAGTAGTGGTGGGCTGCCGCGCGGCAGGTGGCTGCTGGGGGTGCCAGTCCCGCTGCCACTGCCGAGACACTGTGTCGGCTTAAGTGCCAGTGGCGGCGCTCGCACACCACCCTAGGCGTGTGTTTACTGCGCCTCACTGCCGCATGCACCGACATAGTGGGCCTCTTTCATGCCACAGTGGTGCGTGGTGTCGCGCTGCGATGTCGCGCCGTCCCGGCAATGCGCATGCACGACATGCATGCATGCGTCGCCACCTCGCCTGCTGCTCTCCTCAATCGGATGCATACCCACTACCCTTGCAGCACAAACTACGACCACCCACCTGCTTGATGCGCCCCCCAATGCGCGGCTGCGCCTCCACGACAACCACATCGGGATACCGCCCCCGCAGCAGCTGCGCGGCGTAGAGGCCTGCCGCGCCCGCGCCAATCACTACCACGCTGTGGTACTCCTCCATCACAGCTGGTCGGCACCTGGCGGCCGCCGTCGAAAGCATATATAGGCAGCCAACACCCAAACCCTGAAAACACTCAAAACACACTCATCGCCACACTTCTCGTATTATGCGTTCGTCCCTCTAGCGTCAACGTCCTTGTTGACAAAGACCCATGCTAGCCAGTCGCGTCGCCTGGGGCGGACACCGGTCGGCTGGTGAGGGGGGAAAGGGGTGTATGTGACCAACGCGTGCAGAGCGCTTTCGTCGTGCGTGACAGACGCGAACTGCCCTACAGCAGGACACCTCCGAGCTGGAGCAGGTAGCACGTCAGGGTGGGCGTGCTGTCGCCCCCAGCTGCAGAAATGCTGTGGCTCTGGAGGAAGTGGATCGCACCCGTCAGCATCATCGGCGGAGCGCAGCGACCTGGTCGCAGAGGAGGTGAGGCATCCGTGTAGGGCGTGCTGGCCAGTCGATGGGGCATCAGCTGGTAGTGCAGGCGCATCGACCCTGCCATGCACGCCATGCACAAGCCTGCAATTACACCCACCGCAGTCCAATCACTGCATCACACCGCCGAGGCTGCACCATGGCCATGCACCCCACGCGTGCTCGCACGCACCTCGCCCAACGCGCACCGCCTGGCAGCCTGCACACACACAACACACACAAACCCACGCACGCACGCTCACACACACGCTCACATACGCACTCGTGCACACCCCAGCTCTTACTCGACCTGGACCTGCCACCTCTCTCACCAACAACCAACAGCCAACAACCAACACGCAGACCGTGTACCCCACGTTCCAGCTTGATTTGGACGTGCTGCCACCTCTCTCACCACCTAACAACCAACAACAACCAACCATCACGCAGACCGTATATCTCATGTTCCAGCTAGACCTAGACGTTCAGCTGCAACGGTGTCTAAACCAGGACGCGTATGAACGCGCTCAAGACGTGCGCAGCAAGCGTCACAAGGTTTGGATGGAGTGGGGACTCTCCATATGTGTGTGTGCGTGCGTGGGTGTGTTATCCACGCACGCACAGTGGGGAGTGTAGTAGGTAAAAACACACACACACACACGCACGCACGCACGCGCATGCATACACACAAACACACAAGCGTTCACGCACACGCACCCCACCCCACCCACGCACACATATGCACACACACACGCACACACACACACACACACACACACACACCAACGCACACACAGCTGGACGAGGCGATTGCAGCGATGCAGGAGCGCAAGTCCGCCAAGCTTGGCACGTCTGCGTCCGGCGGCCCGTCAACTCTCACGTTCACTGACTACGCGGCAGAAGGGCTGAGGCTGCGCAGTGAAATGCTGAGGGCGGTGGAGGGGGAGAGGTGAACAGTTTTACCCCCGGTGTGTTGCTGTTACTGCTGCTGCTGCTGCTGCTGCTGCTGCTGCTACTCCTGCGGTGGTGGTGATGGTTGTGGTGGTTGTTGTTGTTTTGTGGCAGGGGGGCTGAGGCTGCACAGGGAAATGCTGAGTGCTGTTGAAAAGAGAGGTGGGCGTTGTGAGCAATGGTGTGGCGGTTATGTTCTCGGTTTTGCTGTGGTTGTTGTGGTGGTGGGGGCAGAGGGGCTGAGGCTGCGTAGTGAGGTGCTGAAGGCGGTGGAGGGGGAGAGGTGAGCAGTTTTTTTTGTGTATGGTTGTTGTTACTGCTGTTGCGGCGGCGGCGGCGGCGGTGGCGGCGACGGTGGTGGTGGTGGTGGTGGTGGTAGTGGGCGATAGCGGTGGTGCGGCTGAGGGGCTGAGGCTGCGGAGTGAAATGCTGAGGGCGGTGGACGGGGAGAGGTGGGGTTCAGGGTTCAGGGTTGAGAGGGTTTAGGCGCACCTAGGCACCTGACACTCCAGCAAGCATGTGCACACACACCCAGGCAGGCGTGTGCACACACACACCCAAGCAGGTGTGTGCACACACACCCAGGCAGGCGTGCACACACACACCCAGGCACCTCCTACTCCCACAGGCGTGTGCGCACACACCCAGGCAGGCATGTGCACACACACACACACACGCACACACCCCTGGCAGGTACAAGGAAGCTGTGCAGTTCAAACCTGCTGTCTGAGCAGAACACACGCATACACACACGCACACATGCACACACACACGAGCGCATGCACACACATGCACACATACACACACACACACACACACACACACCTGGCAGGTACAAGGAAGCTGCACAGTTCAAGAGCCTGCTGTCGGAACTGGAAAAGGAGTCGAAGCGTGTGCAGGTGTGTGTGTGTGTGGGGGGGGGGGGCGTGCATGCAGTTGCACACACACACACACACACACACACACACCGTCTGCGTCCTCGGCGTCGCCGTCCGCCACACCACGCCTGCGCCTGGGGCAGCACGTGCTGCACACACACACATGCGCACACACACACACACACACACACACACACACCTTGTGCTGCCCCGCCTGACACACACACACACACACACACACACAGTCGGCTTCATCCGAGTCGCCCTCCTCCGTCCCCCGCCTGCGCCTAGGCCAGCGCGTGCTGCACGCCACGCAGGGCTTCCGTGCACTCGTGGTGGGCTTTGACCTGCAGTGCTGTGAAAGCGATGTGTGGGTGGCGGCCGCGGGGGTGGAAGGTGAGGGGGGGAGGTGTGTGTGTGTGTGTGTGTGTGTGTGTGTGCTGCGAGGAGGAGGGGGAGGAGGGGGGCTTTGACCTGCAGTGCTGTGAAAGCGATACATGGGTGGCGGCCGTGGGGGTGGAAGGTGCAGGGGCGGTGTGTGTGTGTGTGTGTGTGTGTGTGTGTGTGTGTGTGTGTGTGTGCGTTTGTGTGCATGTGTGTGTGTGTGTGCTGCGAGGGGGAGGGGGAGGAGGGGGGCTTTGACCTGCAGTGCTGTGAAAGCGATGTGTGGGTGGCAGCCGCGGGGGTGGAAGGTGAGGGGGAGGTGTTTGTGTGTGTGTGTGTGTGCGTGTGCATGTGCATGTGCGTGTGCATGTGCACTCGTGGTGGGCTTTGACCTGCAGTGCTGTGAACGCGTTGTGCGGGTGGCGGCCACGGGGGTGGAAGGTGAGAGAAGGAGGAGGGCGTGTGTGTGTGGGGGGGGGCATGTGCGTGTGTGTGGTGTGTGTGTGTGTGTGTGTGTGTGTGTGTTGCAAGGAGGAGGGGGGGGGGGAGCTTTGTCCTGTTGCACTGCGAGAGCTTGGCGAGCGCACGCACTCGCTCACGCACTCGCCCACCCACCCGCCAACCCATCCACCCACACACTCGCCCACCCACCAACTTTTGTTGTTCGATTCATTTGCGCGCGCAGGCAAGGTCCAGCGGCCCTTCTGCCATCTGCTGATTGACGAGCGCACGCACTCGCTCACTCACTCATATGCGCACTCATTCGCTCACTCGCTCGCTCACACCCTCACTCACTCGCTCACTCGCTCGCACACTCACTCATTCGCCCGTTCATCCACAACCGATGATTCATTTGTGCGTGCAGGCAAGAAGCAGCAGCTCTGCTGCTTACGAGCGCACTCACTCGCTCGTCGACTGTCTCGCTCGCGCACTGGCTCGCTCTCTCACTCACCCACCCGTCTGCCGACCCACTCGCTCACTCACTCACTGCATCACTAGCCCAGCCAGCCACCCACCCACACACCTTTTGTTTTTCTGTTCATTTGTGCACGCAGGCAAGGTGCAGCGGCCCCTTTACCGCATGCTGGTTGACGAGCGCATGCACTTGCTCACTCGCTCACCCACTCACCCACCCACCCACTCACATGTTTCTGATGTGTCATTTGTGCACGCAGGCAAGGTGCAGCAGCCCTTCTACCACGTGCTGGTTGACGAGCGCGACTGGAGCATGGACATGGACACGGGCATGCCACCGGTCGCGTATGGTGAGACTGATCAAGGGGGGAGAGAAAGAGAGAGAGAGAGAGAGAGAGAGAGAGAGAGGGGGGGGGAAGGGAAACAGACAGACAGAGACAGACGGACAGACAGACAGACAGACAGACAGACAGACAGACAGACAGACAGACAGACAGACAGACAGACAGAGACAGACAAGACAGACAGACAGACAGACAGACAGACAGACAGACAGACAGACAGACAGACAGACAGACAGACAGACAGACAGACAGACAGACAGACAGACAGAACAGACAGACAGACAGACAGAGACAGACGGACAGACAGACAGACAGACAGACAGACAGACAGACAGACAGACAGACAGACAGACAGACAGACAGAGACAGACAGACAGACAGACAGACAGACAGACAGACAGACAGACAGACAGACAGACAGACAGACAGACAGACAGACAGACAGACAGACAGACAGACAGACAGACAGACGAGACAAGACAGACAGACAGACAGACAGACAGACAGACAGACAGACAGACAGACAGACAGACAGACAGACAGACAGATAGATAGACAGACAGGCAGGCAGACAGAGACAGGCAGACAGACAGACAGGCAGACAGACAGAGTGAGAGCGTGTGCAGTCGCCGAGGACCTGCTCACGTACCCCGAGCTCGACGCCAGCTGTCGTGGGTTGAAGCGCCCCCCACCACCACACACACACGCACACACATACGCACAAACACGCACACATGCACACGCACACTACACGCCACAGTCGCCGAGGACCTGCCCCGAGCTCGACGCACCCCCTAGCTGTCGTGGCTCGAAGCCCCCCCCCCCCTGGGGGCTCCCCCCAAACACACACACACACACACACACACACACCACAGTCGCCGAGGAGCTGCTGACGTGCCCCGAGATCGGCTCCCCCCCGCTGTCATGGGTCGAAGCGCACGGTGACGACGCGTTTGAGCACGCGTTTTCGAGCGTGCTGTTCCTGGGGGCAGACGGCCGGGGGGACTATATACCATGCAGGTGTGTGTGTGTATGTGGGATGGGCGGGGGGGGGGGCGCACTTACAATTGTGCGCGTTTGCGTTTGTGCGTGCGCATGCGTGTGTGTGTGTGTGTGTCTGTGTAGCGGATGGGGGAGCTGCGTTTCGTCTAGACGAGGCGCCTGCCGTGGTGCTGATGAGCCCCACCTGTCGCCCCCCCCTCCCCGCTCAGTGATTTCCTTTTCAGGATTTTAAATTCATTATTCCACAGCCGGATTTCGCTTTGACAGCGTTGACCGTTGACTTCTCGTTGACCGGTTGTCCCCATGCATAGGTCAATCGAAAGCTGTTGCCGTGCTCTGTCTGGCGGCCTTGTCAGACTAACAATCCACTGCATAGGTTGAGCTGTGTGCAAGGTCAAAGTACAGCCGGAATACAGCCAAATGGCTGTGGACAGCCGAAAAGGAAATCACTGTCCCCGCTACTCCTTGTATCGCCACCGATGTTGCTGCGCTACCCTGGCACTGAACAGCTCACGTGCACAGTTGTTACAGTTTTTACATGTGCGTGCCCGGAGGACCCCAGGGCGTGAGTTAAGGCCTAGACTACACGTCTAGGGGAGCTCTACTAGTAGAGCCCGCAAGGCCACGCAGCGCGCCAGCCTACCAACTCACGCGCACAATGTGCATGCATGTGTGCGCACACACGCGCAGGCACCTGCGCAACAAGTTCAACGTGCAGCGCCGGGACGTGTACAAGCCAGGCGAGGACCCGATGAGTGGCAGCGGATCCGCGTAACGACGACGAGTGTGAGATTCCTGATGTAAAGAGACGAGCGATGCCGACGTGCATGCCATCAGGGCCCGGGTCCCACTCATTCAAATGTTTGTATGCGCGTGTTTCGCGCTACCGCTGCCGCTGCCTGCGCTTTCGCCACCTGCGCTACCGCTGCTGCTGCCTGTAGAGTGTCTCCCACACTTCTTATCTGCAATGCCTGAAACTCGCGTGCCCCCCTCACAGGATAGTGCGTGTTGGGCATAGGGTGCGTGGTGCGTGTGAGTGGGGTATCCAGGCTAATGGAATTCCCCAACTCGGAGAGCCTTAAGGAGTACACAACTTCCCCCTCCCCGCTGCTTCGCTCCCCCAAGCAATGAGCGATAGTGGTGGCACCAAGACAGTGCAGACGGGAAGCAGGCCCTGGTGCAGCACTGGGGCCGCCGCTGGTCCGGTAGCGAGGGTCAGGGTCCAATGCAGATTACAGTGAGGATGGTGCTTGGGGTCGCAATTTTTTTTTGCGTTGGGTTTTATTGTCTGGCCTCAGTAGCTCTGATGCTTGGACCTGAGGAAAGGAATTGGCCTTATTATAAAAAATTACTAAGAGCTCATGCGCGCTGCGCCATCAACTGTTTCAACTATGGCAGCCAGCCGCGAGTCACGGGTCGCAGCTCCCAGCCGCGAGGTCTGCCAAGAGCGACAGCTCCTCCCCCTCCTCGTCCTCCTGCGGCGCCGCCTCCCCCAGCCGCGCCTGCACCGCAGCGTAGCGCTCGCGGTTGGCCTTCAGGTTGTTCATCGCGACGTCGACCTGGAGAACCTCGTGCACGCGCTCCCACAGCGGGGTGACGATGTAATCCAGGAAGTTGAGCTCCATCTGGAGGCGTATGTGCGCGTGTGCGTTTTTTTGTTTGTGAGTTGTTGTATGTGTTGCGCGTGTGTTGCGCGTGTGGGTGTGTGCACGCGCTCCCACAGCGGGGTCACGATGCAGTCCATGAAGTTGAGCTCCATGAGGATGCGTGTGTGTGCGTGTGCGCATGCGTGCGTGAGAGTTCTTGTGAGTTTTTGTATGCGTGTTGCGCGTGTTGCGCGTGTTGCGCGTGTGTTGGGTGTGTGCACGCGCTCCCACAGTGGAGTGACAATGTTGTCCAGGAAGTTGAGCTCCATCTGCGTGTGTGTGTGTGTGTTCTTGCATCCATGAGCGACAGAGGTTGCGCGTGTGCATGCGTGTGCGTGGGAGAGATTGTGTGTGTGTGTGCGAGCGCGTGTGCACGCGCTCCCACAGCGGGGTCACGATGTAGTCCAGGAAGTTGAGCTCCACCTGGAGGCGTGTGTGTGCGTGTGCATGCGAGTTTTTGTGAGTTTTGTATGTGTTGGTTGGTTGATTGTTGCGCGTGTGTTGAGTGTGCGGGTGTGTGCACGCGCTCCCACAGCGGGGTCAAGAAGTAGTCCAGGAAGTTGAGCTCCATCTGTGTGTGTGTGTGTGTGTGTGTGTGTTCGTGCGTGTGTGCATGCGTGTGTGCATGCGTGAGCGTTCTTGTATGCGTGTTGCGCGTGCGTGAGTGCGTGGGTGTGTGGACGCGCTCCCACAACGGGGGCACGATGTAGTCCAGGAAGTTGAGCTCCATCTGGAGGCGTGTGTGTGTGCGTGTGTGCTTTGGATTTTTTTTGTTTGTGAGTTCTTGTATGTGTTGTGTGTGTGTTGCGCGTGTGTTGAGTGTGTGAGTGTGTGCGTGTGTGCACGCGCTCCCACAGCGGGGTCCCATGTAGTTCAGGAAGTTTAGCTGCATCTGGAGACGTGTGTGCGTGTGTGCATGCATGCGTGTGCGTGTGGGTTTTTGTGAGTTTTTGTATGTGTTGGTTGGTTGTTGCGCGTGTGTTGAATGTGTGGGTGTGTGGGTGTGTGGACGCGCCCCCACAGCGGGGTCGGCGATGTAGTCCAGGAAGTTCAGCTCCATCTGGATGCGTGTGTGTGTGTGTGCGTGTGCGTACATGAGTGAGAGAGGTTGGGCATGTGCGTGTGTTTGTGGGAGAGATCGTGTGTGTGTGTGTGTGTCAACATCTTGTCCTCACAGCCAATGGAGAATGTGACCGGGATGCTAAGCCACTCCTCCTCCCACACCTCCACACCTCCCACACCTCCACACCTTGTACACCTCCACGCCCTCAATTCGACACCAAAGGCGTCCGACGGACTGTCCAATCGACCACACCCCTCCGCACCACACCTGCGCGCAGATCATCTCGTCCTCGCAGTCGATGATGAAGGTGACCGGGATGCCCAGTCGCTCCTCCTCCCACACCTCCACACCTCGCACACCTCCACACTCCTGCATATCATCTCGTCCTTTTCCCTCCCACACCTCAACACCCCTGCCACACTGCCTCAACATCACCACAGCCGCCCATCCGAGTGTATAGCAGCTGCAAAACACGAAAAGTCGGAATAAATTGACGACGAAACCACACCTGCGCACAGATCATTTCGTCCTCGCAGTCGATGGAGAAGGTGACCGGGATGCCGAGCCGCTCCTCCTCCTCTGCCAGCACCTGGAACTCCTTGTGCACGCGCTGGCTCATCGTCTCGTTGACGTGGAATGGGCGCACCTATTTGGGGGTGGTGATGGTGGTGAGTGTGTGTGTGTGTGTGAGGGGGGGGGGGGGGCAGGACTGGGCCCCTGCCAGGACCTGGAACTCCTTGTGCACGAGCTGGCTCATCGTCTCGTTGACGTGGAATGGGCGCGCATGGTTGTGGGGGAGGGGTGGGGCGAGGGGTGGGGTGGTGTGGGAGGGAGACAGGTTTGTGGGTGTGGGGGTGGGGGGGTGCGTGTGTGTGGGGGGAGGGACAGAGCTGGGCCGGGAAGGACCTAAGTTGGGGCCTAGGTGGTGGTGGTCATGCTGAGACGCGCGGTGGTGGTACGGGACTTGAACTCTCTACTGCCTGTCTGCCTGCGTGAATGACATCCGCAATGCTACTGTTGCTGCTACTGCTGGCTTCATCTAGCTGGTCTCTAGAGATGGTGGTTTTAGGACTAGGGGTGGTCTCATGGCGAGAGCCGATGATAGGAAAGCTGCCACTGTTGCTGCTCCTGCTGCTGCCCTCACCGCGCTTTCAATGTCAACCGAGTGGAGGACGGCCTTTTGCCGACTCAACTGCCACTGTTTGCGTCCCAGGTGCAAGTGATGCTGCTACTGTTGCTGCTACTGTTGCTGCCCCTGCTGCTGCTTCTGTTGAACTGCTGCTGTTGCTGCCACTGTTGCTGCTACTGCTGTTGCCCTCACCGCGTTTCCAATGTCGACCGAGTGGAGGATGACCTTGCCGAGCATCAGGCGGTCGGCCTCGCTGGTGGGGTCAAACTGAGTGGACAATCGGGGGGTGAGGGGGGGGGGAGTGGGTGAGGGGGGGGGGCGAGTCAGTTTGTGAGTCTGTCTGTGTGTGGGAGTGTGGGGAGCAGAAAGTGTGCGTGAAGGGGATGGGGATGACCTTGCCGAGCATCAGGCGGTCGGCCTCGCTGGTGGGGTCAAACGGTGTAAAATCGGGGGGAGGTGTGGGGGGGAAGTGAGTGTCTCTGTGTGTGTGGGGGTGGGGTGGGGTGGGGGAGTGGGGGGAGGAGGAGATGTGTGTGTGTGTGTGTGTGTGCATGTGTATGCTTCGCATGACAGAGACCCAAAGCTACCCCTTACTAAAAGACAAGCACCCCACCTCCGGCGCGTGCTGCTTGAACTCTTGCGTCATCTTGAAGTGGTTGCTCATGTCGGTGCACTGCAGCAGGCGCGTAATGGGGTTCAGGGTTAGGATAAGCTGTATGAGGGTTCAGTAGGGCTACACGGGGGGGGGGGGGCAAGAAACTTATTTCCTGCAGGCATGGTAAATATTTTTTGTGAAGGGTCTGACCCCCCCCCTCGATTAACGGAGGCGCGTTCTCGTCGCCGAGCCCTGGACCCAGCAATGCGGCGCTGCTGGTGACGAGGATCTCCGTGCCGCTGACGAGCGGGGTAAAATACAACTGGCCTGGCTCCTGCTAGACTGCCCCTCGTGGAACACTACAAGGAGCGGCTTGCCCGGCGCTGCCATGGCTTGGCGAGTAGCCGCGGCGCTGCCGCGGCCCGTGCTGGGAGACGGCCCTTGTCCTCCCCCCATGCAGGACGCCATGCGGCACCGATCTCGACGAGTTGATCGACGAGCGGGAGAGCTGGCGCCCGTCAATGCATGCTGGACATTGGTCAAGATGGCTGCCCGTGGAGGCGGGCTACCATCACGGCTTCAGCGGTGGCCACCGCCTGAGGCAACACAGAGTAAATCCGCTTCACCAATCGCAGCGTTCGTCACCGCGCTCATCCTCGGGGGCGCTCGTCTGCCGGTGACTGGCGTTGGAAGGTCTTTCAGGCAGCCTCCATGACAACTCTGTCGTCCATGCACCCCTGGAGGGTGGGACCTGGCCATGCATGAGGCATGGGGCGCCGGCTGAGCCCCATGCAAACGCGAGCTGGACAGCCATGCACTGCCAGGCGGGGACCGTTCCAGTCAGCGCCAGTCGGCTTTGTCGGCGTGACTGGCCACAAGGCCACTACTGTGACCCTGAGGAAGGTCCTTTTCTATATGCTCCTTGCCAGACATGTCTCTCAGAGACCGCTGTTTGGGGTAGTCTAGCCGGCGGAAGCGGTAGTCTATTGGGCGGGAGCCGGCGGTTCTCTAGTACACTCAAGTGGGCTGGAGTATCGGCGGGTGATCTCTAGTAGAAGAGTAGCCTGCTTAGCTGGAAACCCCGTGTTACTTGTTACTTGTTGTTACTTGACCCCCCCCCCCTCCCCCAACTCGCTGAATACACCATGCATGGAGCCGGGACCAAGGCGCCATGGCTTCCTTACAGTAAGGGCTGTCCATCGCAATGTCTAACTCGCCGGCAGATGGCCAAAATCACCCCCATATCTAGTCATGCCATGGCTTAGTCGGCGGGCACCAAGAAGTGTGGACCCTCCAGTTCAGACTTTCCGCAGATACAGGGTTGACTCTCCTGAGGTGTTTTGCTGTGCTCTCCAATGAGATTCAGATGGTATGGGTCCCATCTCAATCCACGAAGGTTGCTCAAACCCCTAGGTGGGCACTTGGTTCATCGTAGGGAGCACGCGGAGGGGTAGGGCATTGAGAAGGTGGGGACCCCCACCCTATTACCCCAGGGTCACTTCTGAGAGAGGATTCGTGCTCCTCTCATCAAGGCGGTTCCAATGGTGGTCTTCCCATCGAAAACAGCCTACTGAAAGAAAGTTCTGGACCCCCCGTAATTATCTTTTCTGCACCCCCCCCCCTTACCCCCCCCCCCTCCACTTTGAGCCCAAATATCTCGGCCTCCAGGTGTCCGAATTCAAAAATTCCGCTTGATTTGTAACGTACGCACGAAGGAGATTGATATTAAGCATGCCTGTATTTCCTTTTTTCTGCCCCCCCCCCCCCCCCCCGGGGCTACATAGTCATAGGATATAGTAGGGACACGTGGCCATGCGCGTCCAGGTTGCTGAACGTGTGTTTTTAGCATGTGCGTGAGAGAGTGTGCGAAACTGTGCGCGTGTGTGTGCCGGCCGCTTTGCACTCATGACGCACAGCACATTTTAGCCGGTCACTGCCACGCAAGCATCTTGTACCTGGATCGCAACGATGACCGCCTCGCAAACGCACACACGCACACAGTTCCACCCGGTCATTATGCCTTGCACACACACACACACACACACGCGCGCGCGTGCATGCACACGCAGACACACACACACACTACTGCCACCCACGCCCGCGTCCACATCTCGCGTACCTGGATCGCGGCGAAGACCGACTTTCACACACACACACACACACACACACACACACACACATGCACACCAGGGCCGTACAGGGTGGTGGTGGTCGACGTCCGGGAAGCCGGACGTGGGGTGGCATCTGCGTCCGGGTGCCCGGACGCTGGTCTGGATGGCCGTCCGGAAGTGTGAAAAGTAAGGACCCGTTTTTTTTTTTGAAGTGCCTCGCTCTGTCTTTCCCTATCTGCATCAGCCCTTCGACCATCACAAAGCCTGCTCATTCATCGCAGCCTGGTAGCAAAAAAGCTGGCTTGAGTGCACGCTCGCCCAGACGAGTTGTTGCGCATGGCGCACGTATGCATGTATGCATGCAGCGGGGGCCGGGGCGCAGCCTGTCCGGAGGTGGTGTTAGAACCAGTGATTCATTGTGTGTTAATCTAGATAATGGCATTATCTGCTGCAGCAGAGCCAGGGGGGGGGGGTATCTTGGAGGCGGTCACACTTGAATCAAGCAACAGTGTGACCAACCACCGCCCCTCTTCCGCATCACAGCTCCTGGCGCGCGATGCGAACTGATCCGATGCTGGTCGCGAGGGGTGCCAGGGGCCAGCGAAGAGGAGAAAAGAGGAGCCGGGGGAGAACAAAATGGACTGAGGCAAAAAATGGCGTCCGGCAAGCCCGCAGGGCCCCGGCGTTGGCGTCCGGAAAACCGGAGCCTGCCGCGCACGTCCGGATGGCTTCGGGGAGTTGGCGTCGGGGCGTTGGCGTCCGATCCGGAACCGTTTGAACGGCCCTGATGCACACACACACACACATGCACACACACACACACGCACAACACACACGCACACACACGCAGTTCAAGCGCGGCCACACAAATCGCACGCGGCCACATCTCGCGTACCTGGATCGCTGCGATGATCGCCTTGCGCACGCGGCGCTGCGTTGGCACGTCTAGGTGTGCGAGCAGGGCGCAGTCCTTGCGTCGCAGCACCTGTGTGTGTGTGTGCGTGTGTGCGCATGTGATTGTGTGTGTGTGTGTGTGTGTGTGCATGCATGTGTGCGTGTGTTTGTGTGTGTGTGTGTGTTGTGTGTTGTCAATGCTGCAGCCTTTTCGGATGCCTTTAGATGTGTGTGCGTGTGTGTGGGAGGGTGGTCGACTGCTTGGTAAGATACGGTGTGTAACGTAGTTAATGGTTTGCCACCCCCTTATGTCGCCCTTATGTCACCCCAACCCTTCTCCCCAAGCCGTTCACCCGTTTAACCCCTACCCGCTTGACCCCACAACCCACCTCTAACGTCATCGCACAGTGATGGTTCTCTCGGGTGAGATGTCGTTGGTTTCGACCCCAAACTGACGTTACTTGAGCAACCCAAAACAAGCTCAACACCCACTTGAAACATCCCAAATCAACCCCTAACCACTATGGTTACAAGCGGGGTACAATTGGCGCTTGTTACAAGACACAGACACACACACACAGACGCACACAGGCACACACAGACGCGGACGCAGACACGCTTGTAACCCAATTGTTCTTCAGTTTGTTACAAGCGGGGTCTACTCGCGCACAGCGCTTGTAACAAGCGGCAAACAAACGAGGCAAGGTTTACCGACAAACCCCCACCTCGAACGTCATCGCGCAGTGGTGGCTCTCCATCACCGAGATGCCGTTGGTTCCAACCCGAAGCTGAACCTACCAACGGAATTCCCCTCGGATGGTTGCGGACCCAATGCAAACCACACCACCTTCACCCCCCACCTCGAACGTCATGGCGCAGTGGTGGTTCTCCATCACCGAGATGTCGTTGTAGAGGCGCGCCAGCTCAGACTGCGTGCGTGTGTGCGTGTGTGTGTGTGTGTGGGTAAGTTGGAAGGAGGTCGAGGTCGTGGCTCGCATCCAACCCTCTACTACTGAGGAGGACTCCTAAATCCTACAAACAACTCTTTGTGTACCAGCTTTCGCTCGTATTACGAAGCCGAGCTGGCTGACTGCACTCTTGTGCTGATTTGTTGGATTGACTGCTTGCATTGTATCGCTCGCCCGCACAGGATTGACCCCGCACGGATGAGTAAGGGAGAACAACTCGTTCCAAAGCTAAATAGAGTGCCACACTCACGGCGGCACCTTGTTCGGCATGCAGCCATGCAGACTTCCGTTCTGCGTGGCGGTGCATGCGCCGTGAGCTCGTGGCTGTCACGCTAGGAGCCCCTTCTCACCCAGCCAAATTCGACTGTTTCAGCTTTAATGCAGTGGGAAGGGGCTCTGTGGCACTAGATGTCGCATACGCCCCCCCCTTCAGCACTTCATGCCTGTGACCTTCTGCTGTGACAAGGCTCTTCAGTGGCGTTGAGGGACAGTCCGCGCCTTCTAGCAGCGGGTGGGGCCCAAGTGTGGGTTCCCACTGGGCCTGTCAACTCCCCTGATCGGGAGAGTCGCCACTAGAAAAAAAAATCAAGTGTCAAGTACAGTCTAAGTGCGGGGCAGTTGTAACACCCAACACGACACCTGCATTAAGTGCTGCACCAGGGTGCCGATGGCTGAACAGCCGCGGCACGGGTGGGTGGGTTACACGAGGTTCTGCTCAAGGCAGAACCCGATGAAGCTGTGCGAATGAAACGAGAGTTTGCCTTAAAACGAATCCAGGATGAGGACAAAGGGGAGAGAGCTGATTAAAAGCTCTGGAAGTACACACTTATGAGCTACAGCTTCATACACAAACGCAAACTTCTCTCTTCATAACATTACGATGGAAATTAAAGCTCAAGGAGTGGGACAACTCAGCCCCCCCCCCCCCTTCTCAAACCCACACCTGCGTGTGCACGTGGTAACTGTTGGACCGCCCGTCGTGGTCCAGGTCGTGGCACAGCGCCGCAATCATGACTGCGAGGTGCTCCTCCATGCCCAGCACACGCTTGGCGGTTGGAGTCTGCATGGCGGTTGGGTGGTTGGTTGGTTAGGTGTGACCACACAGTCGTGGCACAGCCCTGAAATCATGACTGCGAGGGGCTCCTCCATGCCCAGCAAACGCTTGGCGGTTGGAGTCTGCATGGCGGTAAAGTGGTTGGTTGGTTGGTTAGGTGTGACCACACAGTCGTGGCACAGCACTGAAATCATGACTGCGAGGGGCTCCTCCATGCCCAGCACACGCTTGGCGGTTGGAGTCTGCATGGCGGTCAAGTGGTAAGTTTCCAGCTGTCAGTAAGTTGCTTAGTCAGTTCCTCCCCGCATACATGCACGCACCTACAGCAGCATGAAGACGGCGTGCGTGGCGTGCACGGCGTGGTTGACGTTGTGGTACGGGATCGCACATCCGTCTAAAGGGTTCACACACCCTAAAGTCTTGCCCTAGGCCCTTGAACCCCCACCCAGCACACGCACGCACACGCACGCACACACACACACACACACACAGATGGCAGATGGCAGATGGCAGATGGCATGCTAGGGGTCTAATTTCGACAGCTGCCGGCCTCTTTCCTAGGGTCTAATGCGCCATCAAAGGCGTCCGACGGACTGTAAAATCGACCACACACACACACACACTTCCCAGCAAAGACTACCATCCGTGGAACGGGATTGCACATCTGTCTAAAGGGTCTAGACTTCTAAAGTCTCGCCCTAGGCCCTTGACCCACCCCCCCAGCACACACACACACACACACACACGCACACACACACACACACACCTGCAGCAGCATGAAGACGCCGTGCGTGGCGTGCACGACGTGGTTGAAGTTGTGGTAGGGGATCGTGTGGTAGTGCGAGCGCACGACAGACACGAGGTTGGAGAGAAACGCGCGGTTCAGGTCGAAGCGCTGGATCACGCCGGAGAGCTCAAACAGGTCGCGCACGATGCGCGTCATCTGGAAAGCAAGGGAGGGTGGGGGAGAGGAGGGGCGTGCGTGCGTGTGTGTGAGTGTGTGAGAGAGAGGGAGAAGAGAGAGAGATCAGGAAGAGAGTGAGAGAGGGAGGTTGAGGTCAAAGCGCTGGATCACGCCGGAGAGCTCAAAGAGATCGCGCATGATGCGGGTCATCTGCAGTGGCCGGGGGGGGGGGGCGTGTGTGTATGTGTGTGTGTGTGTGGAGAGAGAGGAAGAGAGGGAGAGCGTGCGTGCGTGGGAAGAGAGGGATACAGACGGAGAGAGTGAGAGAGAAGAGAGTGAGAGAGAAGAGAGGGAGCGAGAGAGAGAGAGGAGAGAAGAGAGACATTCATTGCAGCCACCACCGCACGGGCCGCGTGGATCACGGCTCCTGCCTGTGCTAAACCACACACCCCGTCAACCCACCCACCCACGCACACTTCCAGTGTGTATACCCGTCTTGTATCCACACCAATCCTCACCTGCTCTCCCCCCCAGAACACACACACACACACACGCACGCACACACGCACACACACGCAAACACACACACACACAAAGGCACACTCCCTACCTGCTCTGGGCTCGCATCCACAAACGTGCAGTTCCATGACACAAGCTTCTCACTCCCTCCCAGCACACACACGCACGCACACACGCGCACACGCAAAGTCACACTCCCTACCTGCTCTGGGCTCGCATCCACAAACGTGCAGTTCCATGACACCAGCTTCTCACTCCCTCCCTCCCAGCACACACACGCACACACACACACGCGCACACACACACGCAAAGTCACACTCCCTACCTGCTCTGGGCTCGCATCCACAAACGTGCAGTTCCACGACACAAGCTTCTCACTCCCATGAAAGTACATCGTGTTGCGCTGTGGCGCGATGGTGCGGTGCTGCATGGTGAGTGTGTGTGTGTGTGTGTGTGTGGTGGGGAGGGGGAGGCGTGTGTGTGTGTGTGTGGGGGGGGGTTATGGTGGAAGCACATCATGTTGCGCTGGGGCGCGATGGCGCGGTACTGCATGGGGGGAGTGTGTGTGTGTGTGTGTGTGTGTGTGTGTGTGTGTGTGTGCGTGTGTGTGTGCGACGAGTGGCCACCCGCTATTGAAAGACGCCCTTATGCAGACCTCTGGAACGATATCGCCGTTATCTTTGTAACGATTTGGAATGGGATGGAATGTGTGTGTGTGTGTGGGGGGAGGGGAGGGGGAGGCACGTGGGGGGGGGAATGCCGGTGGAAGTAACTTGTGTTACGCTGAGGAGAAATAGCGTGGTGCTGCATGTGTGTGGCAGGGGGAGAGGTTTGTGTGTGTGTGTGTGTGTGTGTGTGGCAAAGAGGGAGGTTCGTGCGTGTGTGTGTGTGTGGGGGGGGGGTCCTCGTACAGCCTGATATGAACCACTGGTCGCTCACTTTTGGTGGCATTAGCGTAAGCCAGCTGCGCCACGCGGTGTCTGGTTGCCTATCTAGTAGAGGGAGTAAAGTAACAGTAACAGTCACATCGGCTTACCACCAAAGACTACCTTCAAGTCCTAGTACCACCGCCTAGACCCAAGTCCAGTCATGGCCCTTACAATTACTTGTGAGGGGCGGTGACCACCAGCCGGCTGTCTGCCAACCTGCCGTCCCAGAGAATAAATGAGAGCTATTGTGCGACGCCTAAAAAAACAGGTCCTTACTGCTTCCAGAAGAGAATGGGTCAAGTGGCGCTTGCCAATCTACTCCACCGCCGAGGTGGAGGGGCCGGCGCCCGCGGGGCAGCCGCACAGTAACATCGCCTGCCAACGTGTAGACCCAGAGCAAAAGAAAGCTAAAATATTATGCGACGCCTCAAAAACAGGGAGTACGCAGCCATCCCTTTCCCGGACACAGGATCTCTTGATCTGGACATGACCTCTCTCTAATGAGGATCTAGAGATCGTTATTACAGACTGATCCGGGCATTTCTCTAAGATCCGGGCATTTCTCTAATGAGCTCTCTCTAATGAGGATCTAGAGATCGCTATTACAGACTGATATGAACTCACGTTTGGTGACATAGACGTGAGCCAGCTGCGCCATGCGGTGTGGTTGCCACCGGCAGGCAGGCTGCCCACTGGCGGGTCGTCGTTGGTCATCAGGGCCCTGTGTGTGTGTGTGTGCGTGTGTGTGTGTGTGTGTGTGCGTGTGGTCGTGGCCCGCAGGCAGGCTACCCACTGGCGGGTCGTCGTTGCTCATCAGGGGCCTGTGTGTGTGTGCGTGTGTGTGTGCGTGAGTGTGTGTGGTTGCGGCCCGCAGGCAGGCTGCCTACTGGCGAGTCGTCGTTGGTCATCAGGGCCCTGTGTGTGTGTGTGTGTGTGCGTGCGTGTGTGTGTGCGTGTGCATGTCCGTGTGTGTGTGGTTGCCACCGGCAGGCAGGCTGCCCACTGGCGGGTTGTCATTGGTCAACAGGCCCCTGTGTGTGTGTGTGTGTGTATGTGTGTGTGTGCGTGTGTGTGGTTGCGGCCCGCAGGCTGCCCAATGGCGCGTCGCATTCATGGTGTTCATAATTGATCGCATTGATCGCGGTGTGATCGTGTTCTGTAACGGAACTTGCGTTGCTGTCTTACCCTGCTGTAGGGCTCCCAAAGCACGGGCTGACCCCCCTGCTCCTGCTCCCGCTCGCACTCCCGCTCTCGCCATCACTGCCACAGCCTCCACCAGTGGAGTCGCTCACTGCAGGGGCCCGGCCTGTGCGGCGTGGGCGATGTGGCGCTGCCGCCCCTGCCGCTGCGCTGCCAGCCTGGTGTGTGTGTGTGCGTGCTTGTGTGTGTGTGTGCGTGTGTGTGTGAGCGGCGCGTGCGAGCTGGCGCTGCCGACGCAGCTGGCCCTGCCGCCCCCCAGGGGTGGGACTGCCACCGCGCTGACGACCTGGCGTGTGTTGTGTGTGAGTGTGTGTGTGTGTGTAACCCCCCCCCCCCCATACACACCTGCTCCGCCACCTGCCGCACCACACTCATTGAGTGGGTGGAGCGCACTTGGTGTGGGAGGCGACTCACGCACACACACACACACACACACACACACACACCTGCTCCGCCGCGTTCCGCACCGCACTCATCGAGTGTGTGGAGCGTACTTGGTGCAGGGGAGACAACACACACACACTCACTCACACACACACACGCGCGCACACACACACGCGCACACACACACACAACACACACACACCTGCTCCGCCGCGATCCGCACCGCACTCATCGAGTGTGTGGAGCGCACTTGGTGCAGGGGAGGCGACACGGGGGCAAGAGGCGGGGCTTGGTTCCTGTGTTTGTGTGTGCGTGTGTGTGTGCAGGGGAGGCGACACGGGGGACAGAGGCGAGGCTTGGTTCCTGTGTGTGTGTGCGCGTGTGTGTGTGTATGTGTCTGTGTGTGTGTGCGGGTGTGTAGGGGAGGCGACACGGGGGAAAGAGGCGAGACTTGGTTCCTGTGTGTGCGCGTGCACGCGTGTGTGTGTGTGTGTGTGTGTGTGTGTGTGTGTGTGTGTGTGTGCGTGTGTGTGTGCAGAGGAGACGACACGGGGGAGAGGGGCGGGGCTTGGCTCCTGTGTGTGTGCGCGCGCGCGCGCGCGTGTGTGTGTGTGTGCAGAGGAGACGACACGGGGGAGAGGGGCGAGGCTTGGCTCCTGTGCGGGTGGGGGTGGGTAAGGGTGGTTGGGGGTCAGGTTTCAGCCCCAGCCAGCCAGTTTCAGCCGGGTGCCAGGCTGAGCGCTTACCCAAGTCGAAAGGCAAAGCAAGACTAGTACCGGGTAGCAAAACACTGCTAGCTAGTACCGTCGTCGTCGTCGAAAGCGTAACACAACGGGAGCGCCTGGACCCTGAGTAAAAACACCAGACCCCAAAAGGCTGCAGCCAGCAAGGCGATGACACACAGCCCCCCAGCACAGTCCCCCATTGTGACGAACCGCAACGAACAGCTTCCCCACACGGTTATGAGAGCCAGTCAGAGGCACGCACGCCCATGTGTATACCCGTCTCGTATCCACACCAATCCACACCTGCCCTCCCCCCCAGAACACACACGCACACGTACGCACACCCACCCACCCACCCACCCACACACGCACACACCCACACCCACACACAAAGGCACACTCCCCACCTGCTCTGGGCTCGCATCCACAAACGTGCAGTTCCACGACACCAGCTTCTCACTCCCTCCCAGCACACACACGCACACACACACACACATACACACGATTCTGAGAGCCAAGCGCGGGGATGTGAGCCCATGTCCACACTCAACAAGCACAGAGGCGGCACGCCCCTAACTCATTCCCACCTCGAACTCCTCCGCCACCCCGAAGGCCCCACACGGCTAGTACCGGGTACGATTTTTAGTACCCCACACAGTACGATTTTTAGTAGCAGTGACAGTAACACGGGGTTTCCAGCTAAGCAGGCTACTCTTCTACTAGAGACGCCCGCCGATACTCCAGCACTCTTAAGTACTACAGTACCGCCGGCTCCCGGCCGATAGACTACCGCTCCCGCCGGCTAGACTACCCCAAACAGCGGTCTCTGAGAGACATGTCTGGCAAGGAGCATATAGGAGAGGACCTTCCTCAGGGTCACAGTAGTGGCCTTGTGGCCAGTCAAGCCGGCAGAGCCGACTGGCGCTGACTGGAACGGTCCCCGCCTGGCAGTGCATGGCTGTCCAGCTCTCGTTTGCATGGGGCTCAGCCGGCGCCCCATGCCTCATGCATGGCCAGGTCCCACCCTCCAGGGGGGCATGGACGCCAGAGTTGTCATGGAGGCTGCCTGAAGACCTTCCAACGCCAGTCACCGGCAGACGAGCGACCCCGAGGATGAGCGCGGTGACGAACGCTGCGATTGGTGAAGCGGATTTACTCTGTGTTGCCTCGGCGGTCGCCACCGCTGAAGCCGTGATGGTAGCCCGCCTCCACGGGCAGCCATCTTGACCAATGTCCAGCATGCATTGATGGGCGCCAGCTCCTCTGCTCGTCGATTAACTCGTCGAGATCAGTGCCGCATGGCGTCCTGCATGGGGGGAGGATAAGGGCCGTCTGCCAGCACGGGCCGCGGCAGCGCCGCGGCTACTCGCCAAGCCATGGCAGCGCCGGGCAAGCCGCTCCTAAAGTGTTCGCCCGAGGGGCAGTCTAGCAGGAGCCGGGCCAGTCGTATTTTACCCCGCTCGTCAGCGGCACGGAGATCCTCGTCACCAGCAGCGCCGCATTTCTGGGTCCAGGGCTCGGCGACGAGAACGCGCCTCCGTTAATCGAGCCCCAAAACGATTTTTAGTTACAGTTACAGTTACATCGGCTTTCCAGCAAAGACTACCTCTAGTCCTAGTACCACCGCCTAGACCCAAGTCCAGTTCTGGCCCTAACAATTACTTGTGAGGGGCGGTAGCCACCAGCCGGCTGCCTGCCAACGTGTAGTCCCAGAGCAAAAAGGAGAGCTATTGTGCGACGCCTCCAAAATAGGTCCTAACTGCTTCTAGGGGATAGGGGGTCAAGTGGCGCTTGCCAATCTACTTGACCGCCGTGGTGGAGGGGCCGGCGCCTGAGGGGCAGCCGGACCGTACACCACGGCTCTCCACCCGACCCTATCCTGAGCACGCTCAAACGCCGTGTCCGAAAAAGTCTTCCAATCAGAACGAGTGCCACTAGTTTCGCCTAGCTGCTGAATCAGTAGCTTAAGAAAATAGTGTCGGGAGGAGGCTGGAGGCCGGCCTTGCTGCCGAGCCACATCCATTGTGCAGTCAAAAGTCGTACGAGGAAGACGAGAAGCCGGCATGCGCATCACATGGCCTAGCCACTGCATTGATCGCTTTGCCACAAGGCTCTCAATTGGCTCAGTGTCGCACGCCTGCCGAATATAAGTTAATCTGTGCCGGTCGACCAGGCGCACACCCAGAATGCGACGAAGGCAGTTAGAGTGGGCAACCTCCAATCGAGTCAGTTGTGTTTTAGTAGGGGCCCATGTTTCGCAGCCGTACAGAAAGTGGGGCAGCACGAAAGTGTTGTAAACCCGCATCTTAGACTGCACTTGCATCTTCTTGCTGGCCCAAATCTTATCAAAAGACGCAAACACGCCCAGCGCGCGACCGACACGCACACCGATCTCCTTTTCCACACCACCACTCTGGGTTATCCAACTCCCTAGATACTTAAATGCAGAGACGGTCTTCACTTCACCACCAGTCAGCGCAAACGTGGGCAGATCCGCGTCAAAATCTGCTGGCAAAATCATCACTTCTGTCTTGGCGGCGTTGATTTGCATGCCAAAGCTAGAGGACACTTTGTCAAGGATTTTCAGCATAAGCGCCAACTGAGCGGGGTCATGCGAGAACAAACATAAATCGTCGGCATACATCAGCATTACTATGCGCTCAACCGACGACGACAACACAGAGCCGCCGGCTCGGGTCACGACTGACACGCCAGCCCCCTCTGGCATCATGTCTAGCGCCTTTTTCACTATGTGGTCAATAAAAACATTGATTTTTAGTACCCCACACAAAACACAGTACGATTTTTTACCCCACACAGTTCGATTTTTAGTACCCCCCACAAAACAAACAGTGTTTGTCTGATGGTCCATCACAACCACTACGACCCGTTACTCCTACCCCACCATCCCAACCCACGCACCGACACAGCTACGACAGCAGCGGCACGACCCCACCATCCCAACCCACGCACCGACACAGCGAGAGCAGCGAGTGCGCCTTGGTGCGCATCAGCGACGGCGCTGGGCTCATGCGCTCGACAGACAGAGTCGCGGCACCGCCTGTGTGTGTGTGTGCGCGTGCGTGCGTGTGTGTGTGTGTGTGTGTGTGTATGAAGGCAAGAGGAAAAGCAACAGAAGCAGCCACAGTGGTCGACAGACCGATTCGCGGCACCGCCTGCGCGTGTGTGTGTGTGTGTGTGTGTGTGAAAGCAACAGCAACAGCAACAGAAGCAGCCACAGAAGCAGTAGCAGCGGTGTGGTCGAAAGACAGAGTCGCGTCACCACCTGCATGTGTGTTTGTGTGAGTGCGTGTGTGTGAAAGATACAGCAACAGCAACAGCAACAGAAGCAACAGCAGTGTCAGCGGTGTGGTTGACAGACGATGTCGCGGCACCGCCTGCGTGTGTGTGTTTGTGTGTGTGTGTGCGTGCGCACGTGTGTGTATGCGTGTGTGTGTGTGCATGTGTGCATGTGTGTGTGTGTGTGTGTGTGAGCAATATAAACAGCAACAGAAGCAGCAACAGAAGCAGCAGCAGTAGCAGCGGTGTGGTCGACAGACGTGGGTCTAGGCGGCGGTACTAGGACTAGAAGGCAGTATTTGCTGGAAAGCCGATGTTACAGTTACTGTTACTGGTCGACCGACGGAGTCGTGGCAGTGGTCGCGTGTGGGGGATGCTCATCCCCACCGCCACAGCATTATGCTCATCTGTGGCATGATGAGCAGTGACAGTGACAGTCACAGCCACACACGTGCGCGCCAGGGTTCTCCTTGCCGATCGGATTCCGATGCGGAGACCGCCCAAAGCCGATAGGGAGCGAAAAGGGGCGTTCGGAAAAGCCGAAAACGGGATTTTGGGGGCGCCAGGAAAAAAATGCCCAAACCCGGGGAGCTCTACAGAAACCCGGAGAGTCCGGAAGGACCTCTCCAGGAAAACTGACAGCCTGACAGCCCCAAAGGAAACCCCTGGCGCGCGCACACACACGTTGAGACCCCAACACACACACACACACACACACACACACACACACACACACACACGCACACACACCAGCATTGCCGCGGCTGTACGACTGGTCGTCACCTCTCACGGCTAGGAAACCTGGTATACGGCACCCACCCACCCACCCACCCAGCCACCCACGCACCCACACGCACACACACACCAGCGTCGCCGCGGCTGTACGACTCGTCGTCGCCAGCATCGCTCGGGAGCTCAATGTGTATCCCGTCGTGTGCGCCGTTGGAGGAAGAGCTGCGTGGGCGTGTGTGTGTGTTGGCCTCATGTAACACTTGGTTGGTTGGTTGGTTGTGTGTGTGTGTGTGTGTGTCTGTGCACGTGTTTGTGCGTGTGTGTGTGAGCGTGCGTGTGTGCACGCGCACACGTGTGTGTGTGTGTGTGTGTGCCTCGTGTGTATCTTGTCGTATGCGCCGTTGGAGGGAGAGCTGCGGCTCGTGTGTGTGTGTGTGTGTCTCCAAGGACTAGAAGGTAGAACCTCCTAGGACGAGAAGGGTACCTTCGCCGATGTTACTATTACTGTTACTGGCACCCACCACCTGAGCTCCATGCTGAACTGCCGCTCTCTGTCTGCGCCCCCATCACTCGGCTGAACGTCGATGCCGTCACTGGACCACGGCCCCTGCGTGTGTGTGTGTGGTCAATTGTATAGTCTGTCTGTGTGTGTGTGTGTGTGTGTGTGCATGCGCGGGCCACGCCCCCTGCGTGTGTGCGTGCTTGCGGGTGTGGGTGGCTAGGTGCCGTCCCCTGCCCGCACCCTATGTGTGCGTGCGCGTGTGTGTGTGCGTGTGTGTGTGTGGTGAATTTTATAGTCCGTCGGTGTGTGTGTGTGTGTGTGTGTGTTTGCATGCACGGGCCACGCCCCTAGTGTTTGTGCATGCTTGTGGGTGTGGGTGTGAGTGGGTGGGTGCCGTCCCCTGCCCGCGCCCCATGTGTGCGTGCGCGTGTGTGTGTGTGTGTGTGAGTGTGTATGTGTGTCGTCCCCTGCCCACGCCCCCTTCGTGCGTGTGTGCGTGTGCGGTTGTGTGTGTGTCGTCCCCTGTCCACACACCCTGCGTGCGTGTGTGTGCGTGTGGGTCGTTCCCTGCCCACGCCCCCTGCATGCGTGTGTGTGCGTGTGCGTGTGGGTCGTCCCCTGCCCACGCCCCCTGCATGCATGTTTCTGTGTTTCTGTGTTTGTGTGTGTGTGTGTGCGTGTGTGTGCGTGCGTGTCTGTGTGTGTGCCAGTGCACAGCGCCAGCCATCACCACACCACCTCATACCTCACCGACCACCCGAGGTCCCCCCTCCCCCCTCCCCCCTTCGAGCGCCACCACCGCCGCGTGCTGCACGCACGCACACGCCCGGGCGTGCGTGGGTGTGGGTGTGAGTGCGTGTGTGTTTGTGTCTGTGCGTGCGAGTGCGTGAACACACAACACAAGCCCGCTCACCGCCCACTCGAGCCCCCCCGCCGCGTGCTGCACGCACGCGCCCTCCGACACCGTCTCCGACACCCCCGTGTGCTGCTCAAACGGCCCGAGGCGCGCGCCGCCCGCGGCAGCCCCGTGCGGCAGCCCCGCCGCGCCGCTGCTGCCTGCGCTGCTGTGTTCGCTCGAGACCATGCCGCCAGCGCTGCTGCGCTCACCCATGCGGTCCATGCCCATTCCGCCCATGCTGCTGAGGCGCGTGCGGTCGGTGCGGTTGGAGCGGCGGTTGCTGCCGCCGCCGCGGGGGGAGGTGGAGGAGGGGTGGGCCCAGGAGCCGGAGAGGGAGCGCTGCGTACGGGCAGGTGGTGTGCACAATGTTAGGGTTGTGCGGGGTGTGTGGGAGGCCAGGAGGGGAAGGGTGGGGTGGGGCAGGAGTTGGAGAGGGAGCGCTGCGTGCGTGCAGGTGGTGTGCACAATGTTAGGGTTGTGCGGGGTGGATGGGGGGCCAGCAGGGGGGGGGGGGGGGGGCAGGAGCTGGAGAGAAAGCGCTGCGTACAATGTTAGGGATGTGCAGGGTGGATGGGGGGCCAGGAGTTGGAGGGGGGGGGGCAGGAGTTGGAGAGGGAGCGCTGCGTGCGGGCAGGTGGTGTGCACAATGTTGGGGTGCGCCGAGCAAGGTCGAATACGCTGCCGGTAGATGCGTTGCACACGACTGTACAATCCATCATCATCATCACCATCAGGGTTGTGCGGGGTGGGTGGGGGGCCAGGAGGGGAGAGGGGGGGGGGGCGGAGTTGGAGAGAAAGCGCTGCGTGCGGGCAGGTGTTGTTGTGCACAATGTTGGGGTTGTGCGGGGTGGATGGGGGCCAGGAGGTGTGTGTGTGTGGGGCAGGAGTTGGAGAGGGAGCGCTGCGGATGGGCAGGTGGTGTGCACAATGTTTGGGTTGTGCGGGTGGATGGGGGGCCATGAGGGGAGGGGGGGGGGGGAGGGGCAGGAGCCGGAGAGAAAGCGCTGCGTGCGGGCAGGTGGTGTGCACAATGTTGGGGTACGCCGAGCAAGGTCGAATACGCTGCCGGTAGGTGCGTCACACACGACTGTACAATCCATCATCAGCATCATCATCAGGGTTGTGTGGGGTGGGTGGGGGGCCAGGAGGGGGACGGGGGGGGGGGGGCAGGAGTTGGAGAGGGAGCGTTGCGTGCGGGCAGGTGGTGTGCACAATGTTAAAGCTGTGCGGGGTGGGTGGGGGGCCAGGAGGGGAGGGAGGGGGGGGCAGGAGTTGGAGAGAAAGCGCTGTGTACAATGTTACGGTTGTGCGGGATGGATGGGGGGCCAGGAGGGGAGGGCGGGGGGGGGGGCAGGAGTTGGAGAGGGCGCGCTGCGGTGCGCACACACACGCACGCACGATTGGTTGGCTGGTGTTGTGCAAGGAGAGGGGGGGGCAGGAGTCGGAGAGGGAGCGCTGCCCGATGGGAGGGTAAGGTTTCACACACGCACACACCCTGCCGATGGGAGGGTACGGTTTCACACACGCACACGCCCTGCAGCACGTCTGATAGGCCCACTCCTGCAGCAGGACTGACCGCCCTGGACCCTAGACCCGTATTACGCAGGCTGCTACCCAGGTTTTACAACCACCCCCCACATGGAGCAGTCCCCCCCCCCCTGCATGGCGTCCCATCCTGTAGAATGATCGCCCTCTAGGGACTCCTACCCCCTATGAAGCAGCCTTATATTCAGGTTTTAAAACCCCAGGCCTCTTACCACCTCCCACCTGGAGCAGCCCCCACCCACCCATCCCCACGGCGTCCCGTCCTGTGCATTGATCGCGCTGGACCCTAAACCCTGCAACGCAGTGCTGCTATTGCAACGCAGCAATACACCAGCCAGGTATCCAGGTGTTGAAGCCTCGAGGCCCCAAACCACGTCCCACCTGGAGCAGTTCCCCCCCGCACTGCGTCCCGTCCTGTACATTGATCGCGCGCTCCGTAAGCTTGGTCAGCGCGAGCTGCCAGTGGCTCATCGACGCTGGCATGCGAGAGTGGCGCGTGCCGGCCATCGCGCCCTGCGAGCACAAACACAAACACAAACACAAATGGCACGATGAGTTCACAATCCGCTTCTGGCAGACACAATACATGCGTGTGTTTTGGTCAGCGCGAGCTGCCAGTGGCTTATTGACGCTGGCATGCGCGAGTGGCGCGTGCCGGCCATCGCACCCTGCGCGAACACCAGTGGTTCCGTTAAGGATCTAGGAAAAATGTTGGCTCCACCCGGGCCTCTCGCCCATTTCGCCAATCTCAACCCGACAGGCGTATATTGGTGGAAAAGTGTGAAAATGCCAATTTCCACACTTTTTGGGTCGGAATTCGCGCAATCTCAACTCGACGCGCCAGCCCGACTCGGCCGATCTCAACCCGAAAGTGCACTTTGTCGAGTTGCGGGTTGGCCAACGGAAACACTGGCGCACACACACACGGCATGATGATGAGTCTTACTGGGGCGAAACCCTAGAGCTGAGACCACCCTGCTTCCAACTACGTGCACAAGCTCATGCAAATGTGACCTTGTGCAAGGTGCGACCTGGTGCAACCATACAGTTACAGTTACATCGGCTTTCCAGCAAAGACTACCTCTAGTCCTAGTACCACCGCCTAGACCCAAGTCCAGTTCTGGCCCCAACAATTACTTGTGAGGGGCGGTAGCCACCAGCCGGCTGCCTGCCAACGTGTAGTCCCAGAGCAAAAAGGAGAGCTATTGTGCGACGCCTCCAAAATAGGTCCTAACTGCTTCTAGGGGATAGGGGGTCAAGTGGCGCTTGCCAATCTACTTGACCGCCGTGGTGGAGGGGCCGGCGCCTGAGGGGCAGCCGGACCGTACACCACGGCTCTCCACCCGACCCTATCCTGAGCACGCTCAAACGCCGTGTCCGAAAAAAGTCTTCCAATCAGAACGAGTGCCACTAGTTTCGCCTAGCTGCTGAATCAGTAGCTTAAGAAAATAGTGTCGGGAGGAGGCTGGAGGCCGGCCTTGCTGCCGAGCCACATCCATTGTGCAGTCAAAAGTCGTAAGAGGAAGACGACAGATCAATAATGTGCGGATGAACACTATATAATCTAAGGACTCTCCACAGTGCCGCACGGTTTATGCAATCGTAAGCTTTAGAATAGTCGACAAATGCCACAGCCATGCATTGTTTGTACTCGGCATGTGCCGCGCTCAGCGAGCGCAGAGTAAAAATCGCATCAACAGTGCCTCTGCTTTTTCTGAAACCACACTGAGCCTCATGCAACTGACCATCAACCTGCGTGGAGACGCGGTGCAGAAGTACGGCAGCGTACACTTTCCCGGCAATAGAGAGAAGGCTTATACCGCGGTAGTTACCAGGGGAGTCACGCGGACCCTTCCCCTTATATAACGGTGTGATAATAGCAGTTTTCCATTCCCTCGGGGCTCTCCCCGACTGCCATACGGCGATGATGACCCGGTGGAGCCATGCGATGGCAGGTGGGCACCGCAACAGCATGGCGTCCAGCTGGTCACCGCCCGGAGCGGCGGCCGAGCGCAACGCTCGCACACACGCCTCCGTCTCAGCCAGGTCAGGGGGGCGCCCGTGCGCCTCGTCCACCTCTGTGGCGCGTGTGAGCTCAAACGCCGCTACATCGTTCTCCAGCTGGTTCAGGGTCTCGTCGCTGAGCTTGGTCTCCCCGTCATATAGCTTGTCGAATGACTGTGTCATGGCCTTCAGCACCCCGTCTGGACCGCTGTGCAGCGCGCCCGAGACGTCCCGCATGGCAGGTGGGATCTGATGGCTGCGGCTGCGGCCCGCCAGCCTGTCGCACGCGCGCGCAAACTGGCGCAGATTCTTCTTGCGTAGCATGTCTTGCGCCTCCGCCACCTGCTGGCCGACCCACCTCTCCCTGTCTCTCTGCACAGCTGCGTCGGCCGCGCGGTTGGCGCGGTTGCGCTCTCGTTTGGCAGCAGCAGACTTGCTCCTGAGCCATGCCGTGTGCGCGCGCTGCCGGGCGTCCATGAGCCGGAGGGTGCGCTGCGACAGAGTGAACTGCCAGCCGCGCCGCCGGCGGCTGCCGCGTGGAGCGAGGTGGTTGGTGGCCACCTCGCGAATGGCAGCAGCCATCGCGTCGTACTCCGCCTGGGCATCAGCGCCCTCGGGCGGCACGGCCTCCAGCAGCCCAAAGCGATCGGACAGCTGGAGGTTGAACTCACGACGGACAGCCGGGCGCCGCAGTTGTGAAGAGTCCCATGCGCGCCGCTGAGAGCCGCCTGCATGGCGGGAGGCTCGCATGCGAAGGCGCATGGACAGTACCACCATGCGGTGATCGCTGTCCCAGGTTGGGCTCCTACGCACCCTACAGTCTGTCACCGCATGCATGCGGCGGCGCGCGACCAGGATGTAGTCCTTGACGCTGTGCAGGCGGCGCACAGACATCACACACCAGGTGTGACCTGGTGCAACCATAGTGTGGGTATTACTCCATCACATATCACATCTGGAAGTACATCCGCATGAGCTGCGCGCGCAGCTGGACCAGGTGTGACCTGGTGCAACCATAGTGTGGGCATTACTCCATCACACCCCACCTGGAAGTACATCCGCATGAGCTAGGTGCGCTCGTGTGGCTTGGTGCAATCATAGAGTGACCATTTCTCCATCACACACACACACGCACACACACACACAGACACAGCTGGGTCTAATGCGCCATCAAAGGCGTCTGACGCACTGTAAAATTGACCACACACACACACACACACCTGGAAGTACATCCGCATGAGCTGCGCGCGCAGCTGGTACGCGCTGCTGCTCTCGGCCGCCTCCCTCCGCGACCCCGCGCCCACGCTGCCCCTGCTGGCCTGCACACCGTTGTCGCCGCCGCCGCTACCGCTGAGGGCAGCCAGACCACCGATCCCAGACTGACTGCGCGAGGCGCCGCTCTCCTGTCAAGGGGAGGGACAGGCCAGAAGGAGGGTGGGGGGGGGCAGGGGGGAGGCAGCAGGGGTCATGGAGGGGCCAGGGATCCCAGACTGACTGCGAGAGGAGCTGACGCTCTCCTGTGGAGGGGAGGGGCAGGCCAGAAGGAGGGGAGGGGGGGGCAGCAGCAGGGGTTAGGCATACGCCATGAAAGGCGTCCAGCGGACTGTACAATCGACCGCACAGGGAGGGGCAGGCCAGAGGGGAGAGGGAGGGGCAGGCCAGGGGGAGGGGGGGGGAGGGGGGCCAGCAGGGGTCAAGGAGGGGCGTGGAATTGAGGGAGCTACCTCGTGAGGCGGGCACCCACATGGCGTCGTCCATATGGGATACACACCCACGCCCCGCACCCACCTGACTACTAACAACCGACAGCGCAGATGCGTACGCGATCTCCAGCGAGCGCGCGCCCAGCGCGTCCCCCACTTCGAGCGCCAGCAGCGACATCGCGTCGCAGTCGGCTGCCGTGAAGCAGTCCTCGAAGAAGATGGTGTTGCGCTGCGTCGCGTCACTACAGGGGGTGTGGCAGGAGGGAGGGGTATAGGGTTTGGATGATGTGGGTTTGTATCGCGCCATTTCACCCCCTATCCCCTGGAAGCTGTTAGGACCTATTTTGGAGGCGTCGCACAATAGCTCTCCTTTTTGCTCTGGGACTACACGCTGGCAGGCAGCCGGCTGGCGGCTACCGCCCCTCACAAGTAATTGTTAGGGCCAGAACTGGACTTGGGTCTAGGTGGTGGTACTAGGACTAGAGGTAGGCTTTGCTGGAAAGCCGATGTAACTGTAACTGGGTTTGTAGTAGTGAGTAAGCAGTCTGCTGCGGTGAAGCAATCCTCGATAAAGACGGTGTTGCGCTGCGTCGCTGCAGTAACATGTTGTGGGGTCTCGCACGTGAGTTGGCAGGAGGCATCATGATGGGACCACCGTGCGGCGACCTCGCCGCACGGTGGTAGAGCTGGGGGGTTCATGAGAAAGCAGGGGGGCATCGCGTCGCAGTCGGCGGCGGTGAAGCAGTCCTCGAAGAAAATGGTGTTGCGCAGCGTTGGTGGTCACGTGTGTGTGGGAGGGAAGGGGAGGGGGGGGGGGAGGGGCAGCGGCATCGCGTCGGTGGCAGTGGCAAAGTCGTTCACAAAGAAAAATGGGTTCGCGAGCAACCTTCCTTCCCCAATAGACCAGAGCAAACCAGCACCATTAGGGAGACACACACACACACGCACACATACACACACACACGCACAGATACACACACACTCACACCTGCTCTTGCACCACCAGGGAGACACACACACACACACTCACACAGACATACACACACTCGCACCTGCTCTTGCACCACCAGGGAGACACACACACACACACACACACTCACACAGACATACACACACTCGCACATGCTCTTGCACCACCAGGGAGACACACACACACAGAGAGAGAGAGATATCGTTACAGAGAACTCTGCACGGCAGACCTAGATAGGCTGTTTCTAGTCATCAATTGAGGAGATTCCGTTTGAAGGCGGGAGACCAACCGTGCGCCAGCAAGAGGGTGAACAACCTCATTCGTAAAGCAGTGGGGGAAAGGGGCAGTGGCGGGTCATTGACGGCTGTGTTCGTCAATCCGCCTCAACTGAGTTTAAACTAGGTGTCGGCAGAAGGACTTCCACAGTTGTGGAAATCATGCGAAGATGATCCACTCGGTGGTGACTCGCTCGGCGAACTCGGGGTGCTCGGGGATGTCGCGTGTGAAGTTGAAGAGATGGATGTTTGCGGAGGGCGTAGAACGTGACGGAGTGGGCGCAAAAGTCACCGGCGTGAGCCGGAAGAAGGTGATGGCGCCGCCGGCATAGAGCGAAGTCGTGTCCGAACAGCGGTATTCGTGCAAGTGGGAGGCAGTGGGAGGGAGGCAGCGGGAGGGTAGTCGGAGGGAGAGGGGGAGGCGCGGGGGAGGGACACACACACACACACGCACACACACATACACACACACTCGCACCTGCTCTTGTTGATTGCCAGCACGACCGCAGCCACCTTCCCGCTCTCATCGTTCACAAAGATGGGGTGCGCAAGCACAGAGCGCACGGGCGCGCCGCCCAGCACTGGCGCGAGCGTCAACGAGAGCAGGTCGTCCGGGGGGATGCAGTCGCGCGCGTAGTTGACGATGTTGACTGGGTCAGCGCGGTCAACGCCGCATGCGCCGACGAGGCCTTTGCCAACCTACGTGCACACACACACAGAGAGAGAGTGAGAGTGTGCGTGAGAGAGAGAGAGAGAGAGAGGAAGAGAGGACGAGAGAGAGAGAGGAAGAGAGAGGAAGAGCGAGAGAGAGTGAGAGAGGAATGATGAGAGAGAGAGAGAGGAAGAGACCGAGAGATAGGAAGAGAGAGATAGGAAGAGAGAAGAGGTTGATACTGAAAAAAGGCTAGCAGCGACACGCCGCACGCGCCGACGAGGTCCTTGCCGGCTTGCACAACGAGAGAAAGAGAGATTGACAGAGACACTGAGAGAGCGGGAGAGAGGGAGAGAGAGCGGGAGGAAAAAAGAGGAAGAAAGAGGGAGGAACGGAGACAGAGAGAGGGAGGAAGAGAGACAGAGAGAGAGAGAGAGAAAGAGAGAGTTACAGAGCACAACTATACACAAGCACGCAAGTGGCAGTGCTGGCGCAAAGAGAGACCCTACCATGCCAAGGCCCCCCGTCATGGGTGGTACCCACCAGAGGTTCTGCTCAGGATCTTGGGGAAATGACAGCTCAACCCGGGCCTCACCCTCATTCTGCCAATCTTCACCCGAAGGAGGCGATTTGGGGCGGGGGAAAATCGAAATCCGCGCAATCTCAACCTGACTCGCTAGCCCGAATCGGGCAATCTCAACCAAAAAGTGCACTTTGTCGGGTTGCAGGTTGCAGTGATTCCCCTGCGAGCCGTATACCGCTCCGAGCCGGATTTCCCATTTCCCAGAAAACCACCCCACACCTAGTGGGTGAGGGCGTGGAGCGATGCGTTGGAAAGCCCTTGCCGAGAGCAGCACAACGGCATGCATTGCATGAACACCCGCTGTGTATTGTGCCTGGTATGAGCGGTCAAAGTTGCTGGAGCCGGCAAAAAAATAATTACTAAAATCCTTCCCAGGGACCACTGGCGGGTTGGCTAACAGAAACAAAACACTGGCGCCCACTTTGACTCGCAGTGACAGTGCCCGCCCCAGTGATTTAGTTTTCTGTTTTTTTAGTTACTTTCTGGGAGCCGGCGCGCGGACCAACGTCCTGTTGACCGCCTTGACTGCTGCCTCAGCGTTGACCATTGACCGCCGAATACAGGGCATTTCCAAGCTCGTGACGAGCTCTGTCTGATGGGATCGTCAGACCATCAAGCAATTTGGTTGGTTGAGCTCTATCTAATGGGATTGTTAGGAGACAAATGGCTCCCAATGGCTCCCAGGAGCCCCCCCCCAAAATGACTGGACCGCCCCCTCGGCGGCGTCGTCGCCTGCAGCCCGGCAACCAGAACGGACGATAGCTCCTAACGACAGAACCGGCACGCACTTATGTTTGCCGCCTGCAGCCCATCCGCCGGCATGCATGCATCCACATGCCCTCCCCCCCATCTGGACGCACACCTTGACTCGCAGCGACAGCGGCCGCCCCTGGGGCGTCGTCGTCTGCAGCCACAGCTCGAAGCGCGGGGCGTCGACGAGGAACACGTACGCGTGCTCGGTGTGGAGGACCTAAGGTGTGGTGGTGATAGTGGGGTGGGGTGGGGGGGTGGGTCAGCGATCCGTGCCACCATCACCCACCCCATCTAACTCCTATGCATCCATCCAAGGGACAGGTGCGCGTGCTCCGTGTGGAGGACCTGAGGTGTGGTGGTGGTGATGGTGGGCGTGGGGGGGGTCAGCGATCCTTGCCCACCACCCGTCACCCGCCCCATCCAATTCCTATGCATCCATTCAAGGAACACGTGCGCGTGCTCGGTGTGTAGGACCTGGGAGCGGTGGTGATAGTGGGGTGGGGTGGGGTGGGGGTGGGGTGTGTGGGGGATCAGCGATCCGTGCCCCCACCCCCCGCTCCATCCAACTCCTATGCATCCATCGAAGGAACACGTACGCGTGCTCGGTGTGGAGGACCTGGGGTGTGGTGGGGTCAGTGATTTTGCTTTGGGCTCCTGGAAGCCATTTGGCAACTGACGATCCCATCAGAAACAGCTCAACCAACCAAGTTGCTTGATAGTCTAACGATCCCATCAGATAGATCATGTCAAGAGTTTGAAAATAACCTATATTTGATGGTCAACGGTCAACGGTCAAGGCTAAGGCAGCGGTCAAGGAGGTCAACAAGATGTTGGATCTCGCGCCGGCTCCCAGAAAGTTACTCAAAAAACTGAAAACATAATCACTGGGTAGGGGAATGGTGTCAGCAATTGACTGAAAAGACTCTCACAACAGACCAACAATGAGAAACCCTAAAACCCTAAACCCCAAACTTAACAAAAACAAACCTTAAAATAAACAATTGCCCCTAACATAAACGCTTGTACCGTGCGTATGCTCAGCGTGACCATCTCTAGCAGCTGGCCGAGGCCCCCCCCCCCCACTCATCCACTCCCATGCACCTACCCACCCACAGTAACAGTAACAGTAACACGGGGTTTCCAGCTAAGCAGGCTACTCCTCTACTAGAGACACCCGCCGATACTCCAGCACACTTAAGTACTAGAGTACCGCCGGCTCCCGGCCGATAGACTACCGCTCCCGCCGGCTAGACTACCCCAAACAGCGGTCTCTGAGAGACATGTCTGGCAAGGAGCATATAGGAGAGGACCTTCCTCAGGGTCACAGTAGTGGCCTTGTGGCCAGTCAAGCCGGCAGAGCCGACTGGCGCTGACTGGAACGGTCCCCGCCTGGCAGTGCATGGCTGTCCAGCTCTCGTTTGCATGGGGCTCAGCCGGCGCCCCATGCCTCATGCATGGCCAGGTCCCACCCTCCAGGGGGGCATGGACGCCAGAGTTGTCATGGAGGCTGCCTGAAGACCTTCCAACGCCAGTCACCGGCAGACGAGCGACCCCGAGGATGAGCGCGGTGACCAACGCTGCGATTGGTGAAGCGGATTTACTCTGTGTTGTCTCGGTGGTCGCCACCGCTGAAGCCGTGATGGTAGCCCGCCTCCACGGGCAGCCATCTTGACCAATGTCCAGCATGCATTGACGGGCGCCAGCTCCTCCGCTCGTCGATCAACTCGTCGAGATCGGTGCCGCATGGCGTCCTGCATGGGGGGAGGATAAGGGCCGTCTCCCAGCACGGGCCGCGGCAGCGCCGCGGCTACTCGCCAAGCCATGGCAGCGCCGGGCAAGCCGCTCCTAAAGTGTTCCACCGAGGGGCAGTCTAGCAGGAGCCGGGCCAGTCGTATTTTACCCCGCTCGTCAGCGGCACGGAGATCCTCGTCACCAGCAGCGCCGCATTGCTGGGTCCAGGGCTCGGCGACGAGAACGCGCCTCCGTTAATCGAGCCCCACCCACCCACCCCCACCCGAAAGTGAAACCACCAAATCCTCGAGGCAGCAACGTGCACACTTTCCGTATGCTCAGAGTGACCATCTCGAGCAGCAGGCCGGGGTCGCACCCACCCACCAGCCCAACCATTAACATAACTAATCTATAGTTTGCTGCCGCTGCGGTAGGGGACCTGGGGGTGCGCCCACGCTCTTTGCAGAGTGGGGGTTCCCTACCACCAACAGCCAGCCATCTCAGGAAGGTGCTTGGGCCCTACGCGCCGAACACGGTCTTATACGCCTTTAGAAGTGTCCCTGACTTAAACATACAGCAACATCAAAGTTGACCCTCGCACCTTGCGTATGCTCAGCGTGACCATCTCGAGCAGCTGGCCAAGGTCGCGCGCAGTCGACAGCAGCTTGAACTGGTTGAAGAGCGTGGAGATGCGGTGGCGCTCGCGCTCGGCGCGATGGTGAAGGCGCGCCTACGTGGGACAGCATCAGTATCAGTATCCGCAGCATCAGCATCAGCATCAGCATCAGCATCAGCATCAGCATCAGCATCAGCAGCAGATTCAGGGTGGGTATGGTGCGTGGGTGGTTAGAGAGAGTGGGGGTGGAGATGCGGTGGCGTTCGCGCTCGGCGCGGTGGTGAAGGCGCGCCTGCGTGGATGCGGTTGGGTGTGTTGATACAAGCTGGTTGTGTTGATGCAAGTTCGTTCCCCATGTTGGTTGCGCAGCTGTTCCGCCAGTGCGGTGCGAGGCTGGGTGAAGAGACTCTGGGTGGAGCTGCGGCGGCGCATGGGACAGCAGCATGGGACAGCAGCAGTAGCAGCAGCAGCAGCGGCAGCAGCAGCAGCAGCGGCAGATTCAGGGTGGGTGTGGTGCGCGGGTGGTTTAGGAGAGTGGGGGCGGAGATGCTGTGGCGCTCGCGTGAAGGCGCGGCTGTGTGGGTGCGGCTCGGGTTCGATTGCGATGATGATAGGTGCAGCAGCAGCAGCAGCAGCGGCGGCGGCAGCGGCGGCAGAAGCGGCAGCAGCGGCAGCAGCGGTGGCGGAAGCAGCGGCGGCGGCAGATTCAAGGTCAGTTTTGGGGGTGTACAGAGACACAGCAAGCCTCCGCCCCCCTCCCTCCCTTCCTTCTCCCAACGCCCCTCCCACCTTGGCAATCGTGTTGCCCAGGTGCGTCCCAAACAGCATGAGAGAGCGCTCGTCTGCGGCAGTGAACGGATGCCCATTCGCCTTGTTGAGAGCCTGGAGCACGGCGACGTTGCGGCCCTGCGCGAGTGAGAGAGGGGGAGGGGTGCGCAAGTGAATGGCATGCCAGAGAGTGGGGGCATGTGAGAGAGTGAGGGTGTGCATGTGAAGAGAGGGGGTGTGCGCGTGTGAATGGCATGCGAGAGAGACTGTGCGCATGTGAGAGCATGTGAGAGAGTGGGGGCATGTGAGTGCATGTGAGAGTGAGGGTGTGCATGTGAGTGCATGCGAGAGTGAGTGTGTGAATGTGAGTGCTTGTGAGAGACGAGTGAGGGTGTGCATGCGCATATGCCTAGCGGTGGGATACGTAACGATTCTCTCCCCCCCTCTCTCTCCCTCTCTCTCCCACTCTCTCTATCTCTCGTGTGCGTGCGTGACCGTGCGTGCACGCGTGCATGGCCGCACGTGCCTGAATGTCCCGTATCGCCGTGCACAGCATGTTCTGCGTGCGGTAGCCGGTCACTCGGTCGACCTCCGGGTTGAACAGAGGGTGTGTGTACGCGTCGGGGACGTTGAGGCTGCCGCCGCTCTGCACAACGGAAACGGGAGGGAGAGAGGGAGGGCCAGTGGAAGTGTGAGAGGTGACGGGAGAGGGCCAGTTGAATTGTGAGAGGCAACGGTAGCATTGAGGCTGCTGCCGCTTTGCACAACGGAAGCGGGAGGGAGGCAGGGCCAGTGGGTGTGTGTGAGGGAACAGGAGAGGGTGACGCAGTTGAATTGTGAGAGGCAACGAGAGGTAGGGAGGGCCAGTTGAATTGTGAGAGGCAACAGGAAAGTTGAGGCTGCCGCCGCTCTGCACGCCAGAAACGGGAGGGAGGGAGGGCAAGTTGAGTTGTGCGAGGCAACGGGAACGTTGAGGCTGCCGCCGCGCTGCACGACGGAAACGGGAGGGAGGAAGGGCCAGTGGAGGTGTGTGAGGGAACAGGAGAGGGTGAAAGCCAGTTGAGTTGTGAGAGGCAACGGGAACGTTGAGGCTGCCGCCGCGCTGCACGACGGAAACGGGAGGGAGGAAGGGCCAGTGGAGGTGTGTGAGGGAACAGGAGAGGGTGAAAGCCAGTTGAGTTGTGAGAGGCAACGGGAACGTTGAGGCTGCCGCCGCGCTGCACGACGGAAACGGGAGGGAGGAAGGGCCAGTGGAGGTGTGTGAGGGAACAGGAGAGGGTGAAAGCCAGTTGAGTTGTGAGAGGCCACGGGAACGTTGAGGCTGCCGCCGCGCTGCACGACGGAAACGGAAGGGAGGAAGGGCCAGTGGAGGTGTGTGAGGGAACAGGAGAGGGTGAAAGCCAGTTGAGTTGTGAGAGGCCACGGGAACGTTGAGGCTGCCGCCGCGCTGCACGACGGAAACGGAAGGGAGGAAGGGCCAGTGGAGGTGTGTGAGGGAACAGGAGAGGGTGAAAGCCAGTTGAGTTGTGAGAGGCCACGGGAACGTTGAGGCTGCCGCCGCGCTGCACGACGGAAACGGGAGGGAGGAAGGGCCAGTGGAGGTGTGTGAGGGAACAGGAGAGGGTGAAAGCCAGTTGAGTTGTGAGAGGCCACGGGAACGTTGAGGCTGCCGCCGCTCTGAACAACGGAAACGGGGGGAGGGAGGGCCAGTGGAGGTGTGTGAGGGAACAGGAGAGGGTGAAAGCCAGTTGAGTTGTGAGAGGCAACGGGAACGTTGAGGCTGCCGCCGCGCTGCACGACGGAAACGGGAGGGAGGAAGGGCCAGTGGAGGTGTGTGAGGGAACAGGAGAGGGTGAAAGCCAGTTGAGTTGTGAGAGGCCACGGGAACGTTGAGGCTGCCGCCGCGCTGCACGACGGAAACGGAAGGGAGGAAGGGCCAGTGGAGGTGTGTGAGGGAACAGGAGAGGGTGAAAGCCAGTTGAGTTGTGAGAGGCCACGGGAACGTTGAGGCTGCCGCCGCGCTGCACGACGGAAACGGGAGGGAGGAAGGGCCAGTGGAGGTGTGTGAGGGAACAGGAGAGGGTGAAAGCCAGTTGAGTTGTGAGAGGCCACGGGAACGTTGAGGCTGCCGCCGCTCTGAACAACGGAAACGGGGGGAGGGAGGGCCAGTGGTGGTGTGTGAGGGAACAGGAGAGGGTGAGAGCCAAATGAATTGTGAGAGTCAACGGGAGGTAGGGAGGGCCAGTTGAGTTGTGACCTTGCCCGCGATGCCCTCCTGTGATGCCCCCCCCCTCCGCCTCCCGACGCCCACCAAAGCACACATAATACAAAACGTATACTGACACACAACTGTGCGACCGATACCCACGACCCGAAACCGAACGACACGCGACAAGTGACCGACACGAAATACCGTTCCCCACCTGCGCGACCTTGCCCGCGATGCCCTCTCCGAACCGCACGGTGATGCACAGCGGCTGCTCCCCCGTGTGGTCCAGTCCCATCGTGCGCAGCTCCTGCAGCTGCTCAAACACCAGGAAGAGTGTGACGCGGTCACAGTCGAGCAGCTCGAGCGCCACCTTCTGCACGCTCGCGAGCGCGGTGTGGATGTCGAGGCTGACGGCGAGCTGGTTGAGCACGCCGACGGCCTGTGGGTACGGAGGCAGGGAGAGGGGAGGGAGGAGAAGGGGTCAGCAGGCAGGGAGCAGGCAGCAGGGGGGGGAGGGGGGGCAGCTGGTTGAGCACACCGACGGCCTGTGGGCCTGTGGGCAGGAAGCAGGGAGCGGGGGGGGGGGGGGGAGAAGGGCAGCAGGGATCAGCAGCAGGCAGCAGGGGGAGGGGAGGAGTAGAAACCGGCAGGGCAGCGGGGGCGGGGAGCAGCTGGTTGAGCACGCCGACGGCCTGTGGGCACCACGGGGGCGGGGAGAGTGCAGGAAGGGAGTGGACGGGAGCGGAAGGGGTCGGCAGGCAGGGAGCAGGCAGCAGAGGGGGGGGGGTGCATCAGGCAGGGGTGGAGGAGGGATCAGCAGGCAGCGGGGAGAGAGGGGTCAGCTGGGAGGGAGGAGTGAGCAGGCGGCAGGGGGGGGAGGCACGGGATCGGCAGGGTTGGGCAGGGAGGGAGCAGACAGGAAGGCAGGAAGGCAAGGAGGGGGGGGGGGGGGCAGCGCGCTCGTCGGGCTCGCCAACGGTCGCAGCACTCGGCGGCAGCAGAAGTAACATCGGCTTTCCAGCACTAGACATGCTGCTAGTTCTGGCACCACCGCCTCGACCCGAGTCCAGTTCTTGACCTTACAATCGGCTGCAGCACTGGTCAGCAGCAGACTCCCCCCTCCTGCAACAGCGCACGCACCTTGACCAGGTTGGCGTATCCCTGCTTGAGCTCCTCTGCTGACATGGCAGACACATCCATGCCGAGCGTGCCATCGTCAATCATGGCAGCTGATGCCACGCAGGGCGCCCCGTCCACCATGCCAGGGCAGCAGGGCGGCAGCGGTGGCGGCACGCGCGCTCGCGTGTGCCTGGAAGCAGCGAGTGTGGCGTGGCATGTGTGCACGCGGGGTGGGGTGCATGGGCGGCAGGGCAGGTGGAGGAAGCGTGGCGTCAAGCAGTGCGTCATGGCTCGTGAGACGCGCCCATGGCATTCTGTCCTGGGTGGCAGTCTTGGACTGCGGCGGCGCCGGCTGCGAGCGGTCGCATGCATGCGTTGCAGCGTGTGCATGCGTGTGTGGACACACGCGTGCATGGTGGTGTGCCCTGGGCGCGTTCTCCATGCGCAGTGCATGGAGATGGGAGGTAGCATGGCAGGCCCATGCGCATCGTGCGCGTGACAATGCATGCTGCAATGCGCATCTCCCACATCCCGGGGCTCCACGTATGCCAAAACTAGTACACAACCGCCCCCGGCGAATCGCCGCATAGACGCAACGACCTGACGCAAAAGTGACCGCTCTCCTGTGCGCAAGGATCGCCTTACGCCTCACCTCCGAGCCGCTGTCGGTCTCCTGCTGCGGTCAAGCTACTACGTGCGTTGCTGAGTGCTGGTTGCTGAATGCTGTCTCCGTCACGCCAACGCCACCAAGCTGAGAACAAGCCTGATTGGAGCGCGAGTGAGGTGGTGTAGTGCATGTGTTGCGCAATTGCGCAACCCAAACCCCAGAATGACCAAGCCCCAAACCCCAGTTCTGCCGAACGCCTAAAGGCCCTTCCCAGGCTAGCTCGTACCAAAAGTGCCTGGTTTGGTGCCAGACCAAAAAAACAATTTTCAAACGGGTTGTGTGTGGTCCACGCTGCACCAGGGACGTACCCCCGCCGCGTACGGTTTGTAATCATGTAGGAGCATGTGTATGTGGCGGGGGAGGGAAGGGGAGGGTGCACAGGTGCTGTGCATGGAGATACCGTGCCGGGTCACGCCTCCCAAAACGTGAGTTTTTAAACTCGACTCAACAAAAACCCAATCTTGGAAAGTGTCATGTAGCGCCCACGGTGCACTAATGCACTTGCCTCCTGAAAAAGAAAGTTTGTAATCATGTAGGAGCAGGTGCTTGCGGCGGGGGAGAGCAGGGGAGGGAGAACAGGCGCTGTGAATGGCCGTGCCGTCCCGGGTCACGCCTCAAAAAGTGGGGTGCGAGAGTGCCATTTTGCCCCGCAACTTAATTTTGTGCCACCGCTGCGCCCCTCCCCTCGTGTGTGACTTCTACTATGTATTCGACGACTGTAGGTGCCGGTGGTGCGTCGTGGCATGCGCCGTGGGCGCCACACGACCGTCGCAAACGCCACCTGTCGGAAATGACCATTTCAATATCGGCCCCAGCGCGGCCCCCGGTCATCCCACGCCCCGGAATCGTCAATGATACATGTTTGTGCCTTATAATACGGGGGTTAGAGCCCCCGAGCGAGGTTGCATGGGGGGTTGCATGAGGCGCAACATGAGGCGCAACACAGCCGCCCCTGGGCCCCGAGCATGGACGCCCATGGCACGCGCTCCCCACGGACGCGTAGACAGGCAGCTATCGCGACATTTGACACCGCGCGGGACGCGGAGAGGGCCCCTCAGCGCCGCATGGCCCCTAGCTGGCGACCTAATGGCCTTCCCCCCACCCCAGCAGCCCACCCGGACGTCTACATCGCGTGGCACAACCTTGTACTATCGTATGCACGCCATGTGGAATCGGGGAGGCACGCGAGGGGGCGTTTTGGGATAACCCCAAATGTGGCACCAATTTGGTACGAGCTAGCCTGGGAATGATGATGAGTTTTTACAATCCACTCTCTGGCGGGCACGCTGGGAAGGGCCTAAAAAAAGAGACAACGTCTAGACGACAGATAGACAACGTCGAGACGTGACTTTGAAATCGCAGCCGATACGTTGGGACGTTGAAATGATGGCAGCCCCCCAGGTCCACGGGACTGTTGCGTGGAATTGCAGGGGACGTTGCGTCAGGGGCCCTCCATGGTTGCTCGATATCTACATAAGCCGGATGATAAGCCTGCGACACGCCACTACTATGGGCAAGCACGGGACGGCACGGCGGTGCACACTAGCGAGCAGCGCGTGTTGCTGCAGCACGTCGGGCGCGGCAATCACACGCCTTCGTCGTCGTGTTGTGACCGCTCTGTCGCCGATGCGCGCTGCCACGACCGCCGCAGCCGCAGCAGCAGTGCTGTTGCTGCTCAGTACTGGGTGTGCTTCCAGGCGATCAGTGCCTGCAGGTGTGTGTGTATGGATGTGTGCATGTGTGTGTTCACACACACTCATGTGTGTGTGTGCTGTGTCTTTGTGTGGGGGGGGAGGGTATGTGGGCTGCGCGGAGCATGTGTGTTTTTGTGTCTCCGCGTCCGCTCAGCGCCACGTCAGCCTCCCCCCCTCTCTCACCTCCATGTCTGCGCTTGCAATCTTGTACTTGGCGACAATCGACTGGAGGGCTGACATCTCTGCGCTGTTCTGCCCAGCTGCGCCGTGCTTGTCGGTCACGTCACTCTGCACCTTGACCTTCTTCAGCAGCTTGCCCAGGATGCGCTGGTCCTCCTTCGTGAAGTACATGTCCTCGACCGCCTGCATGGTGGTGGGGGGGAGGGGGGGGTCAAATCTGGTCTTGCTTGTCAGGAAATAGACAGCTCCGTTCCCCCTGCCGCCCGCCGCAGCGCACCATCTGAGGGTCGAGCGGACGGGGGCTGCGGCTCCCAGAGATCTCTGTACCGAAGTGATTGACCCCATGCATCCACCACCTACCCACCATGTCAATACATTTACCTACACCTCCTCTTCCTACAGCTACTTTCTGAAATATGTATCGTGCACCACCCAACAACCGCGCCAACAACCAACTGCCGCGCATGGCGCATGGCACGCGTACATGCACGCAGCAGAACGCGGTCCCCAGAGGTTGAGAAACACGCATGAATGCATACAAGTGTTGGACTAGTCGAGCATAGCACTAGTACAACAGAATGGCATGCTCTCACGAGCATGGACACTGTTGTCATGCGCATGCTTGATCAGCCCCCATACATGTGTCACACCACAACACGCCAAGTGAGCGCAGTGAGCTCAGCAGAGAGTGCTGGCACCGAATCTCGGCCACTCCCCGCGCGCGCACTGCTTGCATGGCGCTGCTGCTGCTTGATCCGATGCCGCGAGGGCTCATCCAACGTCCTACAGCCCGCTCGTGGGTGCATGCTCGTCCCGCCCCCACAACACGAGCCCGATCTTACCGGTTTGATCCCGCTGTTTGATCCTACCGCGAGGGCTTCTCTGGTGTCGGAGACGATTGTTTCCTTGATGTTCGGCCTACGCCCCCCCCCCCTCACCCCGCCTTGCACAAAGCAAAGTGCCCACCTTGCCCTTGTCGTCGAACCCATGGAGGCCAGAAAGCGACATGCAGCGCGTCGAGCTCGGCACCGCCTGAGGCACCAGCGACAGTGCGGAACGAACGATGCGCTGCATGGTGGTTTTAGTGAGGTACAGGGAGACTGATCTGAACAAGTGGACTGCTGCATCGAGCTCATGCATCATAGGGCCCCACACCCCCACACACAAAAAACTACTAATTGCAACGCCTTCAACTGGGATCCCTTTTCCTTGTTTCCCGCAGGCCCTACCTGTAGACGCCAGGTGGAAGGGGGCAGGGCCAAGTAGCAACGATGGCTGGGGGCACCATGTATCGCCGGCTGAAGTCCGTGGACTTCTTCAAGAAGCTCCCTTCGTAAGTGGTACCGTGTTTGGAGAGGGGGCGACGCGATGCGATGCGATGCGACGATCGCCCGGGCCTATCCGTGCATGCGTTGGCCACACGCACCCTGCACCACTGCATGGGGCCACTACACGCGCAGTTCAGTGGCATGGAGACGCAGGGGAGGACGATGGGGCAATCACCCCCTCCCATGTGATGCGCCATGCAGGGGCCCCTGGCGCCATGCACACACACGCCATGCACACACGCCATGCACCACGCGGTGATATGACCTGCGCTTGTGAGCCCCCTCCCCCTCCCTGTCACTCCCTCACGACGTACGATGATGTGATCTGGTTCATCTGAACCAGATCTGATTTGACCTTGAAAGGAGCGAGTGCTGCGGCAGGCTCGCACGCACACGCACACACGCACGCACACGCCATGCTCGCACGCGTTTGCGCGCTCGCGTGCCCGGCTGCTCACGCAGCGACCTGACGGAGGCCACGATGACCGGCGCGTGGATCTCGATCGCCGCGTCCATCATCATGGTGCTGCTGATGGTCATGGTGAGCGAGACGGCAGTGCAGTGTACACGGGGATCCCCGCGGGGATGCTATGCACATGCATGCGAAACAAACCACTTCTGGCCGCTTTCACAACTCCCGTGGGGCAGTCTCAGTCTCACCTCCATGCACAGCTTTGACACGCATGTCGCCATCCCATCACACACCTACCACATGCACTTGTGCCCACCTCTGGCCGTTTTTACAAGTCCCGTGGGGCAGTCTCACATCCATGCAGCTTTGACACGCGTGTCCCCACCCCCCCACACACCTACCACACGCACTTGTTCCCACTCACCGTGACTCCAAATCATTGATTCCCCTGCGAGCCGTATACCGCTCCGGGACGGAATTCCCATTTCCCAGAAAACCACCCCACACTTAGTGGGAGAGGGCGTGGAGCAGTGCGTTGGAAAGCTGTTGCCGAGAGCGGCACAACGGCATGCGTTGCATGAATACCCGCTGTGTATTGTGCTTTGTGTGAGCGGTCGAAGTTGCTGGAGCCGGCAAAAAACTAATCACTAAAATCCTTCCCAGGGACCACTGCTCCAAATGCTTGACTCAACAACGCGACCCACCCGCACTCCTCCCACGTAACCGTCACGTCATTGTGACTCTGAAATCTTACGGCACGCTCGGCTCGTGCCTGCCTGCTCTCCTCCCTCGTGTCATGCTTTGACTGGGCAACTCTCCTCTCACATCCATCCTTAGACTGGACAACTGAACGACCCCTTAACCACCACGCCGCCGTCTGCCACCACCGCCGTCGCCGCCACAACACCATCACTGAGACACCGCCTGCGTGAACCAACCAACCAAACGTTACATGAGCGCTACCAGACAACCAGCCGACCAACGTCACATGAGCGTTGCATGAGCGCCCACATCACACACACACACTCACTCCCTCCCACACACATACACTTTCACATGCGCACACACAACAGTCCTGAGCTGTGGGCGTCCCTCTCTGCCGAGGAACCACCGCCGCCGCCACTGATCCACCGTCCGCGTGAACCAACCAAGCAACCAAGGAAGCGTGACATGAGCGTGACCAACCAACCAACCAAGCGTTGCGCGATCGCCCACGTGGACCACACACACACGCATGCGTGCACACACACACACACACACACAAAGCACACAACACGCACACAACACGCACACACACACACACACACACACGCACGCACACAACATGAGGTTTGGGTGTTCTTCTCTACCGTGCCAACCAACCGTGCGCCAGCAGGCGGGTGAATATCCACATTGACACACACACACACGCTTGCGCCCACGACAGGAGCTATGGGCCTTCTTCGCTACAGCGTCAACCACGTCGCTCGTTGTCGACCGCTCGTCTGCCAATGAGCTGCTTAAGGTCAATTTCAACATCAGGTGGGGGAGGTTATGGGGACGGGCGGGTGAGCGAGAGTGCGTGACGTGTGTATGTGTGTGCGCGTGTGTGTGTGTGGACGTGTGGGAGTGTGGACCGCTCGTCTGCAAACCAGCTGCTTAAGGTCAATTTCAACATCAGGTGGGGGTGTGATGTGGACGGGTGGGTGGGTGGGAGTGCGTGACGTGTGTGTGTGTGCGCGCGTGTGTGTGTGTGTGTGTGTGTGGACCGCTCGTCTGCAAACCAGCTGCTTAAGGTAAATTTCAACATCAGGTGGGGGGGGGGGACGTGAACGGGCGGGAGTGCGTGGCGTGTGTGTGTGTGTGTGTGTGTGTGTGTACGTGTGGGAGTGTGTCATCCGCGCGTCTGAAGACAACCTGCTCAAGGTCTACTTCAACATCAGGTGGGGGGGGGGGGATGTGGACGGGAGGGTGGGTGAGAGTGCGTGACGTGTGTGTGTGTGTTTGTGTGTGTGTGTGTGTGTGTGTGTGGACGTGTGGGAGTGGCCCGCTTGCCTGCAAGCGAGCTGCTTTAGGTCAATTTCAACATCAGGTGGGGGGGGGGTTATGTGGACGGGCGGGTGGGCGAGGGTGCGTGACGTGTGTGTGTGTGTGTGTGTGTGTGTGTGTGTGTGTGTGTGTGAACGGGTTGGAGGGAGGGAACAAGCTGCTCGAGGTCAACTTGAATATTGATCAGGAGGGGGCGAGTTGGACGGGCGGGTGAATGGACGAGTGGGGAGCGATATGGGCGGTGGAATGGGCACTGGGATTCGGAATGTGAGTGAAAGCTCTCACACACACACACACACACACACACCACCACCACACGCACGCACACCACACACACACACACACACCACACCACAAACACACCACAAACACACATGCACACGCACACACACACACACACACGTGGGTTATATGCGCCATCAAAGGCGTCAGACAGACTGTAAAATCGACCACACACACACACACACACACACACAGCACACCTCCCACACCCACCCACACCTATCACACACACACACACACACACACTGCAGGTTCCCTGCACTGTCGACGTTGCGTTCGCCACCCTCGACATGTGTCTTGACGCGCTCAGAACCAAGCGCCGCAACTTCACATTTCTCGCTCTCTCTCTTTCTCTCTCCCTCTCTTTCTCTCCCTCTCGCTCTGTCTTTCTCTATCTCTGTCTATTTTTTCTCACACACACACACTCACTCACACACACCTCCCCCCACACAACACACAGCTTCCCTGCACTGTCGTGCGAGTTCGCCACCCTCGACGTGTCGGACGCACTCGGCACCAAGCGCCTCAACCTATCAAAGACGATGCATAAGGTGTGCGGGTGTGGGAGGGGCTAGATTGGGGCTTCAGTTGGGCTGCTGTGCTGTGCTGCTGCTGTGCTCTCTGCATTAAGCGCCTCAACCTGTCAAGGGACGGTGCATAGGGTGTGAGAGTTTGAAGAGCTAGTTTGGGGCTTTAGCTTGGCTGCTTGGCTGTTGCTGCTGCTGCTGCTGCTGCTGTGCGTCAGCACCAAGCGCCTCAACCTTTCAAAGACTGTGCATCTGGTGTCAGGGTGTGGGAGGGGCTACATTGGGGCTGCAGTTGGGCTGCCGTGCTGCTGCTGCTGCTGCTGCTGCTGCTGTGCTGTGCGCTCGGCACCAAGCGCCTCAACCTATCAAAAGCGGGGCATAAGGTGTGCGGGTTTGGAAGGGGCTAGATTGGGGCTGTAGTTGGGCTGCTGTGCTGTGCTGTGCACCAAGCGCCTAAACCTGTTGAAGAAGGTGCATCAGGTGTGCGGGTGTGGGAGGGGCTAGATTGGGGCTGTAGTTGGGCTGCTGCGCTGTGCTGTGCTCTCTGCACCAAGCGCCTCAACCTATCAAAGACGCTGCAGAAGGTGTGCGGGTGTGGGAGGTGCTAGTTTGGGGCTTCAGTTGGGCTGCTGCTGCTGCTACTGTGCTGTGCGCTCGGCACCAAGCACCTCAACCTTTCAAAAGACGGTGCATAAGGTGTGCGGGTGTGGGAGGTGCTAGTTTGGGGCTTCAGTTGGGCTGCTGCTGCTGCTGCTGTGCTGTGCGCTCGGCACCAAGCACCTCAACCTATCAAAAGACGGTGCATAAGGTGTGCGGGTGTGGGAGGGGCTCGTTTGGGGCTTCAGTTGGGCTGTTGCTGCTGCTGCTGCTGCTGCTGTGCGTCAGCATCAAGCGCCTCAACCTTTCAAGACGGTGCAACCATGCACTCTGCTGCCAGACACAACACACACACACACACACACACACACACATGCTCCCTCTAACCTGCTGCCTGACACACACACACACACACATGCTCCCTCTTACCTGCCCCCCCCCCCTTCCGCTTGCCTGCCTGTCATATCCCCCAGACTCCGGTCGACCCCGACCTCATTCACATCGTGCCCTCGAGCCAACCTCGCCATCACCTCGCTATGCTGTCTGCCCCACCCCCGCCCCCCCCTCCTCCCAACATTCCTCTCACCTGCTTGCTTGCCTGTCATATCACCCAGACTCCGGTCGACCCCGAACTCGTCCACCTCGCGCCTGCCAGCACGGACAGAGCCCTCTCCCCCCCCCCCCCCCCTGCTTCCAACCGTGCACTCTGCTGCCTAACACACACACACACACACACACACACCTGCTCCCTCTGACCTGCTGCCTGAGACACACACACATACCTGCTCCCTCTTACCTGCTGCCAGACACACACACACACACACACTCCTGCTCCCTCTAACCTGCTGCCAGACACACACACACACACACACACACCTGCTCCCTCTAACCTGCTACCAGACACACACACACACACGCACACACACATCTGCTCCCTCTTACCTGCTGCCAGACACACACACACACACACGCACACCTGCTCCCTCTTACCTGCTGCCTGACACACACACACACACACACCTGCTCCCTCTCACCTTCCCCCCCCCCTTCTGTTTGCCTGCCTGTCCTCACCCAGACTCCGGTCGGCCCCGACCTCGTCCACCTCGCGCCCCCGAGCCAACCTCGCCATGGCCTCGCTATGTTGTCTGCCCCCCCCCCCCTCTTCCCCCCCCCCCCCCTCCTCCTCCCAACATTGCGCTCACCTGCTTGCCTGCCTGTCATATCACCCAGACACCGGTCGACCCCGACCTCGTCCACCTCGCGCCTGCCAGCATGGACGGCGCCCACAAGTCTCACAAGTACGACGACGAAGGGCGCTTTGACGACTATCCAGACGTAGACGTCACGCACCCAATCACGCACGAGAACTTCCTGCTCACACTCGCTACGTACCCAATCGGTGCGTATGTGTCAGTGGTGTAATTAGCGCCCCCGCAGCCCCCGCTGCGAGGGCAAACCAGGAAATTTGGGGGGAATCGCGGGGGCGAATCGCAGGAATTTTGCTCCAAATCGTGCGAAATTCGGCGATCTTTACACTTCTCCGCGAAATACGTCTTCTGCGGGGAAATTTGGCATGTTCCCCCTTGGGTTGCGGGGGCAAACAGGACATTCTTGGTTTCCTTAATGACACCACTGGTGTGTGTGTGTGTGCGTGGGTGGGTGGGTGGGTGGGTACGTGTGGGTGGGTGAGTGCATGTGTGTCACGCACCCAATCACGCACGAGAAATTCCTTCTGGAACTTGCTACGTACCCAATCGGTGCATGTGCGTGTGTGTGCGTGCGTGTGTGGGTAGGCACGTGTGGGTGGGTGCGTGTAGGTGGGTGAGTGAGTGCATGTGTGGTCCTAATGCGCCATCGAAGGCGTCCGACGGACTGTAACATCGACGGACTGTAACATCGACCACACACACACACACACACACACACGCACGCACTCTCTCACAGTCGTCGTGATTTTCTTCGCCCCCTGGTGCCACTGGTGCCAGCGGCTGGAGACCACTGCTGTCACACACACACACACACACACACACATGCGCGCACACACACACACGTGCACACGCACACACTCCCTCTCTCTCCTTCCACACAGTCGTCGTCAATTTCTTCGCCCCCTGGTGCCACTGGTGCCAGCGGTTGGAGCCCACGTGGGAGGCAGCGACTGCGGCGGTGCACGAGCGATACCCAGAATCCGACGGACGCATCCGCTTTGCCAAGGTGGGCAGGGCTGAGGGTTTAGGGCTGTGCGCTGAGCACTGCCAGGCGTTCTCCACACCAACACCAACACCCTGCCCCCTCCTCCCCCTCCCCCAAAAAATGAAAATACAATGGAAACAAAATGTCGAAACACACACCAAATACACAGGTCGACCGCGTCGCTGAGCAGGCACTGTGTGCTGAGCACTTTGTCTCCTCCCCGTCAAAAAAAATCCCGAAAGACGCACCAAACACGCAGGTCGACTGCGTCGCTGAGCATGCTCTTTCTGTGTGCTGAGCACTTCGTTGCCGCCCCCCTCTCAAACAAACTAAACAATAGCGTGCCACACACACACACACACACGCACACACACGTACACGCGCGCACCACACACGCAGGTCGACTGCGTCGCTGAGCAGGCCCTGTGCGCTGAGCACTTTGTCCAGGCGTTCCCTTCGATCCGTGTGTTCCGGAAGGGCCACGATGAGGTCAACGCAGGCGGGGTGAGTGTGTGTGGTCCAGTGTTTCCGTTATCCAACCCGCAACCCGACAAAGTGCACTTTCGGGTTGAGATTGGCCCATTGGGGCTGGCATGTCGGGTTTGAGATTTCGCGAATTTTGGCCCGAAAAGTGTGAAAATTGACATTTGTACACCCTTCCCGGAAAAAAATCGCCTCCTCGGTTTGTGATTAGGGAGTGAGCTGTGAGGCCCGGGTTGAGCCATCATTTCTCCAACATCCTTAGCGGAACCACTGGTGTGGTCGGTTTTGTACAGTCTTTCGGACGCAAATGTTGGCGTGTTGGGACCCGGGGGGGGGGGGGGGGGAGATCCTCTCCCCCTCTCCCTCTCTCCCTCTCTCCATCTCTCCCCCTCTCCCTCTCTCCCTCTCTCCCTCTCACTCTCTCACTCTCTCTCACTCTCCCTCTCTCTCACTCTCACTCTCTCACTCTCTCACTCTCACTCTCTTTCTCTCAATCTCTTTCTCTCCCTCTCCCTCTCCCTCACTCTCCCTCACTCTCTCTCGCTCTCCCTCACTCTCTATACTCTCCCTCACTCTCCTCACTCTGCCTTACTCTCCCTCACTCTCCCTCACTCTCCTTCTCTCTCCCTCACTCTCCCTCACTCTCCCTTACTCTCCCTCACTCTCCCTCACTCTCCCTCTCTCTCCTTCTCTCTCCCTCACTCTCCCTCCCTTTCCCTCACTCTCCCTCACTCTCCCTCACTCTCCCTCACTCTCCCCCACTCTCCCTCACTCTCTTTACTCTCCCCCACTCTCCTCACTCTCCCTCTATCTCCCTCACTCACTCTCTCTCTATCCCTCTCTCTCCCTCTCGCTCCCCTCTCCTCCTCTCCCCATCTCCCCTTGTCCCTCCACCCTTCACCCCGGCCCACCCACCCGCAGCAGAAGCACCTGCACGAGGCATGTGAAGGCGACCGCAAGCTCTTTCTCTCTCTGTTCTCTCCTTCTCTCTCTCTCTCTCTTAGTCTCTCTCTTCTCTCTCCTTGTCTTTCTCTGTCTCTCTCTCTCTCCCTCCCACCCGCTCTCACCCGCCCTCCTTCCTATTGATCCAAAACACACACACACACACACACACACACACACACACACACACACACGCACACACACCGCAGAAGCACCTGCACGAGGCATATGAAGGCGACCGCACGCTCGAGGACCTAACGCGCTTTGCAGACAACCTTGTGCCGTCTGCGGGGCAGCCGCACCGCAGGTGCGAGGGGGAACATGATGGGCCTCATGGGCATGATGGGCCTGATGCCTGATGGGCCTGATGTCTGATGGGCCTGATGCCTGAATGGCCTGATGCCTGATGGGCCTGATGCCTGAATGGCCTGAGGCCTGGTGGGCCTGAGGCCTGATGCGCCTGATGCATGACCATGATGCCTGAATGGCATGTTGCATGATGTCTGATGGGCATGATGTCTGATGGGCATGATGCCTGGCCTGGTGGGCATGATGCCTGATGTGCTCACACAAACACGCTGAAAACAAAATCAAAGGGGCAGCCACACCGCAGGCACGTGGGCGTTGTGTGCGCGCATGCGCTGCGCATGCGTGTTTGACTGACGTGCATGCGCGTGTGACCGCAGTGTTGCCGCCGCGTGTTGACCGCTGTGTGTTGACCGCCGTGTGTTGACCGTGTGAGGTCTGTGCGATCTCAAGGATCCCCAATCGCTTCATTAGTCGAGAACCTTAGTGTTTCCTTGCAAGCGACCAGTCGTATGCGCTTCCAACCACACACTCGCACAAAAGCGCGCACGTGATTTTGTCCGTTCCCTGATCGGGAAGGAAACCCCCGGCACACACACACACGTGCCTGCGCCACTGCACTGGAGAGCACCGCATGCAGATTCGAGCCCAACGGGGTCATGTCTGATGGGCTCACACACACACACACACACACACACTCACACCGCAGGCACGTGGACCTGGTGCATGCACGGATTGGGGGCGGTGGTGGGGGTTTAGCCTCATTCTGAGAATGGGCTCACACACACAAACACACACAAACACACACAACAAAAAAAACTCACACCGCAGGCACGTGGACCTGGTGCACGCGCCGATCGCGGGCGGGTGCAACCTTGCTGGTGCGTGGCTGAAACAGGGGCACAGTGGGGTGGGGGGGTGCACATGTGCCGAGTGTGGAGCGGGTGGGGTGGCGGGCTTCAAAAGGCAACCCAAAACACACACACACAAACACACACACACGCAACACGCACACACACACACACACAAACCCCCCTCACCCCGCTCTGCAAGCTTTGTCATGGTCAAGAAGGTCCCTGGCACGCTCAATTTTACCGCCGGCCCTCCCTCCCCTCCCTCCCCCCTGTTCAACACCAGCACGCATCCGCACACGCACTTACACACACACACACACACGCACACACACGCACGCACACACACACACAGGCTTTGTCATGGTCAAGAAGGTCCCCGGCACGCTCCACTTCACCGCGCGCTCCGAGTCGCATACGTTTCAGCACGCGTGGACCAACATCAGCCACGTCGTGCACTCGCTGTACTTTGGAAGGTGGGGAAAGCAGTTAATTGCACTCACAACTGACGCAACAGTTACAGTGGGGATTGAAGTGGAAGCGTGGCAGTTGGTTGCAGTTACTTCACGTCACCAGCCACATGCATGGAAGAGGCACTTAGTTGCAGTCGGCAACAGCAGCCACGTCGTGCACTTGCTCTACTTTGGTAGGTGGGGAGAGCAGTTAGTTGCGGTCATAACTGATGCAACAGTACAGTGGGGATAGAAGAGTGGCAGCTGGTTGCAGTTGCTCCACATCACCAGGCACTTGGTGCCAGTTGCAAGTGGCGTTGCAGTCGCAACGACACGTCGTGCACTCACTGTTCTTTGGAAGGTGGGGCGGAGAGCAATTGTTTGTAGTCACGACGGACGCAACAGTTAGTAGTGGGGATGGAAGAGTGGCAGCTGGCTGCAGTTCCTTCCACGTCACCAGCCACGTGCATAGAAGAGGCACGCGGTTGCAGCTGGCAACGTCAGCCACGTCGTGCACTCACTCTACTTTGGAAGGTGGATGGGATGATAGAGAGGAAGTAAGTCGCAGTCACAACCAGGACAGTTACAGTTGGGGAGGCTGAGTAACACACATTCCAGCACGCGGGTGGACCAACATCAGCCACGTCATGCAACCGCTGTACTGTAGAAAGTGGGGAGAGCAGTTGGTTGCAGTTGGTTGCGGTAGGTCGCGGTTGGTTGCTCACTCTACTTTAGAAGGCGGGGAGAGCAGTTGCCTGCAGTCGCAACTGACGTTGCAGTTATAGTGGGGATGGAAGAGTTGGTTGCAGAGAAAGAGTTTGGCTGCAGTCACAAGTGGCGTTGCGGTTACTTCCACGTCACCAGCCACGCCAAGAAGTCGAACAGGCGTCGTGCTGCTCTGTAGCGCCCTCGTACCTCCACCCCACACACGTACCCACCCACTCGATGCCACCCCACCCAACCACATCACACAGCCGCCCGTCCCAGCGCACGTTTGCGCTGCTCAAGCAGCTTCTCCCATCGTGTGTAAGAGCAAGCACGTGGCAGACTGCCAGCCACACGCACACACACGTTCACACACTAACCACCCCAGTGATTTCCTTTTTGGCTGTCCACAGCCATTGGGCTGTATTCCAGCTTTAATTTGACCTTGAACACAGCTCGACCCATGCGGTGGATTAGCTTTCTGACAAGCCCGCCAGGCAGAGCTCGTGAAAAGCTTTCAAATGACTGATGTACGTGGACAAACGGTCAACAGGAGGTCAACGGTCAAACCGGTCAAAGCAAACTCCGGCTGTGGAATAATTAATTTAAAGTCCTGAGAAGGAAATCACTGAGGCACCCACACACCGCCACACAGCAGCCACCCACACACCGCCACACAGCAGCCTCCCGTCGCATGCAGCTGCACCCATCTTGTCAGAACAAGCATACAGACACACCACACGCACACACACACGCACACACCACCACACACGCAGCCGCCCGTCCCAGCGCACGCTTGCGCTGCTCAAGAAGCTTGACCCATCGTGTTCAAGCAAGCACGTGGCAGACTGCCAGCTACCCCCAAACACACACGCACACACACACGCACACACACCACCACACACGCAGCCGTCCGTCGCAGCGTAAGTTTGCGCTGCTGAAGAAGCTTCACCCGTCGGGCCTCGACCCAAAATGGTCTGACAAGCTGGTGGGCCACCAGTACGTGTCAGAGACGACTCAGTCGTCGCACGAGCACTACATGCAGGTGGGATGTGCGATGGGCTCGCCAGTGAGGGGTTTAGGGTTCAGGGTTCTAGGGTTGCGGGTTCTAAGGTAATGGGTTTAGGGTTGAAATGCAAATGAACGTGCACTGGAAGGGCTCCCATAGGGTCACCATGTCGGAGACCATGCAGTCGTCGCACGAGCACTACATGCAGGTGGGATGTGCATGTGCACGCATGGGCACGCACGCGCACACGTGCGCTGGGCGGGCTCCCGTAGGATCCGCCTGTAACGGCAGGGGCGGCAGCGGCCGTGCCCGGTGCGCTGCTGCTGCTGCTGCTGCTGATATAGTTGCTGCTGCTGCTGCTGCTGGTATAGTTGCTGCTGGTGCTGCTGGTATAGCTGCTGCTGCTGCTGGTACAGTTGCTGCTGTTGCTGGTATAGTTGCTGCTGCTGCTGGTGGTATAGTTGCTGCTGCTGCTGCTGGTAAAGTTGCTGCTGCTGCTGCTGGTATACTTGCTGGTGCTGCTGGTATAGTTGCTGATGCTGATGCTGATGCTGATGCTGCATTTGCTGCTGCTGCATTTGCTGCTGCTGCTGATGATGATGATGATGATGGTGGTACAGTTGCTGCTGCTGATGGTACAGTTGCTGCTGCTGGTACAGGGCGTGTGGGGGGGGGCGACGGACGCGTACAAACACGGCACACACACACACACACACACACACGCAGGTGGTCCTCACGACCGTGCAAGGCTTGGGGGGGCGGGCGACCGACTCGTACGACGCATATGAATACACAGCGCATAGGTGGGTGGTAGTCAGTGGTTACGCTTCCTCCATCTCACACTGGCGGTGCATGCATGCTGCCAGACATGAATGCCGCATACAAGTACACGGCGCATACCATAGTACCGCTTTGCCTTGCAATTCAATAATTCGGACAACGTCGCGGCAAGGTCGATTTCTAACAGATATTGCCGGAAAATCGAAAATACGCCAAAAATCACATCAAAATGGGAATACAAACACAAACAAATCCCGCGGCAAGGCACCTAAATTCCAATCAATTACCACCTTTATAAAAGTGGCGGCAGGGCAGAGCGGCACTACGGTATGTGGGTGGTGGTGCATACATGGTGGGTCGTGCATGCCTAGTGGTGGGTGGTGCATGCTGCCAGAAGTGCTGCGGCATACGACGCATACAATTATGTGCAGCATATGTGGGTGGTGGTGCATGCATGATGGGTGGTGCATGCATAGTGGTGGGTGGTGCAGCATGCATGCATGCATGCTGCCAGAAGTGCTGCGGTGTGCGACGCATACGAGTAGTGGTGCATGCATGCTGGTGGTGGTGAATGCCACAACTGGCAACTGACGACACCTCCCAACTGCCACCCGCCCTCCCCCAACAGCCACTCGTTCGAGGCTGACGAGATCCCGAGCGCAAAGATGACTTACGACCTGTCGCCGCTTCAGATCCTGGTCTCGGTCAGTGAAGGCTGTACTGTGCGCATGCGTGTGTGTGTGTGTGTGTGTGTGTGTGTGTGTGTGTGTATGTCTCGTGTGAATTCATGCGGTTATTCACCCTCTGGGTGGCGGTGCGGTGCGTGAGGAGGGGGGGCTTGGTGGCTGGGCTGGGCGCGTGTGTGCGTGCATGCATGCGCGCGGGGTGGCTGGGCTGTACTGTGCGCGTGCGTGCGGGTGCTATGTGTCTCGTATGCATTGCCGCTTTAGGTCCTGGTGGCGGTGGGTGTTTTACAGTGTCACCGTTTCACACGTACGCTCCCAGTTCCCAGTGGAGGGCGTGGACTAAGCAACTCCTAGCGCAAGCGCCAGCCCACCGTTCGGGGGGGGGGGGCGGTACTGCACACACACACACGTGCACACACACAAACGCACACGCACGCGCACACACACACACGCACGCGCACACACGCACGCACACACACACACACACACACACGCGCGCACACCCTGCAGGAGCGGCGTAAGCTTCTCTACCGCTTGCTCACCATGCCACACCTACACACACGCACACACGCACAACCTGCAGGATCGGCAGATGCTTCTCTACCGCTTGCTCACCATGCCACACACACGCACACACGCACGCACGCGAACACCGTGCAGGAGCGGCGGAAGCCCCTCTACCACCTACTGACCACCACATCGGCGATCGTTGGCGGCGTGTTCACCGTCGCCGGCATCCTCGACGCAATCTGCTACGGCACGATCAAGATGATCAAGAAGAATCAGTTGGGCAAGCAGGGCTAGGGAGGGTGCTCCTGGTGGCGTGGCCTGACTCGGCCCGTCGCATCCACTCTCCTAGCTGGGTTGTGTTTAGTGGGTCGTGTGGTGCTGACCTAGTCGAGACGTAGCACACAAGGTGCCAGCAACCACTGTTGGCGATCACGGACACAGTTCAAGGCACTGTGCCGTGGACTTGTCGTGGTGCCAGTAAGAGGGGGGGTTGGGGGTGCCAGGTGCCGTGATCTCTTGTGTCTGTCTTGGGCATAGTTGAAAACGGCAGTTTGAGCCGCGAACGTGTAGTACATTGATCACTCTCGGGATGTGCATCATATGATGTGCAAGATGTGAGGTACGCTCTCCGGCAGGTGCAAGTTCAATGCGGTCTGTTTCACCCAAAGGAAGGCACAACAGACGGTGGCGTGATGGACACGCCCGTTGTGCAAATGTTACATGACGAGGCGGCTTACATACAGCCAGATCCACTCGGCAACTGTCCCATCCGGACTGCCCCCCGTCTGCCACTGCGTGCAGCCGCATGGCCGTCTGTCAGCACACACACACACGTCATCATTGTGGGGTCCCCAGGTAAAGCTCCCATAGACGTGTAGTCTAGGCCTGAACTCACGCCCCAGGGTCCTCCGGGCGCATGCGTGTAAAACCTGTAAAACCACCCACGTCATCACCACGGACTCGTCTCGTATCACTACTCAGTCTTCACAACTCACTCAGGTACGTCACACACGCAGTGCATCATCACCATCATCACCACCATACGTCCACCACCACCATCATCACGACCATCAGTCCACGTCGTAGAGCTCGTGCTCCAAGCTTGCGGCAGGGGCGGCGCCCCCTCCGCGTTGCACCTCTGCCAAGGAGTCGCCTCGCCGCTCCGCGGCGATCGCGTCACCCCCGCCCCCCCCGCCCAGAGCGCGCCCCCCCAGCACAGCCGCACGCACGTGCGCCATGAGCGCAGGGTCGCTTGGCAAAACTGGGGGGCACGGAGGTGCCACGGGCGGCGCCGCGGGGTGCGCGGACGGCGCGGCAGCCCCGACCATCGCGCGCGCCTGCTGCAGCAGCGAGCTCGGGCTCGGGGGCTCGAGTACGTGGCCGCCAGCACTGCCGCCGCCACCGCTGCCAGCCCCACTCGCGCTATCGCTGCGTCCGAGGCTGCCGTGTGAGCGCAGCAGGCGCTCTGCGGGGTGTGCGTGCGAGGTGGTGGCCGCGCCGGACGGCTCGCCCCTCTCGGGGTCCGCCGGCGCTGCTCCACCGCTGACGACGCGCGTGGCGGCGCGCGCGTGCGCGTCGCTGACGCTACTGGCGCGCGCGAGCGGCGACAGGTGAGGGCCACCAGCTGCTGCTGGCGCTGGCGATCGCAGCGGCACGTGGTCGCGCGCAGAGTCGCCGCGCTGGAGCGGCTCGGGCGACGAGGCGTCGGGCGCTGGCGCGCTGCCGCCACTCAGCTCGCGCGCAGAGCCGGCGTGGTGCGGGAAACGCTGCGCGCCGTCACCCGCCGCGGCGCCGCTACCCCCCGCTTGTCCGCCGCCCGCGACGCTCGTCACCGCATACCGCTCAAACAGTTCACGCCCGATCGCCCTCGGGTCGTCGTCACTGTCGCTGCTCCCGCTGCTCCCGCCGCCACCGCCGCTGCCCCCTTCGTCCTCGTCGTCCTCCTCGCCTGCCTCGCGCCCCCCGCCGCTAGACGAGCGCGCAGAGTCGACGTCACCTCCTGTGGGCGCGCGGCGTTGGGCGGGCAGATGTGAGGGGTGGGTGGGAGTGCAGATGTGCGGGTGGGGGGGGGGGGGCAGATGTGCGGTGTGGGGGAAGGAGTGCAGATGTGCGGTGTGGGGGGAAGGGGTGCAGAAGTGTGGTGAGGGGGAAGGGGTGCAGATGTGCGGTGGTGGTGGGGGAAAGAGTGCAGATGTGGGTCGGAGGGGGGGGGGGAGGAGTGCAGATGTGAGGGTGGGTGGGGTGAGGGGTGCTTTGTGCGAGGGGTCGGTTGGAGTGCAAATGTGAGGGGGGGGTGCTTCGTTGGTATGCAAAGGGAGGGGCCGACGCGCGACGAGCGCGCCGAATCGTCGTCCCTGCCTGCGTGCGTGCGGCGTTGGGGGTGCAGATTTGGTCGAGGGGGTGCAGAGGGGGTGCAGAGGGAGCACATGTGAAGGAGGGGGTGCTTTGTTGGTGTTCACACGAGGTGCGGCTCATATATCACACAAGATTTCTACAGTCTGCTGCACCACTAGCGACATCACACCGCTCGTGTCCCTAGGCCTGACACTGTCTGACTATATCCAGGCACATGCGAAGCGTATGAAACACACAACGCAGACGCACCTGCGCGTGCGCTGTCAATGTCCCCAGAGTCGGCCATCCGGAGCGGCATACAGGCACATGCGAAGTGTATGACACACACATCCCCATGGTCTAGAACGCCATCAAAGTCGTCCGACAAACTGTAAAATCGACCACAGCGCAGACACACCTGCGCGTGCGCTGTCAATGTCCCCGGAGTCCGCCATCCGGGGCGGCGCGTGGTGGCCGTGCCGGCTGCGCGCAGACGCAGCCGCCGCCAGATCGTACGCTAGGTCAGCCGCAGAGTCGGTGACGCTTGGCGTCGCGCGGTGGCGCCCATCTGTACGCACGTGCCATCGGGGCGGGTTCAGGAGGTTGGGATTGGCAGGGAGGAGGGAGAAATGGGGCCGCTGGCCTGCAGGCTTACTAGGGGGACTAAGGCAAGCGTCGGTGACGCTTGGGGTCGCGCGGTGGCTCCCGCCTGCACGCACGCGCCATCGGAGTGGGTTTGGGAGGTTAGGATTGGCAGGGAGGAGGGAGGAATAGGGCCGCTGGCCTGCAGGCCTATTAGAAGGACAAAGGGAAGCGTCGGTGATGCTTGGGGTCGCGCGGTGGCTCCCGTCTGTACGCACGCGCCATCAGGTTAGGGTGGAAGGTGAGTCTAGGAGGTTGGGATGGGGGGGGGGAGGCGCAGTCGCTGCCAAGGCCAGGCCGCCGGCAGAGTCGGTGGCGCTTGGCGTCGCGTGGTGGCGCCCGTCTGCACGCACGCGCCATCGCCAGAGGGGGGCTGGGGTGGAGGGGGGGGGTTGGAAGGTAAGATGGTGGGGGCGAGAAGGCACCACTGGTCAGCAGTTTTTGATTGGGTGAGGTGGGATGCGGCCTATCGAGAAGGCGGGCGGGCGGGCGGGCGGGCGGGCGGGTGGGCGGGGGAGGGAGGGGGCCAGCAGCCACAGCAGCAAGGGGATGCGCACCTGCATCCCCGCCCCCTAGCTCCAGCACGCTGTCCTGACCCAGACCGCACAGCCTCTCTCCGCCCGTACGCAAGCACGCCTAGCGAGTAGGCGGGCGGGCGGGAGGGGGCAGGGGCGGGGCAAGGACAAGGGAACCACGTGGTTCACCAGCAAGCAAACACACCTGCGTCTCCGCCCCCCAGCTCAAGCACGCTGTCTTGCATGCTGCCAGACCCAGAGCGCACAGCCTCTCGCCGCCCGTACGCAAGCAGCCCCCCGGAGCCGCCGCCGCCTTCGTCACCGTCCGCAAACGCAGGCAGCGGCAGGGCACCGTCCCCATGCTCGTCGCCCTGCTGCTGCACCCCCGAGCCGTTGCTGGTAGTCCTGGCACCCCCCGCCTCTCCCTCCGCGTCTCCCTCTCCCTCGGCCCCCTCCTCTGCCCCCGCCGACGCAGCCGCCTGCTCCTGCGCCTCGCCCGCGACGATAGCCATCTCCCACAGGCGGCGGTAGCTGGCCGTGCCCCACACAGCCGGCGCGCGCTGCGACGGCAACCGCGAAGCTGGAGCAGCGCCAGCAGCAGACACAGCAGCGGCGGCGGTGCCGGCAGCGCCAGCTGTGTCGTTGTTGGGCAGCGATGAGTCCCGAGCGGCCGCTCGTGCCAGCAGCTCGGCCTATGAAAGTGGGAGAGAGAAAGTAGGAGAGAGAGAGAGTATGAGAGGAGAGATAGATAGTAGCAGAAGAGAGTATGAGAAGAGAGCTAGAGAGTATGAGAGGAGAGCTGGATAGAGAGCGAGAGGGCAAGAGAGGAAGAGAGGAGACCGAGTAGGCACACACACACAGAACGGCTTTGCACCGTCTGGGTGGTAGGCACGCTGCACACACAACTCCACAAGTCATTTGGCGACTCATCGCCATCACCACCCCATCATCGTCACCACAGCCACCACCACCACCTCATCTCACCACCCACCTTGAAGTCGAGCGCGCCGAGGTCCGGGGGCCCGGTCATGCTGGGCGACATGTCAATGTGGGCGGCAGCAGAGGCAGCGGATGCGTCGCGGCGGACAGAGGGCGGGGCGGGGGAGCTCGTTGACGGGCCTGCCGCGCGCGCCTCGATCTCCACATCTGACCTGTGCGTGCGTGCGTGTGTGTGTGTGCATGTGCGTGCGTGTGTGTGTGTGTGTGTGTGTGCGCTCGCTCGTGTGTGCGTGTGTGCGTGTGTGCGTGTGTGTTTGAGTGTGCGTGCGTGTGTGTGTGCGCGCGCGTGTGTGTGCGCATGTTTGTGAGTGTGTGCACGTGTGCAGACGGTGCTGCTTGGCATGTGCCTGGAGAGCACAGCACTGGGCACGAGTACCGGCATCAGTCTGACCTCGCCACCGCCGCCGCCGCCGCGTCCTCCTCAGCGCGCCGCGCCGCCGCCGCCTCCGAAGCCCGCGCGTCCTCCGCCTCTGCCTCTGCAGCCGCAGCAGCGTCCTCCTCTGCGTTGATGCGCGCAGCCTCGGCCGCCGCCGCGTCTGCCACCGCCTTTGACCTGCGCTCCTTGCGGCTGTACCTGTGGGTTGGTGGTGATGGGGGGTGGGGGATGAGTGATAAGGGGTGAGGTACATGTGATGCGTGATGGGCTTTTGAGTGATGAGTGACGAGTGATGGGGGATGAGTGATGGGTTTCGAGTGATGGGTGATGAGTAATGATGGGGGCACCGCTAGGCAGCGCAGCTGGCCGGGGCCACTAAGGTGCACAAGGACCATCAGCTCCGATGGTCACTCTGATGGTCACTCTGATGGTCACTCTGATGGTCACTCTGTTGAGATCACTCAAATGGTCACTCACCCCGCTGGCAGGCCCTCGTCATCAGAGTCGGACTCGCCCGGGGGCACCGCGCGGAAGCGCATCGGGTTGTGCGGCTGCGGCAGCGCCTGGCGCGCGCGCTCGACCATGTCATCAAAGTTCTGAGGATGAGGACGGGGGGGGTCGTGTGCATTGTGTGCGTGTGTGTGTTTGTGTCTGTGCATGCGAGTGTGCGCGCTCAACCATGCCGTCGAAGTTCTACGGGCGGGGGCGGGTAGTGGGTGAGGGGGTGGGCAGGGGGTGGGTGAGCAGGGGGGGAGCGTGTGTGTGTGTGTTTTTGTGTGCGTGCACGTGTGCATGCGCGTTGTGTGTTGTGCGTGTGCGTACGCTCGACCATGTCAAAGTTCTGATGGCGAGGATAAGGGAGGGGGGGGGACATGTGCTTGTTTGTGTTAATGCGTGTTTGTGCGTGCGCATGTGCTGGGAGGAGGGGGGGGCATGTGCCTTGTGCGGTGTGTGTGCAATGGCGGTGGGGTGGTCGCGCGCGCCTGCGTGTAGCGGGGGGGGGGCGTCTATTCTCTGCAGCTGCCCGACCCCAGTGCACGGTCGCAGCCGCTTGCCTCCCCCCCCCTCTCCCCTTCCCCCGCCCGATACAGAACAACACGCACCTTCCTGTGCCGCTCCCTCTCTGCGTCCTCCTCCTGGCGGACCACCTCCCTCTCTGCGCGCTCCGCCTCAACACCAGCAGCAATGAACGCGGCCGCGAGGCGGCGCTCCTTTGGGACCACGGGCGCCTCGTCGAGGTAGTTGAGCGAGGGCATGGCCACGAGCAGGCGCTTGCGGTAGTGCCTTAGGGGAGGGGGCGTGATCGCGGAGTGTGTGTGTGCATGTGCGCACGTGTTTGTGTGTGTGTGTGTGTGTACATGCGTGTGTGTTTGCACGTGTGTGACTTGCGTATGTGTGTCGTGTGCGCGCGTGCGTTCACAATGCATTCACCATGCATGTCGCATGGCACTACATGGCGTGGCACTGCACGGCTGCCGATCTCACTTGTATTCGCGCACCCCCGGGTTGCCCATCAGCCGCAGGTATGACAGCTGCGTCATCGCAGCCACCAGCTCGATCGCACCCTCCTCGATGGCGTTGCTGGCCAGGTCGAGCGAAGTGAGGGAGGGGCAGCCCTGGAGGTGCGCCACGTCCTCCTGCCGCTTCAGCTTGTTGCCGCTCAGGTTGAGCGTGCGCAGCGCGGGCAGGCAGTCCAGGCCGTCCACGCACGTGATGTAGTTCTCGCTCAGGTCGAGCGTGTCGAGCTGCACGAGCGACGACAGCCCTGGGCCAATGTGCTGGACTGCGTTGCGCCCCAGGTACAGGCACCGCAGGTTGACGAGCGCGTCGAGGTTCTGGATCGTGTCGATCGCATTCTGCTCGAGGTATAGCGTCTTGAGGCCGGTGTACGCCTGTGCGTGGGGCGCGTGCATGGCATGGCATGGCGCATGGCGCATGGTGAGTGTTTTTCGAAGTTGTGCACCATCCAGCGTCGCGTGCGGCCCCCTCCGCCTCACATCGAGGTTCTCCAGAGTGGCGATGCCCTTGCACTGCAGGTGGAGCACGTCGTTGAGCTCTGGGGCGGACGAGTACCTGGGTACATGGCATGGCATGGTGTTTAGGGCTCAGCTCTCTGCTCAAGCATGGATGGACCTGCGTATGTGATGCACATCCTCTTGGACCCTCCCCACCCACAGCTTGAGCTCCCGGCACAGCTTCTTCAGACTCGCAGGGGTTAAAACGAACGCCATCTTGTTGTGCGATGCTGGATCGCTCCTCCACGCCTCCTACTCGGCACTCGGCAGGTGCCACTTCCCTAGGTGGCTGACTAGGTGCATGCTTGGCGTGGATTTTCAAGGTGCAACTTGTGTGGGGGGTCCACGCTCTGTCAATTGAGGTTGAGGTAGGACCTCCCAACAGCGTGTATTCAACACTGCGGTGTACACAGTTCAACACGAGCACATATTGAGTTCAACACTGTGCACTCGCAGTGTTGAATCGCGTCCCCTCGGACGCCACGCGTCCCGACGCGTTTAAACCCGACAATCCAATCGCTGTCCGCGCAACCCGGTGCGATGCCGGATGTTTGTCGACGACAGCACCGCGGTGGAGAGGCCAGGTCAACCTGGAGAAGCTATGACAGATGGTGCAGCTGGCTGAAGTGTACGCACAACAGCTCCATCATGCAGCTCCATGCAGCTCGCTCCATGGATGAGCATGGAGGCAAGGGGCAATTAGTGACTGCCATCGCCAGTCTCTCCCTCAGGGCCAAGCCTGCGTTGCAGCACGCCGGCTTGCCCCCGCGCGTGCGTGGCGGTGCTGCGCCAGTGGTGGAGTCAGCTGCTGCCGTGGCCGCTACAGGCTACAGGCCTTCCATAAGATGCAGCAGATGCTCGTGTCGATGCCGGAAGAGGATCAACAGCAGCTGCAGCTGCCGGCGGAGAGCGCGGGTGGTCAACATCGGATGTTGCAGCGCAGGCAGCAGATGACGGCGGTCCCGCAGCAGCAGGCAGCCCTCACAGCGAGTGTGCTTAAGCAGCGCGAGGAGTTGCAGCAGCAGACAAGGGGTCAGGAGACACCGTAGGAGGCAGTCGTGTGTCGGGCGCCAGGCGCGAAGTCGCAGGTACATGCGCAAATCGATAACCGCCACGCTCTGGGGCCGGCGGCTGTGGTGCACGCACGTGGCACCGGCGGCAGCGGCTCTGGCGCAAACGACGACGCGGTGGCTGCCGCCTTCTGTCCTCCTGCAAGCCCACGGCGCCAACGGCGGCAGCAGTAATGACAGTACGCCCACACACACGCAAACGATGCCCTCCGCGCAGCGCGCGTTGCCCTCCCCTGCTCGTGTGCCACTCCAGGCACCTGGATCACGGATGCAGGGCGGCGGTGTGCGTGTCAGATGCGGAGGTGTGCGTTTCAGACGGCGGCACGATGGCGGTGTGCGCTGCGACCGAGTGCGGACGCGACACCCGTGTGTGTGCGGCAGGGCGGCGGTGTGCGCTGCGACCGAGTGCGGCCGCAACGCTCACGTGTGCGCGGCAGACGGCGCCACAGCGGCAGCACACACTGTGTTCAAGTGCGGCCGCGGCGCTCACGTGTGCGCGGCAGATGGTGGCGGGGTGGCAGTGCCCGCTGCGATCAAGTGCGGTCGCGTCGCTCGCGTGTGAGCGGCAGATAGCGGCAGGGCGGTGTGCGCTGCGAGCGTGTGCATGTGCGGCCACGACGCTCACGTGTGCGTGTCAGATGGCGGCGGGTTGGCAGTGCCCACTGAAATGGAGTGCGGCCGCGACGCCCGCGTGTGCACGGCAGATGGCAGCGGGGCGGCGGGACGGGCTGTGAACGAGTGCGGTCGCGTCGCTCGTGTGTGAGCGGCAGATGGTGGCGGGTCGGCAGCGCGCACTGCGATCAAATGCGACCGAGACGCTCGCGTGTGCGTGTCAGATGGCGGCAGGGCGGCAGTGCATGCTGCGACCAAGTGTGGTCGCGACGCAAGGCGGCGGTGTGCACTGCGGCCGTGTGCGGTGGCGGCTCTCGCGTATCTGCGGCGGATGACGGCAGGGTGGCGGTGAGAGCTGTGAGCGCGTGCGCTGTGAGCGTGTGCGGCCACGGCGCTTGAGTGTGCGCGGCGGATGCATCCGCCACGCACACTCACGCCATATGGTGGCAGGGCTGCAGTGAGCGCTGCGACCGAGTGCGCTCGCGGCACTCGTGTGTGTGCGGCAAATGCCGGCAGGGTGGCAGGGCGCGCTGCGATCAAGTGCGGCTGCGACGCTCGCGTGTGCGCAGCCGATGGCGGCACGGCGGCAGTGCGCGCTGCGATTGAGTGCGGCCACGACGCTCACGTATGCGCGGCAGATGGCGGCGGGGCGGCAGTGCGCGCTGCGACCGAGTGCGGACGCGGCCCTCGTATACGTGTGTGCGGCAGATGGCGGCAGATGGCGGCCGTGTGTGCTACAGGTCAGGTGCATTCTCAGAATTCCTGAAGTCTAGGGTCAGGTCGTGGCTGTATGTGCTGGGTAACCCTCGGCGGCGCGTTGAAGCCCCCCACCCGAAAGGCTTCCCCTCCAAGTAAGGGTGTTCTAAGTAAACTCCTTTGATCGGCCTGAAATTTTGGACATTATCTGGCAGGGCCATATGTACTCGAGGTGCATACTCAGAATTCCTGGAATGTGGGGTGAAATAGTGGTTGCATCTGCTGGGTAGCCCTGGTCGCGCGTTCAAGCCACACCCGAAAGGCCTGCCGCCATGGGAGGGTGTGGGACAGATGTTTGGAGTGTGGCAGATGGCAGATGCAGGGGGGGGGGCAACGCCCATCATTGTCCGCTCTCTCCTATTGACCCCAAAAGTATAAAGAGACCAGGAGCACTAGCAGTGCATCAGAGTCATCACAAGCGGCCCGGTCGTGGCGATACTTCGATGCATAACAGGCCAATGTTCTACACTAGGATCATCTCGCTTCGACCAAACACACACGCGCTCACACACCACTACCGCATCGCCGACCATCACAGCACGTGCACACGCAAGCGTCGTGGCCGTACTCGATTGCAGCGCACCCTGCTGCCATACCGGCATCTGCAGTGCACACGTGAGCGTCTTGATCGCACTCAATCGCAGCGCGTCCCTCCGCCCCGCCGCCATCTGCTGCGCACACACGAGCGCCGCGGCCGCACTCGCTCGCAGCATGCCCGGCCGCCCTGCCGCCATCTGCCGCGCACATGTGCGCGCCGCGGCCGCACTTGAATGCAGCGTGCGTTGCCGCCCTGCCGCCATCTGCCGCGCACACGTGAGCGCCGCGGCCGCACTTTTACGCAGCGTGTGCTGCCGCTGTGCCGCCGTCTGCCGCGCACACGTGAGCGTCACGGCCGCAATTGCTCGCAGCGTGCACTGTCGCCCTGTCGCCGTCTGCCGCGCACACGTGAGCGTCACGACCCCATTTGATCGCAGCGTGCACTGCCGCCCTGCCGCCATCTGCCGCGCACACGTGAGCGTCGCGGCCGCACTTGAACGCAGCGTGTGCTGCTGCTGTGCCGCTGTCTGCCGCGCACACGTGAGCAGCACGGTCGCACTTGCTCGCAGCGTGCGCTGCCGCCCTGCCGCCACCTGCCGCGCACATGTGAGCGTCGCGGCCGCACTTGAACGCAGCGTGTGCTGCCGCTGTGCCGCCATCTGCCGCGCTCACGTGAGCAGCACGGACGCACTTGCTCGCAGCGTGCGCTGCCGCTATGCCGCCATCTGCCGCGCACACGTGAGCGCCGCGGCCGCACTTTTACGCAGCGTGTGCTGCCGCTGTGCCGCCGTCTGCCGCGCACACGTGAGCGTCACGGCCGCACTTGAACGCAGCGTGTGCTGCCGCTGTGCCGCCATCTGCCGCGCACACGTGAGCGCCGCGGCCGCACTTGAACACAGCACGCCCTGCCGCCCTGCCGCCATCTGCCGCGCACACATGTGTGCGCGCTGTTGTGTGTGCGTTGCGCGTTCGCGTGCGTATGAGCGTGCGTTGCGCGTTGTCTGCGTGGGCGTTGCCTGAGTGAGCGTGGGCGTCATGCATTGCACGCGCATACGCAGCATGCCTTGTGTGTGCGCGTGTGCGTCGTGCGTGTGTGCGCCGTATGCGTGTGCGTGTGCGTGCGTTGTGGTCGTGAGTGTGTGCGTGCACCTGTGTGCTAGCGTCTGCGTGTTCTCGTGCATGTGTGCCTGAGATGTGCGCATGCGTGTGCATCTTGCATGCGTGTGCACGTGCACGCGTGCAAATGTATGTATGCGTGCGTGTTTGTGTGCGGTAGTGGGGGGCGCAGAAAGTCCCCCCCAAGCACCATGCGGGTGCGCACAGCCGCAGTTGACCGGCATCCATGCTCCAGGTGCCTGCGGTGGGAAGACCAGGGGTGGACAGTGCGCGCTGCGAGGAGTGCAGGCGGCGGGCGTGAATGGGCAGGGTGTGTGTGGTGTGTGGGGGGGGGGAGGAGCCAAGTGGGCAGACCCAGCCAGCAGTGCGGCGGCAGCCGCGCACAGCACGCTGGGTGCCGCAGCTGCCCGGCATCCATGCTCCAGGTGCCTGAAGTGGGGAGAGGATCAGGGCTGGGCAACGCGCGCTACGTGGAGCGCAGCGTGCGTGCGGGGGGCGGGTTGTGGGAAGAGCCCAATGGGCAGCCCCAGCGCCAGCCGCAAGCAGAGCGCTCGGCGCCGCAACTGCCCGGCATCCATGCTCCAGGTGCCTGAGATGGGAGAGGAGCAGGGGTGGGCAGTGCGAGCTGCGAGGAGCGCAGCGTGCGTGCGGGGTGGGGGAAGAGCCCAATGGGCAGCCCCGGCGCCAGCCACACGCAGAGCGCTCGGCGACGCAGCTGCCCGGCATCCATGCTCCAGGTGCTTGAGATGGGAGAGGAGCAGGGGTAGGCAGCGCGCGCTGCAAGGAGCGCAGGCGGCGGGCGTGTATGGGCGGGAGGGTGGGGGGAAGCCGAGCAGGCAGCCCTATCTAGCAGTGTGTTCACAGCCGCATGCAGCGCGCCTGGCGCCGCAGCTGCCCAGCATCCATGCTACAGGTGCCTGGGGTGGGAGGAGAGGAGACGGGTGGGCAGCACGCACGCTGCGAGGAGCGCAGCGTACATGCATGGGGGCGCATGGGGGCGCATGGGCCACATGCACTCACACACAGCCCCACCTGCCAGTTTGTGATGCCTATCATACACTCAGGGGGCAGCAGCAGCAGCAGCTGGGCTTGTGTGTGCGTGTGTGTGTGTGGATCAATCTAACTGGCAACTGCAGCTCGCAGGCCCTGAGAGTCACGCAGCAAAGGGCGAGTCGCCTGCCGCCTGTACCAAGCAATCGGGGGATGGTGATCTGTCGGTTCGCACGCGCACGTTCGGAGGGGTAGAGTGGTGCCTGAGGGCGCGCGATTGAACACTGCGAGCCACAGTGTTCAACTTTTTATGGGCGCGCACCCCACAGTGTTGAACTAGTTCATACCGCAGTGTTGAATGCACGCTATTCGCACTTCCTACATGTTGAGGTTGATCCAGAGACGGGCAAAGCGGGTCAGGGCGTTGTCGTTGGCTGGAGGGCTGCTCTGACTGGCCAGGACTGAAGGTGCGGTGGGATAGTGCGCGCGAGTGCGGTCCCAGCCGCCCTGCCATGTGGGGCCATCGCATGCGCTGACTGGCTAAAGCCACGTCAGGTAGTGTCGAATGCGCCTGTTGCAATTGTTACGTGGCAAGGTTGTTGGTGATCACTCTGCTGTGCATGCACCATTATTGGTCCGCAGGCTGGCCGCATGCATGCACCTCAGGCACGCTCCCTTGGCCATGCATGCATGCACCGCACCGCACCATGCCATACCCGCCGCATGCGTGTGTGGCTCGCTTGAGCCGAGAACGCAGCCGCCTGGCGGCCATGCAGTGCATGCATGCATGCGCCTCTCCATGCGTGCATGCAGGCTCATCTTCGCCTTCGCTGCCCCCCCATCGCTCCCATCAGGCACCCATCACTCTGACTGCACTCACAGCAGCAGCGGGGCAGCAGCAGCAAAGCAGCACTCGCAGCGCACGCCAGGCGCTAGCCGCACAGCATGGCAGCCAGCCGCTCGCGCTCGCGCAGCCGCGAGCCGCGCGCGGGGACGCGCGGGGGCGAGCGCTCATCTGGCAGGGACAAGGAACCCAGCGGCGGGCGCGCCGACAAGGAGAGGGAGCGGGAGCGCGGGCGGGACCACCACGACCGGGCGCCTGAACGAGACCACCAGGACAGGGATGGCGGCCGGGACAAGGACAAGGAGAGGGATGGCGGCCGGGACAAGGACAGGGAGAGGGAAAGCGGCCGGGACAAGGAGAGGGACAGAGAACGGGACGGTGGCCGCGACCGGGAGAGGGAGAGTGAGAGGGGCAGCGGACGGGACGAGCGGAGGCGGGAGCCCTCGCGCGAGGCACGCGTCAAGGCCGAGCCTGCGCCACTCAAGGCCATCAAGCGGGAGGACGACGACGGCGGCGGTGGCGCACACCACCGCGACCGCGATGTCAAGCGTGAGGACAGGGGCGGCGGCACTGGCAGCAGCAGGGTGAAGGCGGAGCCGCGCGACCGCGGCAGTGACCGCAACCGCGACGATGACCGCCCGCGCCGCAGCGACGACAGGGACAGCGGCAGGGGGGGCGACCGCAGCGACAAGGACGGCGGCCGTGGGGGCGACCGCGACGCCAGGGACAGCGGCCGTGGGGGCAACCACAGTGATAGGGACGGTGGGCGAGCGGGCGACCGCAGCGACAAGGACAGCGGGCGAGCGGGCGACCGTAGTGAACGGGACAGCGGGCGGGGCGGCGAACACCGCGAACGCGACCGCAGCCGCGGGGGTGACAGGCCGCGCGAGGTGCTGCCGCCGCCACCGACCCGCCCAGACGGCGGCGACCGCGCGGACCGTGCGGACCGTGCGAGAGAGATGCTGCCGCCGCCGCCGCCGCGCCACAACAACGACGGGAGGGACGGCGACCGCGGCAGGGGCGAGCGCCACGACCGGCCCGACTCGCGCGCGTGCTACACGTGCGGCCAGCCCGGCCACGTGTCTCGCGACTGCCCGCAGAAGGGGCAGGGGGGTGGCGGAGGCGGTGGGGGCGACGACGGCCCGCGCGCGTGCTACAACTGTGGCGAGCCCGGCCACTTGAGCCGCGACTGCACCAACCCGAAGAAGCCGAGCGCCGGGGGCAAGCGCAACCGCGACGGGGATGCGGACGACGGCGCGTATGGCGGGGGCGGCGGGGGCGGGGACGGGGGTGGGGGCGAGGGCCCGCAGGTTCCAAAGGAGGCGCCCAACCTCGGGCTGTCGGGGCTGCTGGCAGAGGAGACGAACAAGACGGAGGGCGGGGTGGTGAGTGAGTGTGCGTGCGTGTGTGTGTGTTGGAGGGGCAAGAATTATTGCGCATGCCGATGCACGAACGAGCAGGCAGTATAGTAGACCAGGGCGAGAGCACGACACATGCGCACGCGTGCCGTCAGACCGCACCAAACACCACACACGCCATCGCACGCACGCACGCCACGCTCCCCTCGTGCACCCCAGGTGCTCAAGCATCAGCCGCGCGGCCAGCGGACGGCTCCAAGCCCGACCCCCCTTCACCACCACATCACGCACGCACACACAAACACACACACACACGCGCGCGCATCACGCACTCACATGTCTTTTACACCTTCCCTCCCCCGCGTGCGCATCATAGGTTCTGAAGCACTGTCCGCCCGCGGACACGCCCGCCACGTTGCCTCCCCCCTTGTTGGCAAATAGGTTCGCAAGCACCCTCCCACCACCACCCTCCCTCCTCCCACCACCACCACCCTCCCTCACACCACCCTCCTCCAACGCACCCCTGTTTGCATACACAGGTCCTCCTCCAACCACCCCCTTTCCCCCCCGCGTGCGCATCATAGGTCCTTAAGCACCAGCCTCCTGCTGACGCTGCCAAGCCCGACAAGAAGTGGCGGTTCTACGTGTTCAAGGATGGCAAGATGCAGGAGGACCCATTGTACCTGCACCGGTGAGCAAGCAGTGGGTGTGTGGCTGCAGTGGGTGTTTGGCTGCATGGCTGCAGTGGGTGGGTGTCTGCAGTGGGTGGGTGTGGCTGCAATGGGTGTGTGTCGCTGCAGTGGGTGGGTGTGGCTGCAGTGGTTGTGTGTCGCTGCAGTGGGTGGGTGGCTGCAGTGTGTGCGTGTGGCTGCTGTGGGTGTGTGGCTGCTGTGGGTGTGTGGCTGCAGTGGGTGTGTCGCTGCAGTGGGTGTGGCTGCATGGCTGCAGAGGGTGTGCGTGACTGCAGTGGGTGCGTGTGGCTGCAGTGGGTGTGTCGCTGAAGTGGGTGTGTCGCTGTAGTGGGTGTTTGGCTGTGGTGTGTGTCGCTGCAGTGGGTGTGTCGCTGCAGTGGGTGTGTGGCTGCAGTGGTTGTGTGTGGCTGCAGTGGGTGTGGCTGCAGTGTGTGTGTGTGTGTGTGTGCTCGCGTCTGTGATCTGATGCCTGTGAACAAGGGTGCTGTCCAGGGTCCTCACTGTTGGTCCTGTGACGCCTGTGAGCACCCATGCACCCGGACCCGCATGCACCCCGCCGCAGTGCAGACATCGTTCGTGCGAACGCCCATGCTGCCAGACACACACACACACACACACACACACCACATACCAGACATGTTCGCAGCATGGACCACTATCTGTTTGGCCGTGACGTCAACGTTGCAGACATACTGAGCGCACACACGTCGATCCACACACACGTAACAACAGCAACAAAAACAAAAACAACAAAAACAACAAAAACAACAAAAACAAAAACAACAGCCACGGCCACGGGCACAACAACAGCAGTAACAGTAACAGTAACACGGGGTTTCCAGCTAAGCAGGCTACTCTTCTACTAGAGACACCCGCCGATACTCCAGCACACTTAAGTACTGAAGCACCGCCGGCTCCCGGCCGATAGACTACCGCTCCCGCCGGCTAGACTACCCCAAACAGCGGTCTCTGAGAGACATGTCTGGCAAGGAGCATATAGGAGAGGACCTTCCTCAGGGTCACAGTAGTGGCCTTGTGGCCAGTCAAGCCGGCAGAGCCGACTGGCGCTGACTGGAACGGTCCCCGCCTGGCAGTGCATGGCTGTCCAGCTCTCGTTTGCATGGGGCTCAGCCGGCGCCCCATGCCTCATGCATGGCCAGGTCTCACCCTCCAGGGGTGCATGGACGACAGAGTTGTCATGGAGGCTGCCTGAAGACCTTCCAACGCCAGTCACCGGCAGACGAGCGACCCCGAGGATGAGCGCGGTGACGAACGCTGCGATTGGTGAAGCGGATTTACTCTGTGTTGCCTCGGCGGTCGCCACCGCTGAAGCCGTGATGGTAGCCCGCCTCCACGGGCAGCCATCTTGACCAATGTCCAGCATGCATTGACGGGCGCCAGCTCCTCCGCTCGTCGATCAACTCGTCGAGATCGGTGCCGCATGGCGTCCTGCATGGGGGGAGGATAAGGGCCGTCTCCCAGCACGGGCCGCGGCAGCGCCGCGGCTACTCGCCAAGCCATGGCAGCGCCGGGCAAGCCGCTCATGAAGTGTTCCACCGAGGGGCAGTCTAGCAGGAGCCGGGCCAGTCGTATTTTACCCCGCTCGTCAGCGGCACGGAGATCCTCGTCACCAGCAGCGCCGCATTGCTGGGTCCAGGGCTCGGCGACGAGAATGCGCCTCCGTTAATCGAGCCAACAACAGCAACAAAAACAAAAACAAAAACAGCAACATCAACAACAACAACAACAACAACAACAATAACAACAACAACAGCAACAGCAGCAACAGCAACAACCTTCAACCCTGCCCCCCCCCCGCCCCGTACTCGCAGCCTGGACCACTACCTGTTTGGCCGTGACGTCAACGTTGCAGACATGCTGTGCGCCCACCCGTCGATCTCCAAGCAGCACGCCGTGCTGCAGTTCAGGCGCACGAGCAAAACGGACGAGTTTGGCTCGAGCCAGGTGCGTGCCCCAGGTGTAACAGGAGGTGGGAGCTGGCGCTATCTATAAGCTAGGGGCGCGGGGAGGGGCCCAGGACCCGACGCTCTATGCTTGTGTCTTGTCCAGTAGCTTAGCTAATGGGTGTTGAGTCCCCTGGGAAACCTGCTAGCTCCGAGGGGCAAGGAGGGGTGGAGGGTGAGCGCAGAGGAGGAGGCCGCGGTGATGCAAGCGCAGGCACACGCAGTAAGGCAGGTAGCCGGATGCTGCACTTGAGGCGCACGAGTATCACGGATTTTGAGTCCGGTGCGTGCAGGGTGAAGAGGAGCCTGCTTATAGCCAACTCACATATGCAAATATTTGACTCATATTTGACCCCCCCCCTTCGTCAAAAGCAAAGTTGATTTCACATAAGCATCGCGCCCGCCACTACAAAACACGTGTGAAAAGACGCCACTGCTGGCGTCATGGCCGCAATGTTGTTGAGCCTGCTTAGCTGGAAACCCCGTCACGTTTGACTTGTTGGGTGCGTTTATGAGGCTTTGTAGGTGTGTGCACGGGATTTTGTTCGTGGGTGGGGTGGGATGAGGGGTGGCAAAGGGGGAGGAGGGGGCGGGGGAAAGCTCGGAATAAGGAGGGACGACGCAGGGGGAGGCGGAGAATGGAGGGGGGAGGGGGGCGGAGACCACGCCCGCGTGTCAGCTCACGTGTGTTTGTGCGCCGGCCGTCTTCTGCCGACCCCCCCCCCCCCCGCCACCACCACCACACACGCGCACACATCGGCCCCGCCTGTGTGCACGCGATCAGGCTGTTGACCCCTGCCCCCATTCCCCCACCCGCCCCCACCTGAGCAGACCGCCATCCGCCCGTACATGATGGACCTGGGCACTACCAACGGGACCTTCCTCAATGGCGAGCGCATCGAGGGGGAGCGGTTCTACGAGCTGCTTATAAAGGTGTGGACAGGAACAACAACAGCAGCAACAACAACAACAACAACAGCAGCAGCAGCAACAGCAGCAAAAACAGCAAAAACAGCAAAAACAGCAAAAAACAGCAGAAACAGCAGAAACAACATAGTAACTGTCACAGTGACAGTCCAACACCAACAAGTAACATGTTCAGCAGAGACTTCTTCTAGTCCTAGCACCACCACCTACCCGAGTAACAGTTGCAGCGGCTGTCTATTTCTATTCATAGTACCCCCCCCTATGCCCAAGCCCAGTTCTGGCCAAACAACCACTTGTGAGGGGCGGACGCACACATACATTCACAACACACAAGGTGCCTGATCACACACACGGTGTGTGCGCACACACACATCCACACGCGCGTGCGTGTGCACCCCGCCCCCGCCCCCGTCGCGCATGCACACGCGCGTGGGCTGACCACCCACATGCACCGTGTGCACTCTTTGCAGGACACCATCAAGTTTGGCATGTCGTCGCGCGAGTACCTGCTGCTGCACGAGGACGCGGCATGACGAGGCTGGGGGGGAGTAGGCCTGAAGCCTCCAGGAATATCGGATGCGAGTGGCTGTTGTTCTGATCCTGATGAGGCTAGCTGCTAGTAGCTGCAGGCGTGCGCGCGCGTGCACGGGTGCTGTTGCGCGGGTGTAGCTGTTGCAGTTGCATGTGGGCGCGGCATGATGAGATGAGGTGCGCGAGTGGTGGCAGGGCGTGCGCACATGCCACAGCGGACTGAGACTGTTGCGAGTTGGGTGCTGCGTGATGACGCTAGCTGTCGTAGCAGAAGGCGTGCTCGCGTGTAAGAGCCACGTGAGACGGATCCTAGGGCCATGATATGATGATGATTTTGCGCAATATGTCCGAACAGACTCGGTCGACACTCAAAACTCTATCAGGCCAGCCGGTTTTGGGGTTGCTGTGAGTGCAGGGCTGTGGGAGTTTTGAGTCGGTAGAGGGGCGAAGCGGCGGGCACCCCGCCGACTCACGCTGGGGCGCGACGCGCGCGCGCTAGATACCATGCTGGTCACAACACCACACACCTGGCAGCTATCCTGAAAACCATGGCGTCTCCTCTCTCACGCACCCATGCACCCGCCGTGGGTCCAGACAAAGGTGGTGGTGGCAGCAATGAGCCAGCTGCGCCGCACTCTGCCCTGCAATGTTCGCAATGTTCACGTGCTCTCGCACCGCCCGCATCCGACGAGGATGAGGAGCCCTCCTCTTGCGGGGAAGACGAGCCCTCCTCCTGGGTCGCTGAGGACAATGTAATGCTGCTGCTGCTGCTGCCCAGCTCCTTCCGTGCTTACAGTATCCATGCACGCGCCTGCCGCCTTCCTCCTACGAGGACGAGGAGCCCTCCACCTGGGTCGCAGGACGACGCACTGCTGCTGCTGTTGCTGCTGCTGCTGCTGCTGCTGTTGCTGCTGCCAAGCTCCTGCCGTGCCTACAGCATCCATGCACGCGCCTGCCGCATTCCTCCTACGAGGACGAGGAGCCCTCCCTACGAGGACAAGGAGCCCTCCACCAGGGTCGCCGACGCACTGCTGCTGCTGCTGATGCCCAGCTCCTTGAGCTGCTCGGGCGCCACCGCGTTGGGTGAGCCTGCGCGATCAATTGCGTGCACGCGTGGCGCGATCAGTAAGAGCTGGCGCGAGCAAGCAGGTGTGTGTGTGTGTGTGTGCGTGCGTGTGCATGTGCGTGTGTGTGTGTGTGTGTGACTTCTGAAACGATTGCCGGTGTGTGGGCTTTACTTAGCACAGGCATGAGCCGTAATCCAGGTTGCCCGTGCGGTGGGAACTGTGACAAATGTCTCTTTCTTTCTCTGTGTGTGTGTGTGTGTGTGCACGCAGAGGGCACGAGTTTGTCTGTCAGGTAACGGGGTGGTGGTGGTGAAGGGTGAGAAGACGTCACCCACCCACAGCCACCCAACCACCACCCACCCGTCAGCGCGCACGTCGCGGCCGCCGTCTTTGGAAACGCAATCACGTCACGGATCGAGGGGACACCAGCGAGCAGCATTGCTAGGCGGTCGACGCCAAGCGCCATGCCACCGTGCGGCGGGGCGCCATACTCAAAGCAGTCGAGCAGGTAGCCAAACTTGGACTGCGCACGAAGGGGAGTGCGTGGGATGAGTGTGGATGTGTGTGTGTGTGCGTGTGTGTGTGTGCGTGTGCAGGGTGTGCGTGCGTGTGCAGGGCGGGGCGGGGCGCCGCACTCAAAGCAGCCGAGCAGGAAGAAAAACTTGGACTGTGTGTGTGTGTGTGTGTGTAATTGCGTATGTGTGTGAGCGTGTTCGTGTGTAGGCTGTGGTGGCACCGTATCTACGCCCCTGCGCCTCCTCCTGTGGCAGCGCAATCGTCTCAAAACACGCACACCTGGATGCCCCACACGCACACACTTCAACAACGCGAGCGCCCCTCCCCCCCTCCCGCCGCCCTCCCCCGACGTGGTGCGCCACGGCACCACCGCCTCCTCTGCCGCCTTATGCAGCAGGGAACCATATACCCGCGCCCCGACCCACTAGTAGGCCCCCACCACGAGAAGCCAGCCGCCTACTTGTAGTGCTCGGGCACGACACGTCGAGCACTACACGCCGGGCACTGTACGCCGAGCAAGGCCGCATACGCTGCCTGTAAGGTGCGTCACACACGACTGAACATACGACCGAACACGCGACTGCACATCCACTATCATCACTGCGGCTCCTCAGGTGACACCACAATCGCCTCGAACACGAGCGCCTGGGTGCCCCCCCCCCTCCTCTGCCCCCCCTTAATGTCGTGCAACATGCCCCCCCCCCTCCTCTGCCCACCCACCTGTGCCTCTTCTGGTGACAGCCCAATCGCCTCAAATACGTGCGCCTGGATGCCCCCCCCGCGTCCCCTGCCCCGCCCCCCCCCCTCCTCTGCCCACCCACCTGTGCCTCTTCTGGTGACAGCCCAATCGCCTCAAACACGCGCGCCTGGATGTCGCGTCGGTAGATGCGCAGTGAACCGCCGCCGATCTCAACACCGTTGTAAACCAGGTCGTAGGCACGCGCCTGTGTGTGTGTGTGTGTGTTTGGTGGTCGATCTTACAGCTCGTTGGACGCATTTGATGGCGCATATGTGTGTGTGCGTGTGCATGTGCGCGTGTGCATGTGTGCGTGTGAGTGTGTGTACGTGTGTGCGTTGTAAACCAAGTCGTAGGCACGCGTCTGTGTGTGTGTGGGGTGGGGTGTGGGGTGGGGAGCGAGCGTTCAGGGCATGCGTGTGATTATTGGGAGCCGTATACTTCCCGCGTGCACATGCTTCCCCCCCCCCCACACACACACACAAACACACCTTTGCGGAGTCCAGGCGGTCCCCTGGCGGTCCATCTCAAGGTCCGCCACATCAGCAAGCGCAGTGAATGGGTGGTGCACACACCCACATGCTTCCCTCCACACACCCACACACACGTACATGCACACAAGCACACACTCACACCTTTGTGGTTCCCAGGCGCCCCCCCTCAAGGTCTGCCACGTCAGCAGGCGCCGTGAACGGGTGGTGCACACACACACACACACTTGCGCTCCCCAGGCGCCCCTCCTCAAGGTCCGCCACATCAGCAGGCGCAGTGCACACACACACCCCACACCTTTGCGGTACCGAGGCGGTCCCCCTCAAGGTCTGCCACGTCAGTCGGCGCCGTGAAAGGGTGGTGCACACACACATGCTTCCCTCCTACACACACACACACACACACACAACCCTTCGTGCTCCCCAGGCGGTCCCCCTCAAGGTCTGCCACGTCAGCAGGTGCCGTCAACGGGTGGTGCACACACACACACACACACACACACACACATGCCCCTCCCCACACCTTTGCGGTCCCTAGCGCCCCTCCTCAAGGTCTGCCACGTCAGCAGGCACAGTGAAAGGGTGGTGCACACACACATGCTTACCTACCTACCTACACACACACACACCTTTGCGGTCCCCAGACGCCCTTCCTCAAGGTCTGCCACGTCAGCCGGCGCCGTGAACGGGTGGTGCACCGCAACAAACCGCCGCTGCTCGTCGTCAAATTCGAACATGGGGAAGTCGATGACCCAGAGCAGCGAGTGCTCACCAGGTTTTACGAGGTTCAGGACCTGTGTTTGCGTGTGTGTGTGTGTGTGTGTGTGCGCGCGCGTGTGTGTGTGTGTGTGTGTGTGTGTCGGGGTGGGGTGGGGGGGTCGACGACCCAGAGCAGCGAGTGCTCACCAGGTTTTACGAGGTTCAGGACCTGTGCGTGTGGGGTGGGGTGAGGTGGGGTCGATTTTACAGTCCGCCGGATATATATATATATATATATATATGTGTGTGTGTGTGTGCACGCGCAGCACACAAGACACTGTACAGTCACATACACTCCTCCCCTCTCTCACACACACACTCTCTCTCTCTCTCTCTCACACATCTTGTTTCCTAGTAACTGGCGCAAGCTGTTGAGCGTAATGGAACACACGCGCACACACACAGATGCAGACACAGACACAGACACTCTCTCTCCCTCTCTTTCTCCCTTCCCCTCTCTCTCTCCTCGCTCTCTCCTCTCTCTCTCTCTCTCTATCTCACGTTGTTTCCCTAGGAACTGGCGCATGCGGTCGAGCATACTGCAACACACAGACACACAGACACAGACCAAAGACAGACACACACACTCTCTCTCCCTCTCTCTCCCTCTCTTTCGCACTCCCTCCCTCTCTGTCTCTCTTCTCTCTCAGTCTTTCTCACTCTCGCTCACTCTCTCGCTCACTCTCTCTCACTCTCTCACCTTGTTCCCCAGGAACTGTCGCACGCGGTCCAGCGCGCGCAGCACAGTCGGCTTTTCACCCGCGGCAATCAAGAGCAAGTCGCCCGGCTGCGCTCTGCTTGCGGCAATCAGCGCAGACACCTTCACAGGAATGGAAGGAGGCGGATTTCACAGGTTTTCCACGTACGCGCACGGAGGACCCGAGGCGTGAGTTAAGGCCTAGACTACACGTCTAGGGGAGCTCTACTAGGAGAGCCCGCAAGGCCACGCAGCGCGCCAGCCTACCAGGAAAGGAGGCGGGGTGAGATTTAGGGTGGGGATGTTGAATGGGGATGTGGTTGAGGGGTGTGGTCACAAGAGCAGGTCGCCCAGATGCGCTCCGCTAGCGGCGATCAGCGCAGCCACCTGAGCAGGCACAACCATAAGAAGGCACAACAGGATGCATTTTTGAGGGAGGAAATATGGCTGAGGGGTGCGGTCAGAGGCGCAGGTCCCCCGTCTGCGCTCTGCTTGCTTGCAGAGATCCATGTAGGCACCTACGCAGGCACAAGAGGAGACGCACCCCACACGCAACGTTAAGGGTGTTGCTCGAGTGAGGATTGCACACACATACACACACACACACACGGACGCACACACACACACACACACACACGCACACACTCACACACACACACACACACACACGCACACACGCACACACACCTGCTCCGCACTCAGCCCCTCCTTGACTGGCTTCGCCGCGTCAATCTCCCCATTCTCGCCAACGCGAATGAATACCAGGCCGCCAGCACCGCCGGCAACGGCCTCATTGGCGATGTCACCCTGCACACGCGCGCGTGTGTGTGTGTGTGTGTGTGTGTGTGTGTGTGTGTGTGTGTGTATGTGCACATGTTAGTTAAGACGGGGCGGCAACCGCGGCGACCCACGTTCCATCAACGTACAACCTTTGGCTTCGGCCAGAGCTGGAGCTCCAACAGCCCTGTCAGATATTCCTTGTCGGTCATTACCCACGCTTCCCCTATTTAGACTCAGTCCACACATTCCACACATTCCACACTGTACACACCTTTGGCTTCAGCCGGCTGTTGGAGATGGCCTTTCCGTCGGGCACCCGGATCGCGCGCACGGTGCCGCCCGCGTCAAGCGCGCCAGCAAACACGCGGAAGCCGCAGCCGCGCACTGCCTGCGAGTGTGGGGTGTTGAGGAGGGAGGTGTGGGAGAGAGAAGCCGCCCGCGTCAAGTGCGCCAGCAAAGATGCGAAAGCCGCAGCCGTGCATCGCCTGGAGTGTAGGGTGTGGGGGAAGTCAGGAGGAAAGTGTGGGAGAGAGGCAGGCTTGACCAGGAGAGGGAGTGCCAGCAAACACAGGGAAGCCGCAGCCGCGCACTGCCTGCGGGTCAAAAGTGGGCGGCCAAAAGTGGGCGCGTGCCCCCCCCCCCCCCCCACCCGGATCCTACATCCCTCCCACACCTCTGTGAGGTCGCAGAACTCGAGCCTGTAGCGCATTTCCGAGCAACCAAAAATAAGTCCTAAGCCCACACGCACACCATGCCACACGCATGCCCACATCCGAGCCCCTCCCCCAGACACATCTAAAACCCGAAAGACCCGAAAAGGCTACAGCTAGCAAGGCGACAACACACACAGCCCCCCAGCACAGTGCCCCGTTGTGACGAACCGCAAATAACTACCCCACACGGTGCTGAGAGCCAGGTGCACCCCCCCAATCCCTGCCCAATCCCCCTGCCCCCGAATCCTACATCCCTCCCACACCTCTGTGAGGTCGCAGAACTTGAGCCCGTGGCGCAATTCTGAGCAACCGAACATCAGTCTTAAGCCCACACGCATGCCCACATCCAAGCCCCTCCCCCAAACACAACTAAAACACGCGACCACCTCTTCCTGTGTGAGTGTGTGCATGTGAGTGCGTCGTCCAAGATCCCTCCCACACCTCTGTGAGGTCGCAGAACTCGAGCCCGTAGCGCAGGTCCGGCTTGTCGCACCCATACTTGTCCATCGCCTCGTCGTACGCCATGCGGCGGAAGGGGCCGACCATGTCAATGCCCGACACCTGAGTTTGGGGTTGGGTGGAAGGGCTCAGCTGCTAGGGTCATTCGAGGAGTTTGTTGTTGGGCGTTGGAGAGGGCGGCGCGGTGGAATAAAGCCTCGCTATAGGGCATGCGGCGGAAGGAGCCGGCCATGTCAATGCCGGAGACCTGGATGGTGCAGGTGTGTGTATGTGCGCGTGTGTGTGTGCGTGTGTGTGCGTGCGCGTGTCGGGGGCGGCTCGTGCTTGTTGGATGCCTTTGATGGCGTATTAGACTTGTGCTTGCGCACTCAATCCTGAGGCAGGCAGATAGCACCCGCACTATTCCACTGAGTGGATACCCATGTCCCCCCAACGCAGAGCCTTGCACACCGCCGCAATAAGGCCCTCCATCAGTGTCTTGATCGCCGCGACCTCCTCCCCCCCGCCACACTCTCCTTCCCCCCTCCTCCCAGACACACACAAACACGCACGTTGCTCCTCGGACTCACCGCCTTAGAGACCGCCGTAATGAGGCCCTCCGTAAAGAGGCCCTCCATGCGCATCTGAAACACAAGCCGGTCCATGCATGCCCCCCCCCCGTCTCCTCCCCCCCCTTTTGACATACAAACAACCCCATTCTTCCCCATCTCACCGCCTTGAAGACCGCCGTAATTAGGCCCTCCATGAGCGTCTGGATAGCGACCTCGTCCATGAAGGCCACCTCCAGGTCGAGTTGTGTGAACTCGGGTTGGCGGTCTGCGCGGAGGTCCTCATCGCGGAAACAGCGGGCGACCTGGGTTGGGAGG